>VXAB01013262.1:301860-512045 GCA_013399175.1 Odontophorus gujanensis
TTTTTTTTTTTTTTTTTTTGAGAAGTTGCCTTGTGAAATCCAAGCTCTCCTGGGCTGTGTGCATTAGAGCAGCACCTCAAGCCCCTGTTACTGGTTCAGTGTTATGTAGTGTCACTGATTGTCCCTTGTTTCTGCCCCACCTGTGGATGTTGATAGTGGAAGCTGATCCAGCTGAGATTATTTCTGTGGAGCATTCTGGTCTTTAGCATTAGAATATCATCCTATTTATGTCTAAATGCAATGACTTTTAGATCAGCTAGCACCTGTGTATGCAGATGTTGTGTTCAGCTTTGTTCACTCTGCATGAGCTAATTAGGGAAAATCCTATAGAGAGCATTAAATATCATCAGAGGTCTTTGGAGCAGAGAAGTATGAAGGAAGATCAGAAAAAAACAGAGGAAGAGGCTGCATGGAAGAGGGCGTGAAGATGGTGGGGGCCTGCAGTGCAGCCCAGACACGTGCTGTGCAGAACATTCCCCATTGTAAGGACCACAAAGCACAGGAGTAGGGCTCTTAACAAGGTTCTAACCTTTAATCATCAGCATGATTTAGGCAAGCATTGCTCAGGAAGTGTTTTCAGCGCAGCCCTTCCTGTCGGGGAGGTGTCCCACTGTCCTTCCATCCCCTGCAGCTCTGGGAATGCCCTGTGTCCTCCTCTGCTGGCACAGATGTGCAGTGCTTCCTGGCCTGGCCATCTCCTCTTGACCTCTGTTGGGTCTTTTGTGCTTCCGCTTCACCCAGCGTGGAACCTGGGCCGAGTGTGTTTTAATTGACAAGTCAAAGTGCTCTGATGATCAGGCAATGCCTTGGCTAATTAATTTAGAATGGAAAAGCAAAGCTGTTGTGGACATCCAGCTTTAGCCAACAGACCTGATCTCCTCCCTTTGAAACAAGGCAAAATGAACATGACAGAAGATTAATGTGTTTCCTAACAGCTCCAAGCCTTTACTAATGAATCACATTATGCTAAGCTGGTTTGGAACAAATACCTGTTTCACTTTGTTTTTTGGCAGTCTTTTAAAATCTTTATTGGACTTTCCCAAGAGAGAAACAAGAAAGGAAAATCATGTGAAAGTCTGCAAGTCTGCACCATTATTATTTTTTCATCTCATTACCTTTGATTGGAAAAAAAAAATATAAAAATCCCTCATTAACAAGAATTAGCTTTCATTAAACTTTCAAAGTGTGGAAGCTGCCAAAGGTTTTTGTATATGTTTTATTAACATATCCATGGTATGTGACTGCCAGTATGACCTCAAAAGAGAGGGAAGGCTGAACTATTCTTAACATCATACTGGATCACTTATTTAGTAGCTGGAGCATTGCACACCTTGTTCTGGCAGAGATGCTGGTGCTTGTTCTTTTCCCTGTAGCACTGCTTTAAGGGTAAGTAGCTTAAGAATCTAAGAATGGTTAGATGTCAGATTCTAGCATGCGTTAGTCTTTAGTGCTTCTTTCATAAAGGGATGCTTCAAAAACAGTGACTGAATTCAGTGCTCGTGCGTTTTTTGTTTTGAGTTTCCCATGTGCTCACCAGCTCTCCTGTTTTGTTTCTGTGCTAAGCAATATTGATCCACTGAAGTGGTTGTTTCCACTTCCTTCTCTGGCTTATTGCAAGCTGTAGCTTGCAGTGTGAGTGCCCTAGCTCTGGAGGGCAGCACCCAGAGCAGGCTGTAAGAGCCAGTGAGTTGTGCTGGAGTTTGCAGCTTCTAAAAAATAGCTATCAGAATTCCGCTCTGACACAAGGAATGAAATGAGATGCTTTTTATTTCCAGGGGAAGCCAGTGCCTCCACGATGTGGGACAACAATGCGTGGATTTTCTTCTATGACAACAGTAGCGAAGGGGAGCCTCCCTTCCTAATCCAGGATTTTATCCATGCCTTCCAGCCAAATGCCAAACTGATCATCATGCTGAGAGATCCTGTTGAAAGGTGAGCAAGGGTTGTGTAGCAAAAGCATGCGAGAACATTTACGTGCCTCAGCATAAGTGGTCCTGTGAAGTGCTTCAGTTCATATTAAGTAATAAGCTTTATGTCTTCAAGGACATACCACTCCAAATAAATAAAAGATAGCAAAGAGCTCTGGAGTCAGCAAGTGATTCAAACTTTGTTTAATACTAAAATGCTTAGTGCAACACTCGTAAAGCTCATTTATATAATGTTATCTCGCTGAGCTGACAGCTACTCAGGAGCTCACCTGACTTTGTGAAGGAAGGACTCTACTTTTGCAAAAGTATGAGCTGCTCTTTTCCACTGTTTTAGCCGCAAATGTCCTCTCCATCTGCATTTCACTCCTCTCTCCAGTCTTCCTCCAGTCTGCAGGTGGAGGAGGGGGATACTGGGAAGGGTGGAGGAGACCTTTCCAGGTGAAACTCATGTTACTTGGGCCAGGTCAGAGGAACTGTCCCTGGAGAGAATGGGTTCCTAGAGGTGCTCAAGAACTGTGGAGATGTGGCTCTGAGGGACGTGGTCAGTGGGAATGGTGACAGTGGGCTGGGTTTGGTGGTCTTAGTGGTCTTTTCCAGCCTTAATGATTCTATGATAGAGGCAAGCAGGATGCAGAAGTCAATAGGTGCTTACTCGTGAGCTGAGCAAGTGCTTTCCATCTCTCATGTCAACAAATACACTGCTTCTCCTGACCTCAGGATTGAGCAGATGATAATTTTATGCAGGAGAAGTGGCTGAAGTGGCTCCCTCATGTAAATTACCAACACATTTCCTGATTGCTTTAACCATCCTCCATAATGTGTGTGCCAGCTATTATAAGGATGAGATGAAAAGTGAGCTTCACCTCCCTTACTGTGTTTATAATCAATTGGCTTCTTTTTGTTTATAATTCCCAATGCCCTTGTTGGTGACAGCCCATCTGAATGGCAGAAGGGACATCTAAGGACAGTCACCTTGCAATATTTGGGAAGGTGAGGGAGCTGCTCAGAGCCTGGTGGATGAGAGGCCCCCCAGAATGGGGAGTGTTTGAAGGACCTCAAGTTTTGGGGCAGTGGGCATCCTATTATAATGAATGGGGATAGAGTGTAATGACTTTAAGGAGCTGGAACAGCTGAAATCCCAATCAGTGAAGGTTTTATTTCCAAGCAGATGTCTCCACAATTAAAAACAGATGGGAAGAAATATAGTAAATCTTTCTCTCTGCAGAGAGAGGGCTTGCCTTCAAATTGTAGCTTTCCATAAGATGTCAGCAAGTCTTTAACGATGTGGGTTTATTTTAATGGATGATTAGAAATACTAAGCACTCCTATGAAGCCTTTCAATCAAGTGACATTCTGCCCATGCCGTATTTGATGCCTGCTTTGCCCCACATCTCTGTTCCAGCTCATCACTGCAGTCCTCAAGCGCTGCTGGGCATCACTGTCTTCTGCACTGCATAGTTTGGGTGGTGTGCTGAGTAGAATAGAGTTAAATCTGTAAACTGAGAAACCTTTGCAAATTATCTGCTTATAGCTTGAAGAGCAAAGGTGGGATGCAGTGGCTGGAGCTGTGCACTGCCTGTGCAGCTGGGTATCCCTGGGTGTGGGAGGTGATGCCAGGCAGCATCACTTAAGCACTAAGTCAGTCTTTGCCAGATGGAAAGGTGCTTCTTTCTTTATAGCTGGTGCATTGTGTACTGCTGCTTTTTTTTTTTCCTCTATAGTTTGCTGTAGCTTCTATTTTAAAGGATGTAAAAATTAAATGAAAAGCAGTCTGCAACATGTGCATCCCTTCTCTTCCTTTTTTAAGTGATCAGAGTTTTCATTTAAGTCATGTGGGAATTAAGATCCTGTTGTTGCAGAACACCAAAATAAGTAAGTGTAAAGGGGCTATTCCTGTGCTTAAGTGCTTTGCTGGATTAGAGCCAAAACTTTCTAAATAAAATGATGAATTTTAAAGTACCTGTGGCAATCTAGGGTAGCTTAAAAATAAATAAAAGCGAGTGCAGTGCAAAAGACTGCCACAGCAATAAAAGGAGCCTGTGTTTGTGAATGAGGCTGATGGGATCGATGGACTTGTGTTGAGGGGTGGTGCTATGGAGTTGTAATATGCTGCAAACACAGTGGGAAAGCAGCTCTCTCTCAGATGTTTCAAGGTTGATGAAATCAGAAAATGAAAATACTGCGTTCCACAGATGATTCATAGTGTTAATATTTATGCCATACTACTGCATTTGCTTTGTCTCTTTCAGCCAGGTGTTGCTGGAAGAGTTTAATCAAGTTCTGAAGTATTAACATGCAAGTAGATGTTACTTGCATCTAGGTTTTGGACTGTTTTCCATTCTATTTTCCCCCAAGGGACAAGATTTTAGGTTATCTTTTCTGAGCGATGTTAAATGACCATGAAACTTGTATTAAAAATACACCATGAAGGGATACCTCTTGAGCTGCAGCTTAGAGGAATTCTTGCTCTGCTGATGCCTGATGCAAGGCTCTGCTCCTACAAAGACATGGAGCCATGTCCTGCAGTCCTTAATAAAGGAGTGGGACTGTTAATTTTGGGGAATTTTTGATAGGAAGTTGACAAACTGTTTGGGATTTGAGATGGAATAACTGTGATAATTGGGAAGTCTGGAATTTTTCCTATTTTTGACGATGACCAGTGTGGTAATCACAGGAAAAATCACTGTTTCTAACTCATCCCACTCCTCTTTTGGTTTTGATTTTAGTTGTAAGCTTTTTGAAGACTATTTCTGTCCATAGCATTGTAGAGCATGTGGTACAGAGGGGTACCAATATCACCTGAGACCAGTTCTGCCACTCTTAGACAACAGAACTGTTAACTATGTACATTCACTGGAACAGGTTGGCACTGGAACAAGTTGCCCAAATAAGCTGTGGGTGCCCCATCTCCGGGAGTGCTCAAGGCCAGGCTGGATGGGGCTCTGGGCAGCCTTAGCTGGTGGGTGGCAACCCTGTCCACAGCTGGCACTTGGAACTGAATGGTCTCCATTCTACGTGTTCAGAAAGTTTGCATTTAGAAGGAAATACTTGCTCATGCAGTTCACTAGTGTCTGGATTTCACAAGATGCTGACCTTGCAGGCATGGATGAGGGTGAGCAGCTCCCTGGAGTAGCTGCCATTCTGAGCCAAAACCCATCAAGATGAATACAAAACATGCTATCTCTTAACGGTGCGGGTGGGGCAGTGTTACTCACACATGGTTCTTCTCTCAATTCATGCCACTGATTGCAATTGTTATGTAAATAGATCTTCTTTCATTTCCTTTCTCATTTACTGGCCCATATTTCTTTCACAGATTGTACTCCGATTATCTGTACTTTGCAAGTGCTAATAAATCTGCAGAAGATTTTCATGAAAAAGTGGCGGAATCGCTGCAGCTGTTTGAGAATTGCATGCTGGATTACTCCCTGAGAGCCTGTGTCTACAACAACACCCTTAACAATGCCATGCCTGTACGTATTCCCAATGCCGTTGGATTCCTTGCTTGTATAACAACACAGCGTCAAGGTTATTAAAATGCCAAAATCCTATAAGCACCAAGAAGTAAAATTCTCTTTTCATTTGTAAAGCGGATGACAGAAATATACAGGCAAGCATGTAAAAGCTGATGTATTGGCTCAGCTGTTTCACCAGGCTGTTCCCTGATGAATGCCAGCAGCGATAATACGGTTGTTCCATTGTGCAGGCGTATGGAGAGCACATTTAGTGAAGATTGCTGTTTAATGTGTAAGCTTTTTGCAGATCTCTCCAAACAGTAGCTCTGGCATGGGTATCTGTGGTATGAAATTGCATCAAAATCCGAATAAATTATGTATTCTTTTCCAAGGAAGGCTTTACCAGATAAAGCCTTCCTTTTAGAATTGTGCACATCCAAAGGTGATAAGAAGTACAGACACTGCTGCCAGGAAATTGGAATGCTGAGCCTCTTGTACCAAAATTCACATGTTTAGTGTAGAACTGTCCTTAAATTTTGCTGGAGGGGAAAAGAAAGGCTTTGCAGAATAACCTGGAAGAGATTGACTTGAAGTATCAAGTCTGGCCAGCTTGCCATTCAGTCTGATTTTATTTCCTAGGACTTCTAAGGATGTGGAGGGGATGCTTCTTTCTTTTTTCACCAGGGTGAAGAAGCTATTGCCTCCTCCAGTCAATAAAATAACCATAAATAACTGCTGCAGAGTTGCGGACCCCATAGCAATTGGGCAAACAGGATATTCCTCTTCCTTACCTCAGCAGGTAGATGGGAGCTGCCAGGCTTGGATGGAAGCCTCCAGGGCCTCACAGACATGAGGTGCTGCCAGGCAGTGTTACAGCACATCCCAACCATCTGATTGCACAAGTGTCTTCCTTCTAGTTCAGGGAGAGAACCAGAAAGAACCATATACATATGTTTTTTTCCTCTCTTCTTCCTCAGGGTGCAGAAGCACCCTTCATTTGTTGTCTTAGGCAGCCCTCAGAAGATACAAACACAAGCAGGTGTTCATAATAAAACACAGATGCTAACAGTTCCTTGATGGACCTTAGCTGCTTCTTCAGCCAAGTTAATAGGATCTTTTATGTGCATCGTTTGCTACAGATTGAAAAAGCAGGGATTATTTTCCCCAAAGAGCTCATTAGATTGCTAACTGTGTGACTTTTTGCTAATTGCTATAGCGGAAGAATGTTTTTTGCTACCAGTTAGTATATACCTGAAAGAAGAGAGGTAAATGTCTTAGATGTTGTCAAAATAAGTGATGGGTGCCATCTCGTAAGGAAAGGGATGTTTGTTGGCTTGTCCTTGCTGAGAATCAGTGAAAAGTGTGTTAATTGGAGAAAGGCATACAGGGCCATGGTGGTCAAATCAAATGTGCAGATGTGGATGTTATGGGAGGGAGGCTGTCTTGGGAAATTGATGCCTTTTGGTGTGCAGAGTAAAACACAAGCTTAGGAAGGAGGCAGTGTTCTGAAAGAGCAACAGTGAAAAGGAACTCAGTACAACATGCTATATACGGGGTAGAAAATTGAGGTTCTTTCTAAAGCTAAGAAAATACATTACGACAATGACATCAGTAATTCAAAATATGAATTATTTTGCTCAAATTCAGGTATCAGCATAGTTTCTTGCTCCAATGTAGGAGGCAAAAGGAACATTACCTGACTTCCACAGTTCTGTGGAAATGTGACTTGAAGAAGTTAAGCATCTTTTATGAAACACACTTATGATCCGGGGATTGTGTTCCTCTCTTTTGAGCCTGAAAACATTTATAAAAATATTCATAAGCATAGCCAGAGGCTGAACTTCTAAGAATGCCAGCCAACTCTTCTAATATTGCAACTTGTTATGTAAAACTGAGGAAAGAGAAAGAGATTAGGTCAGGACAGGCTTTCCCACCCCCCGTTGCCCTCTCTGGTTTGCACAAGTTGGTGCTTCTGCCGTTTGGAGTGCATGGTCAGGCTGTTCATAAAATGACATCTCCACTCTGAGACCATTGCAAATGTTTCCATCAGCTGAACTGAGAACAAGAGGAAGATTAAAACATTTTTTAGGTGCTGTCTTCTCATGGTCCTTTTAGAGAACGAATCTGGGATTTTTGCCCAGGAGCCACAGGCAAATGTTGGTTTGTTACTGCTCAAAGTGTTGTAAATGAATTATTTTCTTTTTTTGTGTGTGTGTGCTTACAGGTAAGGTTGCAGGTTGGCCTTTATGTAGTGTATCTTTTGGACTGGCTGACTGTTTTCAACAAAGATCAGATACTCGTTCTTCGCTTAGAAGACCATGCATCAAATGTGAAATATACCATGCACATGGTGTTCCAGTTTCTGGACCTGGGTAGGTGTTCTTCGGCTGATTGGAGATAAGTACATGTAAAATTGTTATTATCTTTCCTCTAGGTCATTTCTGCTTTATTAGTAGGCAAAACAGAAACATGAATCTGTCTTGAAGGATGCATTACCTGGAGTCAAACAAAACTAAAACTCCCAAATTCCCATACAACAGTTGGCATTAGAAGAACTTAAGACTACGTTAAGAAAAATAAATAAATCAAAGCCTTTCACAGTGTAGAGGGAGAGCTTAACAGAAAGAAGCCAATCCTGCTTCTGAAGGCAGGCAGGGCTTGTTTGTCATGGACTTACGTAGGTGCAAGAACTATCCCACACAACTTAAATAAAGTGCTACCAGGTTGTGAATGCTGTTACCAGCTAAAAATGATCCAACATCTAAATCTGTATATGATGAAAGACTGTGTTTTTAGCTGGGAAGAAGGGAGAAACTGTGTTTTTGCTGTGTTGACTGAGACATCTGTTGCTAATCCCCAGACAAACTGTTGCCCAGTGTTGATTTGACAGTAGCAAGAGGATGAAAATGTGGCTGCGAAATAGTCTGGCTGGTCCAAACACTGGTCTAAATGATCAGGAAGTTTGAATGTAGCAGATTGAACAGATGAAGAGCTTGGCATCTTCTTGAAAATGGTTTATGTTGGAGAAGTCTATGGATTTTTATCTGTCTGACATACGTAGTCAAGGGCGAAGATGTAGTCCTGGAATATATATGTGTAACTATACCTGTGCATCAGTTTGATCCCACTGACAGCCTCAAAAACAGCAGCAAAAGTCCTTTCATGACTCATGAGTGAGTCTAATGGAGTTTCTATCAAGTATTAGGCAACTTGCATCATAAAAAGAAATAGCAGTGTATAAGTTTGACTCTGAAATGGACAGGGATTTATACTCAATGTCTTAGTTGTTTTCTGTAAACAAATCTTTTCCATTAGAAGCGATTTATATTGCTGTTTTTAGAGATGATTAGTTAACGTGAGAGAGAAAACATATTATTTCCTTATTTACTAAAAGTGATTTATTTTTCTAATCTTAGCCCACATTCAATATTCTGAAACATAGTCTCTGCTAACGCAAATTCCATTTGTCTTCCCTTGGCAAGCCTTTCGAGTTAGTCATTTGTCTTCTTTAGCAAGGGCATTTCTGGTGAAAGATGTTAAGATAGTATTCTGCTTTACCACAGGACCTCTAAGTGAGAAACAAGAAGCTCTGATTACAAAAAGTCCTGCGTCAAACACCAGACGACCTGAAGACAGAAGCCTGGGACCTATGCTACCAACAACAAAGGCGATTTTAAGAGATTTCTACAGGCCTTTTAATACAAAACTGGCACAAGTTCTTTTTGATGATGCTTTTTTATGGAAGAGGACATAATCTGTAAATTTAGTGCCACAAATACAGTGCTGAAAGAAGTTTTTATTTTTTTAAATTCTATTTTTGTGCGTGGATATTTACATTTTTTCCCATTCCAAAGAGATGCTGATTGATGAGATGAGACTCATCGTCAGTCAGCACACTTCACAACAGCTAGATCACATTTTCCTTGTGAGAATGTAAAGCATCTTGCTTATCAGTTTCTTGCAACTTCTTTTAGCCCAGCAGAGAAGCGTGGAGTGGAAATGCAGTACAAAGGTGATGTCTTACATTCTTGGCTGGGATGTTGAAGTTTAACCTCACCTAAGATGCTGCAACACAGAATTAGCATCAGTTTCTTACGATTACACTTATAATCTCATTTTCAATGTATGTAATTCATTTTTTTTCAAATTATCAATGTCATGTAGCCATTAAATTTTTTAATTGAATTCAACCAAAATTTTGCTTTGTCTAGTTCACAAATGGATCTCTGTATCTCCTTAATTCTGAAAATAACTTTAATAGACAGTTAGATTTCCAAGGCTAATTTGTATCTTGAGTAAATGGGCTTTCCTAGCCACAGGTCTTGTGGCTGTATTAAAAGAGATTTTCTATTCACATCAGCAGGGATGACTGAGATTTAAATAACTGGCCACGTTTGAAGTTTAGAGTAACAAATCCCTTTGACTCTTCTGAATTTTGTGTATATTAATACACATGGGTATCATCTAATTGTATTGCACATTTTCCTAAGAAACAGCTGTTGGGCTTGATGTGAAGTCCAGCATTGGCCACGGTGAGCTTTTATGTTGGTTCCTACACAAGTGTCCTGGGTGGGATGCACTGTACCGTGTGTCCTCGTGGGAATGTTATGTTAACTGTTGAATCAGTTGCATGTTGTACCTTTCCCTCTCCAGAAAAGGCATGTACATCCAGTTAAAAAGGGGCTGGAATGAAGACCTGATGAAAAGCTATTTTTTAAAATGAGAACTTTGGGTTCATTCTGATGTTTGGAAATGCTAAAATGAGTAGTTTGGGTAAGTAGTTATGAATGACCAGAACTGGTTAGCTCTGATTCAGAAATGCTTGCAGATCAAAAGTTCTTAGAGAACTGAGAATGGATTACTTTATGTTCTCTGAATTAGAATCAACAACATATGCACAGGGCAATGTGAACTCTGCCACATATTTCTGTTTAGTTGTCAGCAGGAGCTGAGATCTGTTGATATTACCTCACCAGCCCTGAATGCTAGTGAGTTTTACTGTTGTTTAGTGTGAACATTAATTCCTTGAACAAATCGTACGCGCTAGCTTGTGCTACACTGAGGCATGATGCTGAATTTTACCACAGGCCAGGGAGGTTCTGTGCATTGTCTATATGTGCAGTCAAAATTAAAGTGTGCTTCATGGCCAAAATTTCTGCTCTAGGTTGAATCAGCGCAGCACCCTTCATAGGTTTCCAGTATGAACATGAGTAGTGATGGCCACGTGTTCCCAAAGTGTGGGTAAGTTCAGCAGAGGGCTGTACTCTGCATGTCACCATGGTGTGTGTAGCCCCAAGGAGCTGTAACTATCAATAATATGGCAGGAGCCTGTAATCCTTCCAAAAAGCTTCCAATGGGTTTGCTTTTACATCACCTCTTTCCTTTCATGAGCTCCAGAAAATGATATCTTGATTTAAGGAATTGCAACTTTATGCCACTGGGTTATGGAAAGAATAAGTATCAGAAAGAAGGAAATTACCTTTAAAAGAGGTCATCTCTCTAGGGAGGTGAGGTTGTTGCTGTCTAGTTTAGATTGCAAAAATAGTATTAAATCAATGACTCAGAGTAAAATAAAATAACACTTGATTTTCTTGAGTAATGGTGGTGGGTGTTGGACCACTCCCTTGCAGCCAGTGCACCGCTGACCTTCAGTGGCTTCACTCTGGCCTCACAGCAGCCAGATTCTTCCATTTGCTTTACCCTTTCTCTTGACAGCTGGAGATGCAAAAGAATATAATATCATTATTATTCAGTGCTGCACTGTGTTGGCTTACCTCCCCAAAGCAGTAATTTGCCAAGGAAGTGGACATACTATCAAGTCGGGGTGTTCTCGTGTTTGACAAAACGTAGCAGCGACTCTCTGCAAATTGCTCAGAAAACGTATTTTTCACTCTGTTTGCTCTCATTTCTGCTGTCCAAAAGTAATCAGGAGAAGATGCAGCTTTCCTGAGTCGCATCAGGGAAGGGGTCAGTTCCAAATGTTCTTGCTGCTACTGCAGAAGAATGTGAAATGTGTTCTCTGTGAGACCTCGCACGCTCGGGCCAAGCACGCTGGCTGGAAGATGCAGTGAGAACAAAGGCTCTCCTGCTAAGATAAACAGGCTCTGATTTACACAGGAAAACAATACGTTGTTATCTGCTGAGTCCAGTGCACAGGCTTGTAGGCTTCAGCTAAATAAGATAAACAGCAAACTTTTCATAGTACTAAATAAGATAAACAGCAAACTTTTCATAGTGCTGAATATGCTGTTCTGCCAAGGAATGAATCCATCTTCCAGCCAGCGCTTTTTTATGAGAGAGGAGACACGACTGTGTTAGAAAGTTATTCCTGCTGGATATCTCTCTCCAGGCACATCCAGAGTGCGCTGTTGGAGCAGAAAAGCTTGTGTTGCAATGCCATCCTGTGGTAAACGTGTGCAGTACTTCGTGCAGTGGACATGCCGTTCCTCTCTTATCCCTCCCCACTTTCTTTCCTCTTTCTTCCCCCCCTTCTCTCATTTTTTTTCCTTCCCCTCCTCCTCCCCCTTTCTCTTTTTCTTCCCCTCCTTCTCTCTTTATCTTTCTTCCCCCCCTTCGCTTTGCTGCAGGATTTGATTCATGCTTCTGTCTCTACTTGCCCTCTGACGTAGCTTCAGTCAGAGAGACAATGTCATCAGCAGCAGAGGTCTGAGAGATTTCAGCAGTGTCCTGCTGGGTACTCCTGCCTTTAAGTCACAGCTCCTATGGAAACTCCTATGCAAAAGCAGCTCTCTGTGCTCTCTTCCTCAGTGGAAGAGCGCATAATGTAAATGCCAGTGTGACAGGGGCTTAATGGACTGCCAGGCTGAAATCTACTGTTGGAAATTAGAAGCCTGCTGTGTGCACACCAGGCCACAATTAGCAGAAAATAAGGTTTTAAAGAGACAAAAATAGTAATCAGCACATTGCATTTTACAGGAAGGAAATGCTTTCTGTCTCTTGTCTTTTTGGCTGCTGAGCATTCATTTGCTTGGTGGAAAAGCATAGGACAGTGTGCTGTGTTCATGTCTCTGGGATCAGGTGGCGACAAGCAGGAGTCCATGACCCCCCACAAAGGTACCTGGCCCAGGTATATCCATCTGATATGGACAATGTGGAATGAAGATGCTGAAAATGAAACAGTAAGAGCTTTAGAAGTGCTGTTCAGCTGCTTTTTAGTAGCAGGTGCTGGGCTGACAACTCATGGCATGGCACTGTATGTGGCATCTGCCCCAAGGAATGCACAGGAAGGGTATCCGTAAGCAAGGCCATTCTCTGTATTGAAAGGGAATTACGTACTTGGTTTGGCTATATCTCATGCAGAAAATTCTCTCTTCCTCTGCTTTAATAATGAAAGGGAGTGAGCAAAGAGAAGGGTTTTGCTTGCACTCAGAACACTGCAGTGGAAGTCCAGAACAAGCCTGAGAGCAGCTCCTGGAATTTTACTTCTTATAGGCTACAGGAGCCTAACCTATGGGCAACTTGCAATTAATGTGGCCTTTACCTTTTGATGAAGGTAAAACCCAGTGCACCTCAATTATCCAGCATTTCATGTTTCCCAGAGATGATGTAGTGAGACTTCATTTGTGAAGGGTGCTCATTGCATACCCAAGCTGGGTTGTCTTATCAAATTTCTGAAATTAATAATAATTTAAAAAAATAGGTGGAGAATAAAAATTGTACTTAAAGCTCTCTGGACAGCTGTCAGCCCTGTATGTTTATGGAAATGGATCACCAAAGCCTCATCCTGCAGATCTGACCAGGTTAATGCCAAGTACCAATCCGTGTCAGTAAGCTGCACAGTGTCCCCCTGTCCTCCTGTTTGTGGATGGTGGGGCCTACGTACCCCAGCTCCTCTCTTGGCCTGCTGAAATCAAGGATGAAGCAATGAAAGCTCCTGTCTGGTGGCACCTGGGGAGAGGACTGAAGGGTGCAGCAGCTGCTGGAAGATGTAAGGGGTGGATAAGAAAGGACTCCTGCAGTTGAATCAAATGAAATCTTAGAGCAGTGGGAGAAATCGATCAGGTAAAATTGCACTGAAGACAATAAAACCAAACAAGGTAGCTGAAAAATAGAAGAAAATGAAAATAATGATATAAGTAGGGGTAACTACGTTGGTTTGGCTGGGAAGATGTCGTCTGTGCTCACCATGCCTCTGTCCAACTCGTACAGCAGAGTCCAGCACTGCAGTTGTGATGGGGAAGGGGAAAAGTCTATCAAAGGGAGTAAAGAAACTAGATTATTGTGGGAAAGGACTGAAATAAAAAGTGTTGCCTGACTAGGTTAAAAATCTGAAAGAGAGGCTGTATGTTATGTGTCTATAGCTAAGAACAGGTGAGTGTTAACATTAGGAAAGTTTCCTTTAATTTTTTCCTGACTAATGATCTAAGATGCCCAGCAGTAGAGGGCTGCAGAGTTGTCTCTGGGGTCCCCAGCTGATGCTTTTTCACCACCAGAGGGCAGGGCGCGTCTGAAATTCAGCTGCAGCTCTCAGGGATGGAGTGCTGTGGGACGAGAAGTGGGGCAAAGCCAGTGCCCTGCTCACAGCTTCTGCTTTGTCTGTCCCCCCCCCCAGAACTGCACTGAGTGATAGGGGGAAAGCGACTTTCAATGCTGCGCAGTGCAAATGCACGTATAACTTGACTTGTATGCAGTGTAACTCAGTATAGCATGGGACACATGGAGAATGGGGTGAAGAAACAAAATATGTACAGAAGGACCAGCTACACCTAAAGGATATTAGTGGTGTGTGCTGAAATGCTGTTTGCATCACAACAATGGCAGTGAGATCCCCTTCTCTTCTCCTGGGGCAGATAACCAGCACACCTCTTGCTTGATAAGCACAAATCCCTTCTCAAACCTCAGTGCAACAGTAAGGATTTTGAAGGCTGCAAACAAAGTGGCCTGGGTGTCCTGGTGGATGACNCCCTTTATTATCATGTTGGGCATCGTACAGCGTGATACATCAGGAGAAGGACAGAAGAACAATTTTTCACCGCTGAAAGCAGTTGCACACTAAGCTGCCTTGCAGTGATGTTACCAAACTGAGGGCAGTGAAGCACTTTCTGCCTTTGTAGTACTACTAAAGCATGAAAAAAAAAGAAAGAAATTATTGGAGTGGAAAATCCACACATTTAAGTAACACCTCTGAAACAGGCATCTATGAGTCAGTCCCTGAATCGCTGCGTAGCAGTGCTGCGTCATCCATCCCAAAGTGAATCCTGCAACATCTGTTCCCAACCCAAAGCTGCAGGAGCTGCTGTGTGGCTGATTTAACAGCTAATGCGTGTGCTTCTCCAAGTGCACGGCAAACCGAGGCTATTTGCTGCAGGTGGTGCTGCGGAGCAGCCCTGTGCTTGTAACCGCGGCTGAGCTATTTTAATACTATATTTGAATATATACGTTTACTTTAGGCTAGATCTTTTCTAGATTTTCAGTAGTTTCTTGCTCTTCTCTGTGTGCTACAGAGGTCTATATTGTTCAACGATTGCCCCCATGGGTGCGTGTTGCTGTGTAATTAGAGGCTGGGGGGGCTGCAGGCAGCACAGCAGGGACTAATGCAGGTTTTTGAGACCGAACAATTCGGCATGCAGTCAAAACCCTAAGTTTCTGAAGGCAGAAGGTTCAAAGCACTCGTCTGGCCTCAGCGTATGATAAAACCTCAGGAGGCAGAAGCCGTTGGTGTCTGGCACTGTGGGAGGCAGGCTTTGCTGCAGTTAAAGAGCAGAGCCAGCAAATTGGGAATGTTAACACTTGTGAAGTCCAGGAACTGAAGTGCTGGAGGACTTGGAATGGTGAGAGATGAAAGGCTCCAAGGACAGTCCAATGGGGTGGGAGTGAGTTGCTTTCTTTTAGAGAAACTAGGGTGGATGCCAGGGTGATGTGGTCTCCTGACTGTGATGGGAGCCAAACAGTGAGATGTGCTCCCTGGTTACTGCTGTTGTGGCAAGGAGCTAAGAAATTTTACATACTGCATCTTCAAAATCTGATGAACACTCACCTATAGGTGCTGAAAATCTGTTCCTGCTCTTAGGACCCCATTTTTGAAGAGTTGCATATCCTTCATTGTCTGCATTTTCTATATTTCCAGGAATGTTGTGCTGCACCAAAGATTTGCTTCAAATCCAGTTTGGGATTTGTAATCACCGAACCTAAAGGAAAAGAAGATGGTCTTGCAGCTAACACACTTGCTTGGGTCTCAGACAATGCTAACAACTCTGTTCCTGGGGAGCTTGGCAAGGCCTCTGTGCAGATGTGGGGAGGAATTCCCACACTGCAGAGATTCAACCTGGTTCTTACTTTACTGGTTGCTTTAAAAGAAGGCAGGGAGGAATATGAGGAACCTAACTAATATCCTTACATTTTCAAACTCAAGGAGTTTTTTTCAAAGCATTACGAAGGCAGCAAAAAAGCTGGTAGTTTCTAAAGCCAAAAACCAAGGAAGTAATCATTTTTAACATTTTCTGTCATTAGAAACATCATTCAAGAAGTGTAATTTTGCATGCTTCTCCCTTGTAGCCATGCCCTCCTCTCTTTATCATATGACCACTAAGCAGATTCTTACTGCCTTTCAAAAATAGATTTCTGCCATCTAACTGAGCAAAGGAAAAACGATTAATTTTCTACACTAATGGTTTAGAAGACCAGAAAACAATAAAGAGTATAAAGCTGTGAAACAGTTTCCATAGCAAATACCAAGTACCAGGCTTACAGATAGTATAGGTAGTGCTGTGATAGCATCAGTTACCAGTGCAGCACCTCTAGTTTTCTCTGTGACACATTAATGAAGATGCAGGAGCTTTCAGCATTAGGTTGTGCCTTATTTTAAAGGGTCTGCTGATTAAGATGAAGTTATGATATCTACCATATGCTTTGGATGATGGGTTGATGATTGGGCTAAATAACCTTCGTCATCTTTTCTGACCTTAATGATTATATGTTTCTATGATAAGATGAAAAAAACCAAACCAGTTTACTACTGGAGTTTATACTGTATTATATACTAATGTACTAATATATGTTCATACTATATACATATACTAATGTATTTGCACCACATCTTTATTTAGCCATTCAGGCCTGGTTTTCCTAACACATTTGCTCTACTCTCCTCCAGATCAACTGATTTCTAGACACATGCTGTAGATTTTCTGCTCTGCAGCTCACAGAAGTCCCCAGAATAGCTGAGCTGGTTCCTGGTTGTCCTCACAGCATTGTCACACTAGCCCAGTTTTAATGAGCAGATGTCACATGAAGAACACAAACTCAGGTTTGCAGGTTGGTGCATAAACATGTAGAAGCCACTTGAAGAAACACTCGGTATAATATATCCCCTGACTAAAGTGTAAATTGCCTTTAAACACACACCAAGATGTCTGGGGCCAAAAGTGAGTGTGCCAAGCTGGACACCTGGATGGTGACCTGCCATTACCTCATTTTGATGCCAGAGTCTTCTGCACTCTGTGACATGGGAGGTAGGAGGCTAAAATAACAATATTTTCCCTCTGAATTACAGCATGTCACGTTACTCCATGTTTAGCACATGGGAAGTGTGCACATTGAGATAAAAACCCAGAAAAGAAAAATATCTACTCTGAATAAGTCACAAGACGAAACCTTGATGCCTGAAATGTAGTTAGGTTTGTTGCAGTCTGAAAGTTATTTCACATGCTTCAAGTCAGTTCAGATAGCTCTGCAAGTGGCAGCAATGCCCATTTCTGCAGCACAGCTGTGGGCTGAACCCTGCTCCGGTGGTCACAGCCTGCCCACCTGTGGAGCAGCCCCCAGTGGGGGCAAGCAGGAGCCCAAGGGTTGTGTTCCTTGGTCTGAGGCCAGCCCCAGGGGTCCAAAGGGCTTAACAAACCCAGGCTGTCATGCTGTTACTCCTCTGTTTTAAAGCAAGAGGGAAATATGTAAAATGAAAGCCAAAGCCTGAGGAGAGCATCTGTCCAGAGCTGTCAGGGATCTAGCGACAAACCTGAGACTTCTTCTCCAAAACATGTTGGCCTGCTGTCTATCTCTGATCACTGTGTGTTCAGATCAACCCACGGAGAAACGCGGCTCTGCTACTTCAAAAGATTTCTTGCTGGCTGAGGATTAAACAGAGATTCAGTGGGAATCACAAGGCATGACATCAATGGCAACTACTTCAATTCCACTCTGAAAATAAAGAGCACACCAAATAACATGGCTGACTTTGCACTGAAAAATGAGAGGGTGTAATCCAGTCACAGTGAAATGAGTGAAAAGGAGGTTCCTCTATGTGCTGCCCTTACAGATGAAAGCAGTTGAGGTGCTGAGCATGTTTCTGCCCTTGGATAGATCCGTGCCTACTGTGTCATGCTGTGCGGGGATGCATCTCTTCACCCCTCTAATTATGGCTCAGGAAATAATTCCACTGCCAATCCTCTGAAAGAAGTAAAATCCACTTCTATCCCTTCTGAGTGCAAGTTGGCAAGACCAAGGTGGCTGCAGAAAGAGAGCAGAGAATTGGGGTTGTGCCAAAATCACCTACAGTGAGAACAACAGAGCTCTTGGGAAGCCCTGGGCCTCCTCTCTGTGCTTTTTTTTACTGAAAAGCTCTGTTTTTGATTCTCTAATTGTGTGAGGGGGTTAGGATGGTGCAAATCCCAATCCCTCAGCCTGTTTTGCAGGAGCAGAAGGTCCCACTGTGCCCAGGGTCTCTTGGTACTGCTCCCCATAGCTAGTCAGGTCCAAAGCAGACAGATGTGCAACCAGCACACCTGCCGTAGCCAACTGATGAGTGGGAAGGTGCTGGGCCTCTGCTGAAGTAGAATGTCTTTCCTCCCAGCCAGTAAAACCAAGCAGAAAGCATGGGTTGCTGTCTCAGCCGTGTGAGCGGATTGACTAAAGTGCCCTAGTTTTCATTGAAGAGGCTCTTTCAGGTGAAATGTTGAATCCTCTTACCCCCCACGAGAACACATCTCATCAAAATTTTACATGGCCTTGGGATCTTGGCGTTTTATAAACAAGGTTTTTCCAGACGTGTAAATGAGAAGAGACGGGAATAGCAGAAATTGCTCATCAAGGGAAAAACATAAAGGACGAAAGAAAAGCACAGGAACTTACCTAAAATAAATGGAAATTTGTAATTACATTTGGGAGTTTTATGTAACAGCAGTACTCCTGCTTTTGCAAGGAACTAGGGCACCAGGACTGCACTGTACCTTCCCTTCTCTTTTCCAGGGGTACTTTATAACACAACCTTTGAGTTGGGATTCTGAATTTGTTGTTGGGATAGGCATTAAAATCAGCATAGATGGGGTTTTAGAGATCCTTCTGAACTAAGCATCCATTTATATGGCTCTTTTACATTACTTAGAACTAGACTTGGTGCCCTAGTTGTCCCTTCCATCTCCGTGAAAGAAAACCAGTGGAAGGAACATTTTTTCTTTGAGGGCACTTTCAATTGCAATGAGGAAATTCTCAACGTTCCCAAACAAACAATTACTGTCACTTATAACACTGTAATGTTAAAATAAAGTTTGTTCTCTTTGTACTTACCATCTGCCTCCCTGGTGAAAATAACATGCCTTCCCTTCATATGAAAAAATAAAGCAAAGCGAAAATTACTATTTGTGATGTTTTGTTTTTTTTGTTTCTTTTTTTTCCCCAGTCTGCCTCTGCAAAACAAAACACTCTCTAGCTACAACCTACAGGTTGTATTTCAAACCTATAAGGAAAGAATATTAGATCTTTGGGCTGGTATTACCAAAATCTTTAAATTGCTACATTCATTCCTATTAATTCTATCCTTCTTGAATAGGATTAGTAGTTCTGTAATAGTTCAGATTCCTTTCTCTGTTGTTTATTTTTCCTGCATACACAGCTATACATGTTAGCAAAGGAGCAAGGCCCTGCAGTTGTTCTGCTAACGTGGGGCTGCAGAGGCAGATATACTTGGGGTCTCACTCTGACTGCTCTTTCAGTATGGGTTTGGAGTATCATATAGCCATACTATCCTTGGCATGCAGTGATATAAAGATTCTGATCAAAAGATCATTACAAGTTCTGGAAGAAAAATGCCTTGGTTTTAAAAGAATGAGATCCTTGAGTCCTTTGGATAACCACTTCTACCACCTACTGGAGAGAGGCTGCTCCACTCTTTGGCTTAGCTCTCCTAGTATTTAACAGGTACAATTGCTCTTCTTGCAGCAATACTGCAGTTCCTGTCAGTTTTAGGAGCCCCTGATTTTCTGTTACCCACTCAGCTACTGGTGAGCCTGGAAGTTATGGAGTGTTGAAAACTGGGACAATGTTTGGAAGTGTGCTTGCTTGAAAGACTCTATGAGGTTTCCATGGCCTGCTCCCTCCAAATCCCACTTCCTATTCGAACTACCTTTGATGAGGATGTTAAATCACTCTGTTGTTAATATGATCCAGGTGGTCCTGTGCTGTTGGGAGCTGATGTGTTTCATCACAGAAAGACACTGAAGGAAGTACTTAGCAAGTGAATGTGCAGCAAAGGCTGCCAGTTGTCATTTGTTCAACAAGCAGAATGGTCAGCAGTGATTACTATGCACCATCACACCTCTGGTGAAACCCTCGGACCACAGGCAGAGCCTCTGCAATAAATAGAAATAAAGCTGAGCAAGGGCTTCTGAGACGGAGATAAAACCATCTGCTAAAATTGACCTCGCTTCCCTTATATAGAGCACTGCCTAAAACAGAGTGTGGCTGCCAAATGCATGCTAGATACTTGCTCCTTTTCTAAGAGAACAAAAATAAGCATTCCCCAACTAGGAGTGGTTGCTTAATGGCCGAAGCATCAGATATACCACACTTCTGGGTCACCTCCAGCAGAAGTCTGGGAGCTACAAAAAGGCTGTGGGATGCACAGACTGACAACAGGCTGATCCCATACCCACTGCAATAGAAATACTGGTGTGCTAACCTTTCTCTGAAGATATCTGGTGGCCAGTCTCTGGTCTTTTATCAGAAGACCGTTTAGTGGAGCTGTAGCACATGAAGCATTACTTATACCTAGGAACCTTGTCAGGAGTTAAATCAGAGTCATTACAATTAATAGGAATATAACGTTTTTATGAGAATGATAGTTGCGTGCCTTGGATACCCATCACTTTGGATGTAGGTTGGGGTTGTTCAGTGCCAGCAATGGTCTGTCTCCATTTGCAGCATGCGCCCTTTAAATTTTTAGGGATGTCATATGGAGTGAGAAGAGAGAAGGAAATCGTTGGCCCAAGCCTACTTATCTGGAGGAATTCCCAGATTTTTGTGATTGAGAAACACAAAGCACATCATTTGTTTCTTTTACTAAGGTTTTCAAAGACATTTACGTATCGAGGAAGACTTCCAAGATGTTCCAAGAAAGGTAAAGAAATCCTATGAGTGGAGTAGACCTAAGCAGCAAACAGATCTTAACCTCTCCCTTTCTCAAAGTAGTAAAATTGTCTGAGATGATGAGTGTCCAAACATTTTCAAACTGTTTTGCTGAATTTGTCAACTGGAAGGTAATATTTGCTGGAGTCAGTGGTGGAAGTTTGTTTGCCATCAGTTCCTCTGTGTTTACTTCTGAGGTTTTGTCTATGAGATTTAAACTACATTACTCTCTCTGTTTGTAAGGTGTTCTCTTTTTGGCTTCAAACCTTTATACTGACTCACTAATTTAACTAACTACTATATAAACTCCTGTGATAAAACGAAAAAGGGACTAAAAATGTTTATGAAACTGTCTTTAGAACTGGGAAAACTTTCAAGGAAAGGGCTGTATTTCTACATCCACTTCACCACTTGGGGAAATTTGACACTTTTGTCTTCATAAACATTACAGACAAGTTTTAGTTTTCCTTTTATAAGGAAGCACCTTTTTTTCCAGGTTAATTTTAACCCATTTAGATTTGGGCTTGTTTGTATTCAACGCTAAATTCAAAGCCCACCAAGATTTTGTTTTCATTGTAATACTGTTCACTGTAATTTCCAAATATTGTTTTTTCATCATTATATTTATGCCTGTCGTCCTCAGTGTATGAGGAGGAGCTGCATGTAATTATTACACCAAACAAGCGTTTTTCAGGTGCTGAACCACAGCAGCAATAGGTTTACATGTCAGTTCTGTGCATGACTTATCTGAAAGCACCATGCCAGCTTCTGGATCTTGCGAGAGGGAAAGAGCAGGGCACGTCCTGATTGTTCAGATAATTACATATTCCGCTTTTGCCTTTAATCTTCTTATTTTTTTCTGGTTTTTGTCTTCTGAGTGCTCTGTCTTTTCAGCTATGAAAGCGATACTATTCTGTATCTTTTCTTTTTTTGGAGATTGTTACCATTAATAAGAGAATTGCACTTTTATTTTTAGAGACAATTTATCATATTATATCTACATGCTAAGTGATCATTAGCACATCCAGTTTAATCTACCACTTGTGAAAGAAGATCCATCTAGAATTTTATCAAGGTGAAGCAAATGTGAATCATTTCATCTCTTCTAAGTGCACTGCACAAGATCCAAATTAAAAAAAAGTGTCTCTTTAAGTTTATTTGGGATTGTTGATACCACACTGATCATGGTGTATCACACACCCATGGAAGAAAACAGATATCTCTAAAAACATTCAATCACATATGAAATCTTAGAATTTTGGTAAATTCAGGTTTAATTAAAATAAGAAAAATATTATATATTATGTGTGCATTGCCACTAATCCCATGTATTAAAAAAATGTGACTCCAATGCCATGAAATGTGAGTGGAATTAAAATAGAACATTTGGGCTCTTTCTGAAGATTGCATTTTGATCCATGGGTTTTCTGTTTCATTTTCATGTTCGCCTTCCCAGCCGTGTGGGCTAGAAACAGCCTTTTCTAAAGGAAAGCTGAGACTCTTGCACACTAAATGAGTTAAGCTGGTGAGCCTCTAAAGAAAATATTCATTGCCAGGCAACTTGTAATAACACCTTTCGGCAGCCGCATGGTGTTGTTCTTCTTGGGCTGGCTCAGGTGTTTGGCATAGGTTGCTCCCAGGTGGCTGGCTGGTCTCAGCCCTCAGCCAGGGTCAAGGCAAATGCTGAAAGGCAGTGAGGTGATTGCAAGGGAGTAGGTTGGCTCCATGCTGCTGCAATTGCATTGGTTGTTCTATGCGTGGTGTTCCCGCAGTGCTGGGAACTTGAGTCAAGTATGTGTGTTCATCTAGTGGGACAAGAGATTCTTTTTGTGTTTTTGGCCTTAAGATAGTGCCTTTCTATGCTTTTACCATGACAAATACTATATAAATAGAAATGCATTTCTTTCCTAACACCTGAGACTGTTAGGAAATACCAAATCTACGCTGAGTTAAAAAGGGAAGAACTGCCTACCTAAGAAAATAAAGCAGACCTTGAACCAATTAGCACCACATGATTCCATTCAATATATTTATTTATTATGGTTTCTATTAAAAAGACAGCACTTGCTTTGTTACATAATACTATCATTTTGTAGGCAATAGAACTGTAACTGTATTACAAAACGTATTACTTGGGCTCACAATTCCATGAACAACTTTGCCACTTTGCTTCTATTAAGTTTATGGAAGCAGGATGAAGCTGGTACTGACAGCCCTGAAGGAAACAGGTACTCATTTTGTGTAATTATTTGTGTACTAACTACCCAGGTGAAATAAGGAATATATGGACACAATTACAGTTGCCATCACATTGTGCTGGACACCACTGTTGAAGCAAATCAGTGCTTTGTCCACTCAATGTTTTGTTCCACCTCCCCATCCTTTTGACACTTTTCTTCCATATTGAATTATATTACATATACTGTTAGTTTTGTACTGCTACTTACAAGCTTACCATACACATTTTCATATATGTTTCCAGATAATGCACCATTAAAGGACTTCTGACATCTAATATCATTCTCTTTGATGTCTGACAGTGTTATATCATCCTTACTCATGAGAAACAATTCACTTAAATCCCCCCCCCCAAAAAAAAAAAAAGCAAATGCCTGCAGATATCAGATANTTGATTTCTGACAGTTTTATATCATCCTTACACAAAAAAAACTTAAAACCCCCCCCCCCAAAAAAAAAAAAAAGCAAATGCCTGCAGATATCAGATATTTATATATATATATATATATATACTGTTCAGGATGAGGACTATACCCACAATACCCTGAGTGTTGAATACACTCGTCCTTGTTTGTCTCAATCTAAACTAGTTAAAAGGAACTGTGGAGTTTTCAAGCTATCGCCCCTGTGAATTCCTGCAGCAGTTACTGGCACATTAGCACATTAGATAATTACAGTCTTGCAAATGCTAATTGTTTCTAGGAGTTGGATAAAGATTATATTCTTGACAAACAGCCAACTAGAAAATTACCCCTTTGTTAGTACTCTAACCTAAGAAGAAAAAACTTTGACTCAGGACTCAGAACATTAAGAAGTATAATAGGATCTTTCTTTCTCTTTTATTTGCCTCTCTTTCCTTCAGTAATAATAATAGCAGCAATAATAATAATAACAAAGAGCCATTTATAAACCTGAATATACTTTCTTGATTGTAATGCAGTGAGATTCGCTTAGATTGCCTGGAGTCAACATGGCATTTATTTCTCTAAATTTTTAGTAGCTAAGAGTTGGATTTTTGTTTATGTTTTCTTGTTAATTAAATAAAAAATGATTCATTTTTCTTCTTTCCAAATGATGTCGATGAGACATGCTGTTTACTGCAGCACCAAAACCACCACATTCATTGTGATTGATGTGCACTGTGTGCTGCACAGCAGTTCTGGTGTGAAGAGCTGGTAATGAAGATGTCAGACATCAAACTGTCTCAGGTCCCTCATTCTTGGTGACACCTGCCTCTGTCCCCAGCACAAGAAGAGTTCTTGTTCTTCAGGCAGTTTCTCCTTCCAGGGACCATGGACGGATCCTGGTTTTGATCAGAGGAAGGCTGTGGAATGGCTTATCACCTCTGTTACACGAAACTTGAGTTTTGTTGGCACTACCATGGCCTGTTCCCAAGAAAGAGGCCCATCGTGTGCTTCCTCAGCGTGAGGGTGAATCAGTGCCACAGAAATCCCACTGGTGGACTGATCTTTCTTGTTTTCCTTCACTTAAAACACATATTTGGATGTGCTGTTGTTACTGGAAAAACTCTGGAAAGCATATGATGACTGCAAGCAATAAAACATATTTTATTAATATCCTATGGGTGACTACACAGACATAGTTGGAAATGTGGAAAAATCTGTTTTCATTTAAATATAATAAATGACACAGGCTTGAGATCTGCAAATATTGTTTAATAAAATTTCTTTTCATGAGCATGAGGTTGTTCATGATAGATATAAAGAACAACTTCATGCAAGTTGTACTAGAGAAAAATGAGCATAGGAGGGAAATTAAGGAAAGGAATCTGAAGCATTAACCGCAACTTCATGGTATGGGAAAAAGGGAAGTTTTGTTGCAACTTTTCAGAGAAATATATTCATCACACTGACATTTTGAGGCTGTAGTTGGGGGTACTTTGAGAATAAATATTATTATACAAGGAAAAAGAGTTTGTAGGGTTCTGACCAAAGTAGATGCCAAAAACTTGATTCATTGCCTCGAGCAATTCTTGTATGTAAACAGAAGCTCCCAAACCCACTCCTACATACTACTGAACATGTTCACTGTTTTGTTTTGTCAGCTGTTGAAAGTTGTATCACAGTTTGTATAAAGAAAAAGCTTTTTGTTTCAGAAAACATATTCTGCTGGAAATCACAAGAGACCAGTCTGTACAGCATAACGTGCAACAACCTGAGATCCACGGAAATCCTGACCCTGGGAATATGAGGGTAAACAAAATACATTTCCAACCAAAAAAAAAATCTCTAGCTTCCTTGAACATATTGTGTGATGAACCCTCCATGTGTGTGCCTTATAAAATATGAGCAGAGATCTTGAAGGAGAGAAATATCCCATTAATTTTGGTCCTTTGAGGTCTCTCCTGGGGTGTTGCTTATTATTTCCGTTGCTGGATCCACATCAACAGTGTTTGAATTCACTGATACTTGCAGACAAAATGTTTCTACCATTTCTGAGAAATCTAAATACGTCACAAATGAACTGATGACTTTTTTCTTGCGACTTATTTTTCCTCGCTACCCTAAATATTTTAATCTACCTGCACTCTGGGATCTGCCATATACATTTCAGACCTATCGTTAACCACTAAGTGGTGATGATAAAGAAGACTAATGGGCCAGAAAAGTCAAGCTCCTCAGAGTAAATAGGACAACTCAGCTTCAATTACCCTGTTCTGCCTTGGCAACCAATTGAATACTTCTGGTTTGGTACTTTCCCAAAAAGTCAAAATTGTCCAGACACACTAATAAAAAATAGAGAACAATGTATTTTATTTCTAACTGGAGCAGATCAGAAAACATTCTTGTATTTATTTTCCTTGTCTGAGTCTCAAACAATGTCCCTTAACTGTTTTGTTTGCATAAGACTAAGTCAGGCAAAGAATGAAAAGAAGAGAAATACTGAATAAATATTTATCAGGGAAGGTGGTTGTGATAGTCTATCCTTGATAACACCCTGGCTTACAGTCTTTCTACAATAAGGGGGAAAAAATGGTTCCACAATAGTTTTCTGAAGATTTGAAAAAAAGTTATTTATAAAGTAATTTAAAAACACCATCCAGCACCATATCAAGATACTGTAATTGTTAAAATATTAGGTACTCTCTGATTAGCTGAAAATAGAGCTGTTTGCAGTATTTTATTTTATTTTATTTTTTGCAGTTAAGGCATAATCTTTGCTAATGAACAGATGCATCCATCAGAATGTTTCAGCAGCTTTCTGTCTTCTTTTAATATGAACTCAATATCTGTAAAGATAACAGCACATCATGGTCTGGATCCTCAATGGCCTGGGACGGAGTTCTGCCAGTTTTCCATCCCAATAAAGCACTTTTATTAGAGTATAAGGTACAGTCAGGCAGGAAGAACTTGTTTCAAAAAAAGAACCCATAATTGAGACAGGTCTCCCAGGTTCGGGGATGAGGACTAACTGAAAACACTCAAACTAGACATGATTTCTCATCCATGCAGCAAAAAGTCTAAGTTAGCCAGGATTTACTTTCATCAGTTTGCATTCAAAGCATACTCATTACTTTTTTTTGCAAAAAGACTGAACGCTTTGCAGATAGCAGATTGAAGTCTGTCTTGCTAAGCCTTTTTCAATAGCAGTCTTCACGACTATGTGCTAAGATTATTTTCATTTCCAGAGACAGCAGGAGATTGTTGTTCAGATACAGTGGTCTGAAAAGGCAGCTGGAACATCCTCACTCAGTCATTCATTCCTTTGTGCCCGAACCTAAGATTTACCCATTATCCCCTTAATTTACCCATTGGAAAAATCTACTGAATTCCATAGTTAAAGCATTTTAACAGGAAGATGAGAGAGAGAAGACAATGGAAGCAAAGGGGCGAAAATCCTTCATCTAATCCTTATTCACCTACTGAGATGCTTATTGCCTCACATGTTTACACTCTCACAAGTCTGAGAATTGCTCAGGTCTCAGCTAAGCTCCAGAGCTCCAGGTTGAGAGAGGTGAGGCGTGTCAGGGCATGGCAGGCTGCTGCTCCAGAGCTCAAGTTCACACAACTGCAGTTAGAAACAGCCTTGAGGTTGCTCCCTTTATGCCCTGGAATGGAATGAGCAGGAATGAAACTTGCATCTTGGAAACGTGGAGTTTTCACAAATCATGGGTAAGGAAGAAGAGAGAGTGGACAAAAAAAAAAAAAGCTGGTTGATGATGACAACCACAGTGGCACAAGGCTGGCAATGGAGATAAAGAAAGGTTTCCTCCAGACTGCAAAACTTATGTCACTTTGACAAAAGTTGTTATTTTCTTTCACGCTGGCTGATGCCAGAGGCTCCCTGGAGCCAGTGAGGTCTCCAAGCTGGTGAGCTCATGATGCTTATACTTTCAATAATCAGAAAGTATTCCCAAGTGGCTGTGGTGACTGACAGACTGACAGGATCTACCTGCAGGGTAGGAATAGCTCTGAAACCATAACAGCACCCCTGAGGGATTGATGCAGCAAGGTGCGGGGTGTTCACAACTCCTCTGTGGGTAGGTTTGCTCTGCTCTGCGCTGGTGCAAGAAGAACAGTGGACAGAGAAGAAACAAACCTGTCTTTTCTATTTTTTTAAATTTTTACATTTTCCTGGAAGCCCTTTTAGATGAGAGCTTTCATGGTAACGATTTCAAAGTAGTAAGATTATTTACTTCTTTTCTTTGTATTAGCCCATGCCTTTCAAGTGCTTTAAGTCTCACAACAGATTTCTGTCTGTTACAGCCATGGAAGCGCCACCATCAGGAGGTGGCTCAGTGATGACAGCCACCATGAGCAGTGTCCTTTGGGGGTTTTCAAGCCACCACAGGCTTCTTCTAGGGAAGCAGGACAGCCCAAACTACCTATTTTGGAACCACTTCAGCCACCTCAAGCAGATGGAAATTGTGCACTGAAGCCAGGGCAGCCTGTGGACATGTATTACAAGTGGGGACATGGCTCTCCTCCCCATCACCTCTGCCTTTGTGCCCAGCCCTGGCTGCTCAAAGTTTCCTTCCTCCTGTGTGTTTCTTCTAACTTCTGCCATACACAGTATGTGGATATTATTGTTCATCTTGTTGCTACTTCAGTAATGCTCTTCTCTTCTTGTCCTTCAGACTCCCTGGGCTTTGCATCCTAGAGGAGTGGCTGTACACCACTGGTAAACCTATATTACATCTCTAACCCCATTTGTATGGAAGATTAGTAGCAAAGCAAGCTGAAGAGAGACAGTAAGTCAATCAATGAATTAACCTCCTGGTTAAATGCCATAGTATGTGACAGCACAAATGCATCATCATCCCTCTTTGTTTTAGAAATGCAAATTTCAACAAGGGAGATTAGTGCAGTTTATAATGACCTAAAATGTTTGCCTTAAAAAATGATATCCCCAATGTTGGCTGGCAGACAAGGATTCAGCTTCTCGAGTCTCAGCAATATGCTTGCAACATGAAAAATGTGCTCTTATCAAGGAGTGAAGACTCCAGGCGCAGTATTGATTTAAATTTATGAGTATATTTCAAAGGCAGCACCGGGTTTATTTAGCACAGAGGACTGGCTGAGAACAACCTTTACCTTGTTTCCCAGGGCTGGCAGGGGTATACTGTATGTGCCAGAATTCCACCTGGCACAAAACTGCATGTGTCCCTATACTGTAAAAGGGGGGAAACACAAATCCATCCACTCAAGTGACAGAGCAGATAGACCACCCCACAGCCTTGAAGGATCAGCTCTGGTGCAGAACCTTCACTCAGAGTCCTTCTGTGTTGCTGGGAAATTAACAGCAGTAGCAGCTGTTGTCTGGACAATTTCAGTTTTGTGTCTGGAAGGGGAGAAGGCAGCTGATCCCTGGGGACACCTAGATGAACTTCTTGCTCATTAGTGATGGCTGAGGAGGATCCCATCCCTTTTCTTGCTTCTTACAGAAAGGATGATTTATGACAGTGACTGTTCAGTATTGGAAATTTACTGCAAGTGTCCTAGTTTAGCTGTGGGTTGGCCAGCTTTGGCAGGGAACTCTTTCTGAAGTTCTTTAAGTGTCCATCATGGGTTGTCTTATGTCATCCTCTTCAGCAGGCCCACTCTGTTTACTTTAGCTGCATATAATTTAACTCACTGGTAAATGTGGCAAGAAGTTAGGCTACTCAGCTTGTATAAATATCCCTTATAGTTTACTATGTATTGGCTGTTGAAGAGTTCTTATTTCTATGTTAGGACAAATACTACGTATTTTTTTTAAGAAGGATTCTCAATTGATCAAAGTTTGTACATACTTATACAAATTTATAAAGATTAAAAGAGGGATTTTAGGTTTTATTTTACAATTAAACCCTTTCACTTTTCAAGACCTTCAGCTATTGCTTTCTCCGAAGTCTTCAAGTTTCTGGATGTGTATTATTTCTCTCCATTAAATAATGTGTGTTTATCTGTGATAAAATACTGCAGTTGAGTTCTTAAGAATTTGTTTGAGCAATTTTTTTCTTTGATTCACAGTTTAAATGGTTACATACAGCCTTAGGAGCATTTTTAAGCACAGAAGAAAACCAAGAGCATTTTGAGTACAAGGGCTTTTGACTTTTCTAGGCTGTTGTAGTTGCTCTAAAATTTTTAGAAGTATTTATTTCCATGACTAACATCTTTTTTTTTTTTCCACGACTGGCATCTTTTTAAAGGATTTGTTTTATGCAAAACAAAACTTGATCTGTAAGTAATACACTGCCATCCAATAAACAAATAAATAAATAGATACATTCTCCATGGCAGTCTAGGGGAGAGTTAGAGGAAAGGAAAAATTGAGACTGAAAATCTGACATAAAACATTAAGCTTCTTACTTAACAACTTCATAATAAGAGTCTTTGCTGCTTGTATGGCATTCATAAATATGGCAGGGAAATTCAACAGCTCTGAACATTAGCGAGTGTGAAATGTCAGTCTTTTAAGTTGGGACCATTCTCTGAAGCAGAGAAGTGTTATGACACAGGGATATTCCAAGCTGACCTATGCGTAGATGTGTGTATTACATACTACACAATATTTTGCAAAGGGACTCTGAAGAAAGAATTTCGCACTTAAAGGGAGACTAATTATGTGACCTTTGTATTTTGAGGATCCATCTGGAGAATTTTAATCTCTCAGACAGCATGAATGATTCAAGTCAGCTCTACTTACAATCAATTCCATGTAAGCAGCTTTACTTGTACCATAAGAACAAGCTAGCAAGAAAGGCACCTTGATAGAAATGGTACTGTTTGCACTGCATGCTAGAATACACATCCTGATTTCTTATTTTCCTGATATTAATCAGGAAATCAGGTTACCAGTCCTGCTGAATGTACAGCAGCAGGAACAGTGCTAGGGCAGGAAGGCACCAAGAAGCAATGCAACATATTTTCCAGCTGAAGAATATTGACTTCTTTTAGCCCTTTTTTTTTTTTTTTTTTTAATGTTTTGTGGGGCAAACTGTGCTCTTTTGTGTTCCAGTTCAGTGTCACAGATGACTTCAGCATCTTTAGTACAATCATCCTGCTACTCAAGACACAGAAGCCAAAAATGCCCAAAGGACTAGCACACCGTGCAAAGGAAGGATAATGCACTCCTAGAGATCGTTCTTAAGGAGCTACAATGTGGGTTGCAGTGTCATACGTCAGCTACAGAAGCCCTAGGCATTTTATGGGCTCTATGTTACACAGAAGCTTTGCCTATGGTCCCTTTTGGACAGAGAAATATAACAAATTGGGACAGATAAAGAAGGAGATAAGTTGTATAGAAGAGAAGCATTGGAAGGATAAACTGCAGTTGGATGGAAATAGAGAAGGAAAACCAAAAGAAAACATTAGTGGAAAAGTTACTGGACACTTGTGTCTTAATTCTATGGAGGTTTTATAAGTAGCTGTGTGTTTTCCACTGTCATTAATAATCACCAGACAGAGAAAAAGCTTTCAGTGCCTTTTCATAGGCTTGCCAGCTCAAGGGGAAAATAAGACCACCTATCTCCTTTCTAATAGATTAGAGATAATTTGATTTGGAATTTGCAAAGACGTTTTCACTGCAAAGAAGTTACTATCTTCATTTTGTTTAATAGAACAAACACTAATTTTATCTCTATGAAGCATCTCCTTGAGGCTTCAAATTGTTTATTGCTTTTAGATATTTGCTATTCTCTTTGAGTTTTGCTTCTTTTTCTTGTCTTTTTTTTTTTTTTTCCATATTGTCATGGAGCAACCAACTCCAGCTTCCCATTAAAATTAAGGCAGCAAACTAATTGAAAGATCCAGATTTAAGAGCTTGTGGTTTTTACCAGTAAAGTTGGTGTTCATCTCTTCTGATATCTGATATCTTATCTGTGAGAGAGTGATATCATCCAGACACATCAGCAAGGTGCTCTGATATGTTCTGAACTTTTGTTCTGGAGCATTTCTGTGTTTCCCAAAAAGACTGATGCTGTGTTACATATAAAGATGAAAAGATGCCAGTGTTCGTGATCAGAGAAGATAAACACTGACTCAGTACTTACTTGCAAATGTAAGAAAAAGCCACAGAAAAACAATTCAAATCTAAGTGAAGGGACACAACCAGCAAAAAGTTACTTTTAACATGTCTCTGGTGTAGAGCATCAAAACTGTTCAAATTCTAAAAAGATGAGAGCTACCCCTTTCTGAAGCAGCAGCTATAATCTGATGATTTGATTTGCTTCTACATCTAGACTGATGGCCAGAAATTGTTGTCTTTGAGATATTGATAGCAGTAATACAAATAGTAGCACTTTGCTAATACAAAATACTTTTTAATTTCCTTTCTGAAGACAGGTCCTGCTGTCTGATGGCAATGGACGTGAGTGAAGCTCACAGGGGATTGAAAACAGCATTTGTAGGATTAGCACTACCCAGGCCTTATGCCCCTATTGCTGATCATGTTGAAAAACATGCTGGTATAGCTGGAAGCCATATAGGAATTTCAGACCTATATTCCTATAGGGAAAATTTAAATAAATAATTTTGTTTCAACAGCTGTAGGAAATGCTTAAACATACTCTATAATTTCTGTCATCAATCAGCTCAGATTGTTTTTAAATGGTGATCACAGGGGAGCCATATGCTCTGAGATACTCCTAACGTTGTTCAGCCTAACAGAATGGAGCTTGCTCCTTAGGAGGCTAATTTTTCACAGTAATGTTGTATTCTGATTGAATTTCCTAGCAGTGGGTGGTCGGTTACACTGAACATCAAGAGCCATTTCAATGGACTCCCAAGGAACGTGGCAGAACAGCTCTTGTCTCACTTTCTTCTAATTGCTTAAACCATCTCCCCTTATGAATGGCAGCACAAAGGCTTTGCAGTGAGGAGCGATCAATGTATCTGCTCAGATCAAAGCAGGAGGTTGTTGTGAGATGCTGTGTTCATTACAGAAGGGAAATCTTTTATTTGTCATACAAACTCAAAAACCTGGCCTGACCCACCTTTTGATCACAGAGGGATTATCAGACCCTTGGTTCTCACCCCTCCACGCACTCATAAAAGTCAGTCACCTCTTTGCCCTTAATCTGTAAGTTCCTCTTCTACAGGGTACAAGCTCTAAAAAATTGAAGATTTGAAGGTGATTGTATATGCAGGTCCTGTCTCAGATCCCTTTTTTTTTCCTTCCAAAAGGAGCAGTTAACTCTGAAAAGCTGCTGGCACTGGAATAGCAGATATATCCACAAACATCCATATTTTATTTCTCCAGCTTTCTGTTGTTTATGAAGGAGGCCCTTGGAAACAGAATGGGAAGAATTACCTTTCAAGTCAACTGTAAACCCTCCAGCTCTGTTCCCAAAAGTTGCCTCTTGTTACGGGAAGGCTGAAGGCTGGGGCTGATGTCCAGCCACTGCAGCTGAGCATGCAAACATGGCACACAGCTCTGAAATACGTCGTAAAGATTAAGTTCATGGTATCAGGTCACCTGTGGCAAAATGCTCTACACTGGCAGAATTTCAGTTTTCCTGAGGTTATCTCTTTGTGCAAAAGGAAAAACACTGGGCTCAAAAAGATATTGAATGGATCAGCAGCAAAGTTTGCGTCTCAGCTTAAGGCCAGTAACTTGTTCATCTTTGGAGACAAGCATTCACTGCTTGTTGCCTGGGAAGGGTTGGGGGACGGTGTTTTGGGAGAGAGGGTTGACTTGCTCTTGCTTTTGAAAGGGAAGAGACTTCTGCATGGACCTCAGCCCAGTGGCCAAGAGCTAAAAGGACACATTACCTCTCAGCGGGAGGAGGATGAGTCCTCTTCAAGGCTAATGGAAATGCTGGCACTGGGCGTTGCATAAATATAACTTGGTTCTTCTTTCAGGAACATGTAAATCAAGACCACATCCACTCTGAGCAAGAGATAATACATTACAGCTTCAGTTCACAGGAGATAAAAAAAAAACAAAACAACAAGATTTCAGTTTCTTTTGCTAATGGCTCTTTGCACCCTCTGGTAACAGCTCAGCTTGGGAAATATTTTATATAACAACATCTGGTTACACAGTGGAAATTAAACAACAATTTACACAAGGGCATATAAGAAGATTTGACATAAGGCATTTATTTATTTGTTTCAAAGAGTTGCCTGTATTTAGTTTCCATTCAGATATTCCATATATCCCACAAACGGACCCCAAATGGGTTGTATGTAAGGCCAGAACATTTTGGTGTATTCAGGCATTCAAGTAACCACCAATTGTCAGACTCAGGTTAAGCAGAGATTCATTACAATTTCCACATAGCACAGAGAAATATGGCAATTTTCTACAAGAAATATTAGCAACAAATTCAGAACTGGGAAGAAAAATTATCACAATTCACAGTAAAGTGTTCAGCACCAAATACAGGCCACCTAATTTATTGTAAGAAATCTCCTGTAATAACATTAAGCACCTTTTATTGTTTAGATGGAACATACAACAGGGAATTTTCCTAATGCTTTCCCTCCTGAGAGGAAAAGGTGTACCTAATAAGATAAAAGTCATAGCTATGCACAGCATTTGATTCAGCTCATGATGATCAACTCAGCCATGACAAGCGTGTAAACTCTCCACATCTACATGCACATCTGTTCATTTCCGCTCTTATCTTCCAAGATCCTCAGTACACAAAGTGGCCTCAGGAGTAAAAGATGCATGACTAGATTACTAAATTACAGATCTGTAATGTCAACTTCATGTCCCTATGGGAAAAAAAAAGTATTGTTTTCCAGTGACCAGGAACAGTAAGTTAGCTAATTTCAACTACGTTACTCTGATTCCTTTCCAAATATTAAATCCAATCCTCAGATGGGATTTCCAAATACTTTGTAAACATACCAAGCTGGTGAACTTGCATAGCTGAAACTCAATGAAATGTGAAAAATCTGTGGACAACATTTCTATCAAAACAAATTTCTACACCAACATATGAAGCCTAAAATTTAGAATCATATTAACCCCAGTTCCGCAGGTCATGACATTGTCCATGGAAGAATGAGAAGCTGTGGATTTTGGAATGATTTTTATAGTTATCCAGCTTGACATACTGCACAATAGAGACTAGAAGGAAAGATTTAGATTATTTCTACATCAAAATTCATATTTTAAAAGACATTCTCAGTTCTCTACTACATCTGTTACCATTTAAATTTTTCCAGTGAAGTTTAGCCTTGTCATTAAAAACTTGCAGCTCATTCCTAATCTGTTCTTTATTTATCAGTTGTTTTCAGCTACTAGAGCTGATAATTCTGGCGGTTGCTGAGCCAAAAGAGCCCTCTGCTGTTGGAAACCTACTTCCACTCAGGGGACTTCCAGCCCACAGTCGAGTGCTCTTTTGCACAGTGTAGACAAACTGAGTTTTTAGTCTTTGGAAAGCAATATTTCTTATGCTGGCATCCTTCTTGCAGCTCTGTTCTGAAATGTTGCTAAAATTGCCAACAGTTGCGTGGGTTGGCATTGCAAATACTGCCATTTCAATGAAAATACTTTCGACTCTCTCTTTCTCAAGTTTTTAAATCTCAGATTTCACCTTCAAGTAGATAGTCATCAAACCAACTTAATAAAATTTAGTCATTATGTTTGGTTTGTGCTCAGCAACCTCAAGAATAGAGAGACATGTCACTGGTCATCCCTATAGAGAAGGCAAACATTGTTTTAGTCTGTGTCTCATAGCACAACCACTTCATTCAAAGAGATTTTAAATGGCAAGATGATAACACTTGCAAAGTCAGTTAAGTCTAGCAACACTCCAAAGACTGAAGCCTTTTATAAATGTAATTTATTTCCATGGCTCTCATGAAAATGTGGCTCTCATTAGAAGTACAGACTTCTAACAAAAGCTCTGCTTTTGCTGAGGGAAAGCAGTTGACTTGTGTGTTATGGTGCATTATGTCCCTATACCCACCACAAACACTAAGGGGACATCAAGGAAGAGGAAGGAGGAGAGGACAGTGCATGTTGGCTGGCACTGTGGTGGCTGCAATATGATAGTTTTGACAGTACAGAGTCAATTCACTCAGTGGAAACCAGGGCTGGGTATCCCATTCCAGCCAACCTAGGCAACCAGGAGGAAATACTAATTTTCTCCACACCAGATTTTTAGCAGATTATTGCCACGTGTGCTGCAGCCTTGTACAAGCAGTTTGAAGCAGCATGCCTGGTGAATGGAGCTGATGCAACCCAGCATGAGCCATGCTGGAGGCTGGGTAAATGAACATGGACAGTTCTCACAGCTGCTTTCTTTATTAATTGTAATGAGCATTTATGCACAATCTCATTTAAACGAATCCATCACATTTGAGATAATTTCAAGGAAATGTTCAAGAAGCTGAAAATAAATTAGGCCCCTCGAGCTGTATGGGTTGCCCCTGGCTCTGTCACTGGCACAGCAGATATCTCCGTGGATCTTATTTCATAGTGCCTCCTGCATTAATCCATGCCCAAGAGCTGATCTGTTCAATATTCTGCCCACAGGACCTTCCTCACCTTTGCCTGACAATCAAAGGAGACCCCAAAATTACAGATTATTGCCCTAAAACCTCACAGCATGTTAATTGTGCACACGTGATTAATTTCATTAGCGCTCTGGATATTGTCACCAAATCCCAGATTGATTCTCTAATTAGCCTGTTTTCTTAATTAATTAGGCTTTTACATCCATACTGCCAGAATGTTTCCTCTAATAAATTTTCTTCCCATTGGCCAGACTCCTCGGGTTGCGACAGAGAGCACGGAGTATGCAGAGATTTAGAGTCACTGCTGACTTCCTTTCCCACATGCTTTTTTTTTTGTATGAAATACAGATTACCCACGCTCTGGGTGAGGAACAGGCCAGAGCTTGAGCTGGCTTCTTCACAAATAGCACAGAATTTATGTGGGGAGGCACATCATGAGTAGCTCTGTCACAGTAAAACATCATTTATCGTCGTTTTTATTGCAATGGCTTATAATGTAGTATAAATGTCCATAGCTTCTGTTCTGGTTTTGAGGCAGATTTTTTTGCCTGATCTTGCACTACAGCTATGTCCCAGACTTTGTAGCTCTGTTCAACCTGGCCAATGGAGCCCAGGGAAAAATCAGCAAGGGAATGAATGCAGCTGGGGAGCTCCACACCACTGATGGCCATATGGTGAAACCCCAGAGGTGTTATGCAATAACGTAACAACACAAGAGGGGGGAAGAACTGAAAATTCGAAAGAAGGAAAAAATAATTATCACAACACTGCAACAACATGAAGGAAATGATGGAAACTCATTGTTTACTAACATGGACTTTGAGCTGCCATCTTAACTGCTTTGGAAATTGTCAGGAATTGTGATGTGATCTGAAATGACTGGCAGCGAGTCTCCATCACACAACATGATCTGCTCCCAGATTTCCATTTACAGCTTAAATTAATGTGTTGTCCTGGATGTGTCACAGCATCCAGGCTGGGTCACTCAGCAGGTCTGGGCAGGAAGGGTTGTGACCAGAATAAGAATCAACACAGAAGCAAGAATCTTCCTGAAACACCATCTACCTGCACAGAGATAGGGATGCTCACACCCTCCCGCTAATAAATCAGGGTCATTTCTGTGTTGTAGAAGTAGGCTGGTTTGGCTGTTGCTGCTGTTTACTTGGTATTACGATCTGCATTTATTTTGGGCTGTAACAGCAGCAATCCAAATCTAACCCATTCTGACCACGATCATGTGACAGAAGTATTAATCTTCAGCTCTCCAGAGTGACATGGAAGAGTTAATTAATAACATAGACACTCACACCTATTACTCTTTTTGAAAGAAAGCTGCATGATATCACCAACCTTCCAGAATATCAACAGGCATTTTTAAGAGTTTTTAAGCAGCTGATGTCCAAGACCACTCAGCTCCTCAGAGCTCCTGTGAAAGGAGCTAAACATCCAATTAGAACAATTTTTGCCATCCAGATCAAGAGCTCATTCCTCAGAATTAGCCTGAACTCACGATAAGCCTGGAAGAAGTTGCACATCATTATCAGCTACATGTTTTTCTGGACAAAATCCCAAATCTCTGACCTTGTTTTGAAGCTCTCATTAGCAGCACCTGTAAAGGACTGAGCACACTGTGGCTGTGTGACCAGGGGCACGTTGTGCTGTCCATCAGACTCCTAAAGCAGCATCACCTCTCACTAATGCTGGCAGAGAATCAGACACCAATTTTCAGTCTGAAATGACAGTGATTCATAGCAGGTGTGCTCAAGAAATCAACACTGATAGAGCCACCTGCTTATGAGTAGTGCAGTTTATACAAACAGTCCTGTTGTGATATTAACCCTAAATTCAGGAACTATGATGTTTTCTGAAAACTCCTAAGCTTTTTTTTTCTCTTCCTTTCTCCTTTACACCTACCTCATCCCTCCATTGAGGGTAAACAGCGTATCTTAAAGCAGCAGCCTCTCTAAAACAATGTGCTAGCAAACACAGTCCACCCGTGTCATGTTGTGTCGTGTTGTGTTGTGTCATGTCTTCCCTTCCCTCCCTTTCCCTTTCCCTTTCCCTTCCCTCCCCTTCCCTTTCCCTTTCCCTTCCCCTTCCCTTCCCCTCATCCCATATTATTTAGCGCAGAAGCGTTTCCTAATACCTGTGTTACTATGTAATTGTATTCAGCTGCAGTCATAAAACCATAACAGCTGCATACAATATACATTACAATTATACATTTACACATATCTGAAATGCATCTTCACTTGGGGTGTGATGATCTTTAAGGCCCCTTCCAGTCCAAGCTGTTCATTGAAACCTTCTTAAACAACTTATTTATAAACATGTCTAAGAAGATTTCATTGAATTGCTTAGGTTGGAAGGGGCCTTAAAGATCATCATGCTTCAATCCCCCTCTTGTGGGTTGGGTGCTCCCCACCATCTCAGGTTGCCCAGGGCCCCCTTGTTTTCAGAGGAGAGCAGATGGAGAAAGCAAGTCACAGAAGCTACAGCAGTGTGGTCATGGTCACAGAGCACTGAGGAATTAAAAATAATCTTGACTTTAAATACGTGCTCCCACTGCTGATTCCCTGAGATAATTGCTGTTTGATATTTAATTCACAGAAGCACAGCTACAGTATGTTACTTAGAATCCAGAATTACGACTATCCTATCATGCTGCTAACACAAGGCCACTCACATTGGGATGAAGCTGCAGGTGGCACCTGTATATGCCCATGGTGTTTCCTTCTGAGTGGCTGCAGCAGATTAGCAAGGGAGATGCTATTTATACAGAGTACTTAAATACCAGGAAGCTTAAACCAAAAGCCACCAAAATCATGCTTCCAATTAAATTGAAAGGTTTTTTTTTTTTCCAGATTGGTGAACATCTGTAGCATTGGGCCATATATCTGGAATGTGTGTCTTTGACTTTTTCTGCCCTGCTCTTTTGTTTTAAGCTTCTGGTGTTTTCCAGAGCATTTTCAACATTGCCTTATAAGTAGTTTTTTCTCTCATGCCAAGCAGGCAGGAGGAATTTACAAATGCTTGGGTGAAATAACATAAAACAAATTTTTTCCATTGCAATTACATGATTGGCCTCCCCATACAAATTATTTATGGTAAAAAATGCTCTTAATACTGTCACCCACATTTTCCAAGATAAAAGAGGATGAAACTGAAGTTTCTGCATTGTAATCCATTAGTCTGGTATGAGTGATGGATCACAGCTTGATGCAAACCACACACCAAAGAGCTCTAAGTGATCCTCCAGCTGACCCTGACTTTTGAAGCTGATTTTCCACTACCCAGGTGCTGCAGCCCAACCAAACTTTCTAGGCACGTGGCATCCATCCTCCCTGCTGTGCTGGCCCTCAGCTAGCACAGAGGCAGTTTGCTGTGCAGCTCTGGATGCTGCAGGTGATGTACATATGGGAAGTCTCATGTCACGAAACATTTCACACTGGAAAATGTAATATTGGGAAGCACTTATTTTGTCTGAGTGGATTCCTGAGTGAATTACAGTTAATGTTGCCCTGCAGAACATCACTGGATGTGTGTAGGGGCACGTAGGAGAGGTGACTGTTGCTGAGCCAACCAGTCACATCTTCCAGGGCCCTCTGCTTCTTCTGAACATAAAAATTCAGGGAAGATACCAAAGACTGCATTCATATTAACTTGTGAAAGAAACAAATCACAGTGCATGCTCACAGCTATTAAAAAGCCCAGTAATTCTCAGCAGTGGCCTGAGTTCCACGGAGGGCAGCATCATTGAGAGGCAGAATGAGCATTGCAAATTAAATTTCTTTCTGCCCTCATCCCTGCTTGCTGATGTTGGCATTCTGTTAATGGGAACCTTGACATGACAGAAATGTTGGTGCAGAAATGATGTTGGACCACTGCTGCCTTTTGCACAAAAACATACCTCCCCTCTATCGATGGTGGATTTTCCCCCAGAAGAGACCCAAAACATAGGTCAGGTCAGTGGGTTTGGTTAGGGGCAGCGGGACAAAAAGGTCATAGCAGTCTTTGGGACAAGGCTGATTTAGAAGAAGAAAAACTGAGCTGGCTCTGTGTGCAGGTAGAGAGGACGCTGAGCATGATTCCTTCCCAGTCTCCATCCTGTGACTCTTTGTCATGACTTGATGCCTCTGATTGCCCATCACAGCCAGTCTGGATTCCTTTATGTCTTTCCTTCCTTTCTTCATGTCTCCTGCTCCTCCATCCGGAGCAAGTACCCTTGGCTCTCTTCCACACTCTGTAATTGCTATCTTGGCAAGAGGATTTGTGTGCTTGGGTTGTTCTGAAGCTGTCTGTACATTGGTAAATCAGCTCGCTAAACATAAGAGAAAATCATTAAATTCATAGTGCAGCTTTCTTTCCAAGTTCCCAGTTTGGCTGTTTGCTCACCGTTCAGCCAGTTTTCATGCTACATGAAGCAAATTTGGCTTTTATGTTCAGTTGGAATGAAATCCACCAGGCATTCAAGCATTGCTGGGGATGAAGGCACTGCAGATGGACGTGGTCTGAGAGGACCAGTGGACAGACAGTGGACAACGCAATGGGACAGGTGCTTCCAAATACCCTACATCAAAAATCACCTTTCAGGGAGAAAATAGGGACAAATGGTGCTTCTGTAACAATCTGGATTTGTCAGAGATAATCCAGGTGTGCAGGAAGGGTAGGTGTGTAGGTATAATCACAGATTTCAGATAAGTGTTTGTAAATGACTTGTACATCATGACCTCATAAGACTGTAATCTCAGTTAAAATACTAAGTACCCTTGAAACTTGAATCTGTCACTCAGCATTAAATAATCAAAATATCTGAGTGCATGACTCTCTGGGGAGAAAGAAAGGAGAGAGCTTTTCATTTTTCCTCATTTCCTGGCAGAGAAGTTTTGGTAATGTTCCCTGTAAATAATCTGGAGCTGTAGTGAATGAAACCTGGATGATGAATGTGTTTGAAAATGCTTGTTTATATTCAGAAAAAGCAAAGCATTTAATATCACTTCAAACCACCTGTGAAGCTAACCAAGGAAGATAATGGCAGTGCAGTGTTAGACCTCCATGAATCCTGTGTGACTTGGTGTAGGGAACCTGCTTTGGCATGGGGGTTGGACTCAATGATCTCTTGAGGTCCCTTCCAACCCCTATGATTCTATGATTCTATGAATCAGAAACCGGCTCTGAAGCTCAGAAAGTGTCCGGTCCCTGGATCAACCATTCCCAGTCTTGCTGCCAGTTCAGACAGGAGCTCCAATACCTCATTTCAAAACTGGTGCAAATTCTCTGTGTTTTTCACAGCAGCTGAGCCTTGAGCAACAGACAGCATTGTGTTCTGCTTCGTTGTTCCTAATTGTGAATAAAGGTCTTGGTAGCAAAGTTTGTATTCAAATCTTAGAGCAACACTGAAGGTTAGGGGAGCTTACTTGACTAGGTGATGTCTTGGCATCTGGGGAAGCACCATGATACATCCCTGCCACCCTTGGGGCACTTCTAAACCATGTCAGTGCCAAAAAATACCATGGCCGAGAGAAAGGTGGCTCACCCTAAGGCAGATGAAGTTCAGTATTTCTAGAACTCAAGTTCAGTAATCCAAATGTTAATGATGTTCTTAATGATATTACTCCACTGAAGTCAAGAATAACCTGAACAGTGCTGTTCCCATTAATAAGGGACTGCACAAGCATACAGTGAGAAATTCAGCCTGCTTTGGAAATCTTTTAGTCTAAACGTTCGGAGAGAGGAAAAAGGAGAGGCTGATCTCTCAGATTTCTCTTCCAATCCAAGCTGCTCTGTGATTTTAGGAACCAAAATACTCAAGGTGGATTAAAAAATGTCAGGAATTAGACTAAAAGAATAAAAAAAAGCAATAATTACTCTAGCAGAGCTGTGTCCTTTTCCCCATCCTGCGTCCTTGGCAGTGCCCAGGATCACTGTGGAGGAATACATTAATGCATTTCTCATAGTGGAACATTTCTTATTTGAGATAATGTTGTGCCATGTATTAGTAAACATCTGCATTGCCTTAAAGCTTCACTGCATCTTCAGAGCTGATCACTTCACCTTTTGAACAGCTTTATCAAGCATGCTGGCACAAGTCCTTTTTTAACAGCTATAAGTCAGGTTCCAACAAGTTTATTACACAGCTGTGAAATTATATTGTCATATCCAGTAATGTAAGTCTGACATGAATCTTTGATGCCTACTGTATGACAAGTGAAGACTCATTTCTGAGCCTATCTTTCCCATAAATTCTTGTATTTTCACTGTTTTAATAAGTGAATCCATTATGGAAAGTACTTACAGCATATTGTCAAAAACATGAGATTATACAGATTAACAAAACGAGCTCTTCCCACCTTCAAACAAATGAATTAGCTATAAATACCAAAATGTCACTAAATCCAGGTTTGTTTCAAGGCTCTGTGGGGGCATAGTTATCATGGAAGTATCCCATTATGCATTTATTAGACCAATTGGATCATAGCCACAAATACTACTCATATCCGAAAGGAATCATTCCCATTGTCTTTAAAAAGCAATCCTTAAATACAGAAATGTTAAGGACAACTCTCATGATGTCACCCTTGCCAGCTCCATTCTGTTCGGCGTGACAAAGATGGCTATATTTATTTGTTGCCTTCGATCCCACTGGATTTTTGTTCATGACTTCTCAGGCTGCAGATACGGATGAAATCCCAGGGAAAAATGTCTCTTGAGTTGGTTTCAGACAACGCTTTGCATCTCGCTGCTGCAACCTGGGATATGTTAAACATACTGCTCACACTCCACATGGCACACATACAGCAGTTTTGGTCCAGGAAATACCAGACAGAAATGTGAGAGTCATTACTTCTCGAGATTCAAATGTTGGCAGGTAGGTCCATGGGAATTTGCTGGAAGTGGTTGTTTTTGTATAAGTAAAGCAAAAATGCTCTTCCTGCTGCTCATCATCCACAACCAGGGCATTTCTTCCCATTCTCTCCTACTATTCCATAACATTGCTGTCATTTGGACATCTCTGCAGCCCTAATGCCAGCTCAGTCTTACAGTTAACAGGAAAGACATAAAATTTGCTCTATCTTGATGAATGCAAACAACTCTGCTTGAAACTGTTGACTAATGCAGACCTACAGTCTTCCAAGTAGGGAAAAAAAGAATAACATTAGGAAAAATAATATGGGTTGTCTTTTCTGTACTGCTAATATCACGGTCTTCTGAATGTGGCACCTTCCTCAGACCCCTTTCCGGTGATAATCCTGCTGGCACGGACCCAGCAGTGGCTGCCAAATCCCAGGGCAATGTGTGGTCAACATTAAGTGTACAGCCCTTCTGGGGCGTGAAGAAATGCAGTTCCCATCACAAAAAATAAAATAAAAAAAATAATTAAAAAAATAGAACGATTGCATTCTTTGCAAAAATACCAGAAATTCTTTCTGGCTTTGTTTATGGGTTAATATTGTCTTTCTCAAAATGCTGTTTCTTCTCAACCGTTCAGCACTGAAGGGAAAGAAAAACTCTGGAAAAAGTATGCAGAGAGTTTTCACTTCTGCAGCACAAATGGACTGATGCAAATGTGCCTGATCTAAATATCCCTGAATAACAAGGATGATGCATGCAGTCTCTGAGCCATATTCAAAGCATTTCTGCTGTGAACTGAGCTGTCACCTAAGATGACTTCGGGATGCTCAGAACTTGAAAATCCCATAGTTCCCTTTCTCGCTAAGAAAAGGGTTCATGTAGCAAAAATGATATCATAGCACAAGGAAGTATAAGAGAACAAGGAACTTTTGTTTCCATGGCAATGTGAGCTCCTTCAGACAGAAGCACAAAGGCAATATGCTGAATGATTATCCGAAGGTCATGTTGTTCTTACCAGATAAGTTGAAGAGAATACACTGGGCTGATTTCCCCAGGCAGGACACATGCTACACTGCTAACCAGTTAAGATAAGCAATTTCTGAAAGAAATAATTGCCTTCATTAATGCTGTCTATTTTAAAGTCTATTTTCTTAAAGAAAATAGCAGCCTGCTTAGGAGAGAGCGAGGCATATAAGACTGTTCTTCACTCATGTTTTCTGCCATCATTTCATGTTCTCAGAAGACAGAAGTTGTGTTTCTGATAGCCACCACCCAGTAAAATAATGACATTCTGCTTCACATCAGACACCTCTTAACAATGAAAGAATGTCTCCATATAGGAACTGGTTTATGTATCCAGGGAGCTCTGCATTAGGAACTGCTTTTGCCCAGTCCCAAGTGCAAGCACGCTGCTAGTGACTGGATGTTACAGGATGCATGCAGCAGAGATGGGCATAACACAGAACAATCTGTTATCCATCTCTGTTACCTACACTAGGAATGGGAACTCAAGAAACAAATACATGTTAAATGCAGTTTAATTTATTCTTCCCAGCATCAGCTTTCTGTTTCCTCTGAGGTGTTTTGACCCTGTTGACAGCAGGAGTAAATGCTTTATGTGGGGGGGAAAAGAACACAGACTGCTTAAAAACTAATTCTATTCTCTTCCTCTGCTCTGTTCTCCATGATGTACTACAGACCTGAGGTACAGAGGGACAGAAACTTTCTAGTGTTCAGAGGAAAAGTTATTTTTAGTCTTGTTTTGTTGCCAAGGCATATAAAAACTTCATGTGCTAAGACAAGAATTTACCAGGGAATGGGAATGGAAGGGAGATGCCTAGTTCTTCACCTTTGTTTCCAACCACGAAGCTTTTCTTCAGTTTAAAGAAATGATGCCCGTGTTCAAAGACAGGTTGCAGGAGTCACTGTCCAGTCTTAGAATTAATGAAGGAATGTGTGAACATGTTATGTGGCATAAATATAAAGGGAGAGCTTGGACTGGGACAGTGCTTATGCACACAACCCTACCTGTCTTTCAGCAAAAATGCACTCCTAAATCAGAACTCGTTGAAGGTGTGGTTGTTGAAACCAGGCAGGGGGAAGCAAGGCTGAAGCGCACTTCTCCCAGGTCCATTATTAAAGGCATGCAATTTCAAACTGGTATAAATGAAACAAGAGTTGGGAAAAAACATCTCAAGGGAAAAGTGGAGTTTGTAGCTGTTTGTTGGGGCACATGGAGCTGGAAGGGTCCCTTTCCCAGCAGTGTTGGTGAAGCTGTCTTGGAGGGGAAGCCATAACGTTGTAAATAATTACTTTTTGGGAACAGAGGGGGAAACCCTGCTCATTTGCTGATAACATCATGTTTTGTTTCATTTCAGAAGAACAAAGATTTGAAGTAAACTGTAGAAGGACTTAAACACTGTCATGGCATTGTTCCAGGAGGGAGGATATGGCTGGCTGCAGTCATTCTGCAAAAACATTGTCTTGCTTTATCTCCTTCCATATCAACTCAAGTTTTTAAAAGCTATCATGATAATTCACAGGCAAAAATAGAGAGCAGCCCTTCCTAGGCCAGAAATATTGCTTGGTTCAACTATTGAGACTTCAATGAATTCAATACTCCCATGCTGCTCTAAGAAGAAAAAACATCTCTTTTCTTGTAAGTTGTATATTGCAAGGATGCTGAATGATGACTATAGCAGCAACAGCCATTTCCTGGGACTAATCCCTCTGTGTATTCTGACCATGTTATATGAAGTACAAATTAGCAGGAAGGATTGAAGTCTGAGAAAAAGAAATGTAGGCAAGTTAGGTACAGACAGGAGTAGACATATCAGACAATGTCAGCACACAGAAATCAGTTATTTGGTACATGGATAATGATGTGTATTGATGGAGAACATTTGGGAGGAAATTTGTGTTGCCTCAATGTCAATTTTCACATGTATCAAACACGTGAAGATATCAACTGAAGAGGACTTCTTCTGCTGTGCTCTAACTAGCTATAGTAATGCATCTACATATATACAGGTATTATACACACCTATTAAAGAGGTCCAAATCAGATGTGAAATATTGCTATAATATAACAGATGAGAAATAACGTAGTAGGTAATATAAAATAGATACATAGAATGACTAAAATTAAAAAGTTTATAGAAAAGGTATCATATCATAGAACAGTGGTTGTGTATGAAAGAAAATACATGCTCTTTATATGTGTACATTATTGAACTGTACATGTGTAAAGCTGCCAAAAGCAAATGATTTGAAATTGCCCCAAATCATATTCTTCAATCTTTAATTAATGTACACGTGACTCTTTCTTTCATGAAAATAATTCTTGTTTTGCATGGAAATATAAATAGTCCTTCGTTTCTAAGGAACCTTTTTGACCACTGCAATGAGTTAAATAATAATCTGCAGCCAAAGCTCCTTCAGTTACCAAAAAAGTAGGTCATTAATGATGACATGGAAAAGTCAAGTTTTTTGCAGCTTCTGTAGAGATGTGGAAATCCACACTATTTGCTGAAGTTTGGCCATACTACAAACAGTAGCAAAATTGTGCAAATTTTCTGTAGCTCACGCTCTGCCCTCAGAAACTGGGACCCTGCACACACCAACGGTGATTGAAAAGGCAGAATAGAGAGTGGAGTAACAGATGTAATGCTTTCTCCTGGATGGCTGGGCAACGGGAAGAAATACAATATACATGATGAAAATGTAAGCTGGTATTTTCAACACGGGAGCGAGGATTCATATTCCATGTGAGCCAACTGCTGCATGTTTCCTTCAGCACTGACGGGTATTTTGGAGGTATGATGGAGATGACAGATAGGATTTGATTCCTAGACAAATTGATTCCATTAGCAACACTGGGCTGCATGTGTGCCAGCGCAGTGCATCCTAATCTGCTTGAAAGATGTTTCAGGGAGAACAAAAGTCAGGATCTTGCCAAAAAAAGTGAGGAAAAGGGCTGCTGAGGAAACATGTCCTTCCTGGCCTGTCTCCCCTGCACCCCAGGAGATGTCTAAATGTGGGCACATGCCATGTATGATAGTTGTATTGTTCGGGGCAACCAGGGAAGCTCAGCTCTGTGCTGGAGAGGGATGCTAAAAAGAAAACATATTGGAAAAAGGTATATAATGCATTGCACATGGGACGAGGGTAATGGGACACGGCCCCATTGTATGTGGTTTGTCAGCCTTTACTCAGGGTGCGGAGTACCCACCCCATCCTGCACAGCATCTCCCAGGGCTGGAAAAACTCTTTTTTGCTGGGAGGCGAAGGCTTGCTGCCAACTTCAAACTTTTCTTTGAATAAACGCTCCCTTGGATCAGTCGCACGCGGGACGGCTAAAGGAACTGCGAGGGGGATTTCTCCGGAGCTGTGATCTGCGAAGAAAGCGACGACAGCGAAGGGAAGCGGGGAGCACACCGTGCTGGAGGTCACACCTGGCAAGCCAGCGTCCTGTCCTGCCTTCTCCTGCGTGTCCGTCCATCCATCTGTCTGGCTGCCGAGCGCGGCGATCACATGCATCCCGCCTGCCCCCTCCCTCCCAGCCCTGTCCCGCCGCGCTGCACAGCTCCTGCAAACTTTCCCCAAGCAGAGGAACTTTCTGCAGACGGGCTTCTTCATCCCCCTGCCACGGCTCTCTGCTTCCCCTCCTGCCAAATAAAGTCTGGGGGCTTTGCTTTTGCACAAAAAGCAAACACTAATGATTGCCCTTAGGAAGAGAAGCTCATGCTCCTCACAGCTGGGTCTTGCTCTCTGCACCCTCGGGCTGGCTGTGATGGGAGGTCTGTCCTGGGCTGTCCCCATGGATGAACAGGATTATTACCTGCAAGAGATTAGCAACAGGGATCACTATTACTCCTTTCCATATCCCGGTGAAGAGTATTTTCCTTTCACGGAGCAACCCGGAGAGGAAGGAACTATCCGTGCTGCAGAGACAGAGGAGCAGCCAGGGTTCAAACCGAGCAGGAAAGAGTTAAAACCGAAGAAAAGCAGCAAAAAAGGAAAAACCATTCTTGAAACTCCACCAGGTAACTTTCCACCTCCTCCTCCAGAGCTCGGAGGCTCTGAATCTCACGCTGTGACTTTTAACATTAATGAATGTCCCACTAATGGCAGTCTTGGTACTAATAACAGTAATGTGCTTGTGGTGGTGATGATGGCAATGCACTACGTTTAATATCCTGCTGAACAGCTCGTCAGAACTTTTACAGGCTTTTTAACCCTTTCCTTGTCAAGGGAAGACTTTCTGGATTGCTAACATTAATTACTGTGCACTCTAGATACGATGGTTTTCCTTCTTACTTGAGAATTGGATTGTTGTTAGAGCTGCAGATCTATGAGTAAATGAGGAGGGACAGATTCTGCAGCGTGGGCTGTCAGTAAATGCTGACACCTCACTCTGTCCCTTGTCATTTGAATATAAGAGAAGTTCCTGAGCTGATTTCATTTACAATTGTGGCTTTTTTTGAGCTTTTGCTTTAAAGTCCTCCAGAGGAGGATATGTAGACAAAGATTTTCAGTGAAATAGACTGAGTCATGGCAAGCTCAGTGTTATTATCAGCCTGTAAAACGAAGAAATTAAGTGACAAATAAAATTCCTTAATAAAAAAAAAACCTCAGGAGGAAACTTTTGATGGTAACAGCCAGAACACAGGGCAGAAAGTTGGCAGTTCAGAGACCCTGCTGCATGCAGAGCAGCAAAACAGAGTGTCAAGAATTGTACAGGGATGTTAGCTTTTCCCTGTTGTGTCTAGCCAATAGAATATATAGAATTTTCAATGTATGGTTAACCTCAGATAGAAATCAATTAGTTCTTGATTCACAAAAACCTGAGCTTTTATAATAATAAATAGAGGTAAGGAAATAGCATTTGTGAAATCTTGGAAACTGTAGAGCAGCCAGAGATCACAGATGAGAGCAGGACAAGTGCCTTTTCTGGGGGAGCAGAGACATGAGACATCTGTGCCCTTGGCTCCATCACAGGCCAGCAGCTTCCTGGTTTCAAGTACTGGCTTATTTGCTATCTAACCTTAGGCAGTGGATTTTTAAGCTACTGTCTTAGGTACCAGGATTGCTTTTCTTCAGAGGAGTATAGACAGCATCAGTTTTCTACCTGTAGAGAAGTATCCTGCAGCTCAGCTCTGGTTTTGCCTTCCTTATTGGCTTTTTCCCAGTTTCCCTGGCACTGTGGCTGCATATCTCCTCCACCAAACTTTAGCTCCAGCACATGGAGTCTTGACAGCAATTCAATGAGTTGGTTGTTAGATCTGCTATCATATGATGAAATGCAATGTGTTTGCCTAGGAGCAGCTGAACTATTTTAACTGAAATAGCCCTAATAAACCATATTCAGACACTCAGCAAAGAGCATGGTTACCGTCTGTTGAAGAAGCAAGTAACTGAAAATAGGATTTGTTCAAAAGGATGTTTCAGGCAGCTTTAACTGCAGAGAGTAATAAAAATTCTGGCTGTGATATCAGAATTCTTTCCTTTTTCCTCTCTGAAAGACGAGCATGGACACCACACAGCAGTCTGGCAAGGGCAAAGAATGGATGGATGTACAGGTCCAGGCAGTGCAGGGACACCAAAGCCCCTTGCCATGTCATTGGGTATTAGTTGGAAGAGAGTATCTGTACATCTGGAACCATGCAGAAAGGACTAAATAATAAAACATGCCTATTAATTTCTCACATTTGTCCCTTTAGCAGGACAGATAGAAATATTTATAGTGGTAACCAAACAACCATGAACAGTAACTACAAGTCTGGCTGTGTAAATAAATGCACATGTTGTGTATATGTGTACACACTGTGTACACGTTGTATACATGTGCATACATCCATATGTTTATGCATGTATCCAGAACTGGAATTAATTTACTGGACATGCAATAAAAAAAATAAATAAATCTGCTTTTTGTGAGGCTCACTGGGAGCTGGGGCATGTGGGATTAATTATTTGTAACAAACAATAGGCTGGCTTGGAGCTGGGATGAAGGAGGCGGAGGGCTGGGAACGTGTGATCTGCCCTTTGGCTCAGCAGCTGGTACTGATCAGCCCAGGCTTTGACTCAAAGCTGAAATCAAACATAGCAGGCTGAAGGTTGCAGCTCATAGCAGATAAAACAGGCTGGGCTTATTTAAGCTAATTACTAGGAGCGTGTGAATGCAAACGTTTCAATCTGTGCAATGTTAAGGCAGGAAAAATTCTATGGATGTCAGTGGGGTTGTGATGTTTGTGTTTTGTTTCTGTTTTTAAAATACAGTTAAGAACCAATATTTGCAAATACATGATCCAGGTAACATTAGCAAACATCAGCCTGCCTTCCTGCCCTCTAAGTGACTCAAAAGTGAAATGGTACTAGGTCATCCCTGGAAGGTAAATAGTCAGATTGACAGGTTTCTGTATATACACATTTCAGTTTTCTAATTCCATCGTTGCTTGCTTAGGCCTTGATCCAAAGCCCATTCAAATCAGTGGAAAGAGTCTCATTAACATCAATGTTTTTCTTTTATGAGTTTTTCAATAGGGTTTAATAAATGCCATCTCAGCCACCACCTGGGTGGTAAATCCCCACTGGCTCTGTCTGCCTATAGGCCAAAATTTAACCTCAGAGTTTTATGGGGCTGAAGTGCCCACAAACCCTGCTTAATGCTGCATGTTGCTTTTGATATTGGATGAATAGTTCCCACTCTCACTCCTATTGTACTTGAATTTGCCACAGTTATCTCTGTAATTATATATTCCTTTATACTTTAGTTGCTTTCCAGCATAGCTATGAAATGACTTCAGAAAGGTGATACTAAAGACACCTTATTCCATGTCTCTATTCAGGTCTAAGATTATACCATGCTCTCCAAAACACCATCTACAAAGCTTTCTTTCATCTGAGACCATCTATCAGGTTTGTAGGGAGCAGAGAAACAAATGTTAGCAAAAGTTCTTCCTGGGAAACAAATCTGACTTAGACAATCATCCTTGTGCTGGTGGTTCTTCTGTCTATACCACAGTTGTGACTGCTACTGGAAAATAAAGGAGTGGTGTTTATTTGTGTGGCAGTGATCAGAACAGTTTTTAGTGAACTTTTATTTTCCCCTTCCATAGCTCTTCCAGCGCCTGATTTCTGGGCAATCCAAAATACGTCATGATTTCTTTTCTTGTCTGTTTCTTTCCCCAAGTTTGTTGAAACTCTTCAGATGCATCTCTATTCACTTGCCTCATATTTGTTTATTTTTATGTAATATTGGCACGCGCTCAAAAATCGCTCCCTTTTATTGTTAGATTTGTTTCTGTCGCACATGGGAATCACTTGCATGGGTCAAGATCTAGAGGGACCACATATCAATTTTCAGCATCTGAGATAAGACAGCCCATGATTCCAGCAGACACAGCTGGGAATAAAAAGGTCTCTTTCATCATTGTGAAAAGCAGGAGGATGAGCCTACGGAACTCTGCTTTCTGTCAGGCTTCATGAGGCGCTCAGACAAAAGGGGAAGTTTTAATCCAGAGTGAAAGGAGATCAAGGAGGGGTGCTTCCTCCCAAGCAAAAAGCTGCACAGATGTAGGTTTTGACCAGATTGGTGCTGAAAGCTGCCTTCACTGGCAAATGAGCAGCAGGAGAAGAATTGCAGCATTGCTCCTGCTTGTCCTGTTTAGCAAGGTCCCATGCAGTCTTAAAAAACAGCACCAAATCTTAGTTTGTTGTTGCCTACTATTTTCTCACCATCCCCCAGCTTCCTGATCTGGCATTGCACATCCACGTGTCCCATCTAGCAAAAAACCAGGAAGCATGTCCTATCAGAGGCAGTAAGATAGGAATGCTGGCTTGAAATCTCTGCTCAGCTGATGTCTGAGGAGGGGTTAGTGAGGGAAGGCAAAGGGAGGATGACATAGCCAATGCCATGAGTTATTGTAGCAGAAATACTAAATCATGGCTTGAACCAGTGGTTGAGCACCAGGTGGGAAGGCAGGGGCAACCCAGGAGAGCTCAGGTGCATGTAATGTACCTGAAGTGATCAGAAAGTATGGAGCCAGGATCCACCCCTCATCCCAGACCTCACTTAAAGGTTGGCAGTGGAGGTGAGAGTATCTTGCTGGAGATTCCTGCGTGCCTGGAGCCTTCCAAAGGTAGGCAGCTTCTTTTCTTTATTTCTGTGCCTGTGGCTCTTCTGTTTGAGCAAATCCTTACTTGTAGACTAGGTCCTTGCTGAGCTTTTTGTTGCATTACGGGTATGAGGTGATGAAGGCTTTAGGAGGGTTTACTGAGGGATTGAAAAGCTGGAGTGTGAAGATGTTAACCATGCAGAACTGAAAACATATTAGGATCACAGACTAATTAAAGTTGGAAAAGACTTCTAGGATCACCAAATCTAGTCTCACCGTGCCCAGAGACTGTGTCCTTCAGTGCTGTAACTTTATGGTTCTTAAATGTCTCTGGGAACAGTGACTCCACCGCTTCCCTGGGCAGCCTGATAATTGTTGCAGAATGGTGATGAAGATCTTAGGATGAAGTTAAGAACTTGACTAGATTGTGGTCTTATAAATAGTTACATTGTGAATTTGTCCACTATGGAGAAGAGATGAAGGTGGAAGGCGCTGAATGGATGCTGTCAGTACATAAGCAAAAGTTTACGAGGTACACCCAGTTTCCAGATAGAATAGAAGGAAATGTTGAAGGAAGAGGTGCCTGTGAGTCAGCATCACTTGCCAAAATTGTGTTTTGGGTGGGATTAACTAGGGAAAAGACCCGAGGGGAGAGGGAGAGATTTAAAATGGGTAGGCATGCTGAATGTATACTTGGAGAGTTAGAGGAAATCTAGGAGCAAACAGAGCCATCTAAGTCAGTTTTCTGAAGGTGTTTGAAATCCAGCATGCTGAACTTCACTGAATGATGGAGTAATGTCTGAGAGATCCAGTGAGGAAAAAGTCATTATAAGTGTTGGCAAGATGCATTTTAGTGGAATGTAAGGGCTGAAAGCCAGGTGGGGTTGGAGGCTGGTGGGGGGCTGGCAGAGATCAGTGCCAGCTGCAGCTTTAGGTGGTGTGTTAGGGATGGAGAGATGGGGCAGCAGCCAGAAAGACAGCAGGGATTCAGGGAGGACAGGCTACCGGCTTTGGGGTTAGGGGACAGGAGAGGGTAAGATGAGTCAGAGGGCATGACTGCATCCAGAGGCTGATGTGAGAGTGAAGGCTAGTCTGTGGTAAGTGACTCATACAGCAACCAAGAATGTTATCAGTGTTGCTGTTATCTAACCCACTGGTATCTTTTGTCTCCAGCCTCGTAGCTAGTTCCCTTTCCTCAAAAATCCAGAGAAGGTGGCACCTACAGTGTAACTTTAAAACTTTTGCTTAAAGTTCTTAGACTAGCTTAGACCTCTAAGAAGGAACTTATAGGACCGAGATTCTTTTTGGAATATTTCCCATGGACTTTAATACAATGTATGTCATATCCTAATTGCCAGATGTGACGAGCAAAGCTGAAAGCATCTGGCTTTTAATGAGTTTTTTCATCTATCAGCTTCTATTTTCTCCTCTAGAAGTATGTAGAATAATAAAACATAACCATTCTGCCTAAGAGCCCATCCTTTAAAGAATGTCACAACAAAAGAGGACAAAGATGACTAAGAATGAATAATGAGCAGGGCCTTCAAAATTGGCCCAAACTTTTTGATTAACCATGGCTGCAATGAATAATATAACACGACAAAAAATGTAGAATAAACGCATTTGATTATGCTAGAGAAAACCATTTCCTATGATAATTCTCCCAGCAACCTTCTCTGAATTCAAACTAATTTTTAAGGTGAAAAATACCTCTTTAGAAAAAGGATGATTTCACTGAATAGATTTTAATAATATGGACCTGAGCCTAGACCTGTTCCTGAAATGACAGCGTTTTGAGTTGCTCATTATTTGAACTCATTCTTGTTGTTGTTTTTTTAATGTTATTCTCTGCTCAGTGAGCTGGTTAGAGAGGTCATTCCAAAGGTTCACAATCAAATCTCAATTATATTTTGGATTTGGCAGAAAGACTTCTGTCAGCTAGGTGAACTTAGAAACTATCAAAAAGATGAAGTAGTGGAAGTTGAAGGCATGGTGCAGAAGTGATTTCTTGAATTTTTGAAATCTCAGCCTTTTCTTCTTGGAATTTTTGAGCCTCGCCCAGTTCACTGCCTATATAAAAAATGGACTCCTGCAAGATTCATTGTCCTGGAACAGAGTTGAAATTTGATTGTCATATTCACACAAAATAACTGCTTGTGATTACATTATGATGATGATGCAACGGGTCTGGTCTTAGTGAGGTTATGTCTTGCGGTATTGCTTGTTTTATAGCACACAGCTCTTTGAAATAAGCATAGAAATACATGCCCTTAACACTCATTTTTGTTTATTCGTGGGAAAAACAATCAAAAAAAGCAAGTAAAGCACTGATACAGCTGAAATTAAAATCAAATGATTACCCATGCAAAACACTCCATAGCCTTTACTTAGCTCAAATTCTATTAGAAAATAGAAAATTAGAAAATAGAGGTGATAGTAATAATCAGTCATGTTAGGAGCAGGCAATCACCCTTAATCTTGCTGTCCCTGAGAGATATCTTAGTTGATGGTTTGGTCCTTCCTAATTTAATAAGCCACGAGCTGAAGGGAGTCTGTTAGGATTTTACTCAAGGTTGATCATAGCCATTGTATCTGTGCAGTTAGGTCTCTAATGTGGAGTTAATTCTCTGCAACTTGCCTGAACACACTCTCCATGCCATGACAAGAAGAAAGGAAACAGGATAAGGGAAATAACAGAATACTCTGGGTGTTTGCTGTGTGTTGGAAGAGTTGGAGCACAACGGGAGAGGAGCAAGGTGTCTTATGCTCTGTGCAGTCAGCAAGCAGTGCTAAATCAATTTGACAGGTGTAAAAGGAAAAGTGTTTCTCTTTTTTACCCATAGCTAAAGATGGCAACAACAAAAAACAGTGAGAAAAACAAGGGGGGGATAGAAAATATGATAGATGGTGATGTGGAGAGTCAGTATGCCTATGAAGGCATCAGAGGTGGTGTGTGTGGCTCATTTAAAGCATCTTTACAATAGTTGGTTTAGCTGATAATCTCTCATCTCTGTTTGAATTAAATTACAAAACTTGTTCTGGAGTCTGTTTATAGATATGAGTCCTCATTTAGATGTAAAATTGTTCCTTTCTATGGCATAACCCTGATATTGGGAAGCAAGGATTTGTACTGTGTTATTATAGGATAAATGGAGACAAGATAAGGTTTTTATTCTTTTATTTTCACAGTGAAATACATAATTTTTCTTAAACAGAAGGCTTTAGTGTGATGTTTTGATTCTGGGGTGGTGTTTAAAGGAGCTGTCTTATAAATGGGAATCTGGCTTGATATATCAGTAAAAAAAAACTTACAAGAATGAAATATCAGTATTTTAAATAATAATTTTTAGAAGACAGAGTTGGAGGGGCACACCTTACATTAAGAAGAGTGAATGATTTCATATTTTGACACATAAATGAACTGCAACCTCTCACTGCATGGTCAGCTGAAACTGAATATCTGATTATCTCATCTTTATTGGTGAATACAAGCACCACGATAATAATCAGGACAGAATTTCTCACCCTTCGTCCTTTAAGTTGAAGAATCATCCCTATATTCCCCAGCTCTCATCAGGTTCCTTCTGAACTTCATGAAAAGTGCTTCAGGATTGGAGCACCTGTGCCTTAGCAGCTTGATGGCAACCTTACTTGAAATATATGTAATCAAATCAGTAATGAGAATGCTTTAACCATGTGGGTATAAATTTGAAATAAAATCAAGATTCTCTTCCATTATCTTGTCTGATGGACAAGTTTCAAGCCTGGTATGTTGGACGTGTTTACAATACACTGATATCTCCAGGAGATGTGGACAAATGCTCAATTTAGAGTCCTAGTACATAGTAGATGATTTTCTTTCTTCACATTCTCAAATGTTATCACAAAAGTAGTACCTTTCTTGATTTTTTTTTTTTTCTTCTTGCTGGCTCTGCAAGATTGATTCTTCTGTCTGGGACCTAAAAGGGGACCTGAAGGGGAACCCCAAAAGACCCAACTTGACATCCAGATGTCTTTTTCTCTATGAAGAGGCTTGACATTTGTGGCCTCTGCTGTCATCACGTTTGTCTTTTCCTCATCCCCTCATATGAACTCTGGAGGGGGAAACAATCTCCTTCTCAGCCTCATTTCAACTGAAGTTCTGTTGACAAGAGACTTCAGAGTGAAACCAAGTAGCTCCTGATTCCAACACATCTGAGATTTCCTGGAAACTGCCTGATTACACTAATCATCTTGGTATGATGGGAGACGTGGCATTTGAAATGAGAGCAACTAAAAACTATTTCTTTCCACCTTTCTCAGAAATTAGAGTATTTTTACATTTTCTTCTGAGAGGCTGTATTTTATAGTGATATGTTTATGGCTCTGCTTTACTGTCAGGGAGCTCCTGAAACACCTGTCACATGAAGGGAAAAGTTACTTCAAATCTGGTTGTAAACACTCCCTTACCTATACCACTTACCAGTGACCTTAATATGCTCTTTGGCTTTCACATACACTCCCTTTTCCCCCAGTCTCTTTTTCTATAGTGTAATGAGTTTGTCCAGTGCACAGAACAGAGTAAATCTGGACACTGGACTGGAGCTCAGCCCTTCCAAAGTTTTTCACTGGAGCACTTTGGCTTTTCAGCCAAAAGCCTCTTACATGTGATGATCTAAATGCAGGACTTAAAATTTCAGCCCTCAACAATGTGAGGTTTGTTTGTTTTTGTTTTTTTTCTTTATTTCTTACATACTGAGAAGTTACAGAACACATTTCAGAAACAGAATGAAATTATCCATGACATACTGGATGGCAAGTGCTCTACTACTAAGGATAGACACAGTCTGATCTAACCAAGTGTTTAAACCACTGTGTGTTTTAAATTTCAAGCAAAAATTCCTCTGAGAACTCTGCCAGAAGTACATCTGGCTTGTTCATGGGATGCAGATATGGAATTTCCTGGAGTAAACCTGGGCTCTGATATGATGGTGGTCCAACAGCATGGCACATACCCTAGTCCTCAGTGCATTTTGCTCAGCTTGGATTAGGAGGCTTCTCTTAAGGTGGGTTGACAGTGCTGTTAGTGAAGATAGGGCTGATGGGAGGAGAGGAGTCAGCCAGCCAGCATGCCCTGGGTATATCCCAAGATGAAGAGAAAAATTCCTTACAGGTATTCAGTCAGATACATTACCCTTAGACTCCTCTGCATATTTTTGGATCCCATTGGAGGACTGCAGTCCAGACGTCTTTCAGACTTGCCACAGAAATGTCTCACATCTGGTCCAGCCCCTTTATATCAGGTATTCAATCAGGTAAATGTGAGTGACAAAAACAGGCCCCAAAATTTTATTTCCATCTTTTAGAGGAACAGGTGATTGAAGAATTGTACAGAAATGCAGAAAGCTTTGAGTCATCTTCCAAAGACCTTTGCACATGCTGCCATAGTGAGGCACTACAGAGACCCAGAGATGGATGGGATGCACAAGGCTTAGGGGAGAAAATGGGGCTGAGATAAATCCCCCCTGAAATAACAAGGGATATAATCTGTTCTCTGCCTGAGTGATTACATTCCTCATTTATTTTTCTTTCTTTTTTTTTTTAAGTAAATATGAGGGTTAATATACTCTAAATTTTTTTTTCTTCCCTGCAAAGTTCCTGCATGGCACTTAGGATCTGGAAACTCTATAAAGAAAAGAGGGTGATGTCTGTTTGCAAGCAATAGTTCAAGTCCACAGTGAACAAAGAACAAGACTTTTATCCAGCAACTGAAGGCATTCAGTGTTATTTTAAGCTGTTAAATGAAAAGGAGGGGAAAATTCCTGTGGATCTACTTTCTAAATAGTCCAAATCACGACAAAGGCTGGTAATATGTAGAATGCAAACTGCTGCAGATACATCTGAATTGTTTGACATTGCTAATAATATGCAGAGAGCAAGCATATACTTTGTGGTTTTTTTTTAATGCTTGGATGCCAGTCAAATGGCAGTGACTGAGTGTCCATACGCTCTTCTGAGAGGACTAGAATGGGAAGCCTTTCAAAATGCAATTAAAATGCTAGTACAGGAGTTAGGCAGCTGAAATGACGCTGAGATCTTTGAAAGCATGGAGGGAAAATAGCACAGAACTGTTTCTCTGCAAAACTTCCTTATTTCTATTCATTAATCCCGAACTAATTTTTTTCCTCCCAATTAGTGAGTTGAAAAACAATTTGTTATGCTCATGAAGCTTACCTTGAAACTTTCTCTATTCCACTGCTTTCCAAGGGCAGAATTCCCATGCCCACTGAATGCTTCCAGTGGGTGGCTGGGAGGGTGGGCTCTCCACAGCAGTGACTGATTTACTGATAAATCCCAGATCACAGCCTGAACATTTCACATCACCACATTCAATCTTTGCAGCTGAGGAAAGGAGTCTGTTGGCAACACTGTGGGCTATTACAAGCATAAGACTATTGTGGAAGTGAAGTAGTATCTATTAGAGAGAAGCAGTATATATTAGGGTTTGTTTGAATGCCTTCCAAGGATCTGAAGGATAGTGAAGGCATGTCTTTTGGTGTGAGCCTTAAAGAAGCATACAGGTATGTGTGCATACGATTTTAAACTCATTACAAACTCATCTGAAGACTCTGACACACTCAACTTTGCATCGTGGAGATCTCCTATGTGCCAAATATTTGGCCTGTGATTAGGTGCCTTTTCTGGACTAGGGGTGAGGTTTTTTAAACAAAGCAGAAAAGATGTTTAGACAGAATGAATTTTGGGAAACTTCTTATGTGCTGGACAAATCTGCAAGATCATAGGAAGCTGGAATAAGGTGGAAGGACCTCTGGACACTCAGCCATTTGGGTTGGAGAGCTGCCCACCATCTGAGATATTTGTCTGAACGTTGCTTGAACTATTTGAGCTCTTTTGCTCTCTAGCATGGAGCTGGAGCTTTGTAAGAGCCTCCCTGCTGAACCTCCAGCCCTCCCCTTTGATCTGTTCAGAAATACGGAGTGTCATATCTTTCAATGCTTCTCTTTCTGAAGGCAGGAGGAGGCCTGTAAAAATGTTGAGTACTCAACATTTATAAGATATTGACAGAGCTCATAAGACCATAAAATCCTGGTGCTTTGTTGGTCTTGAGGCATTTTTTCCCTTTTTTCCCCCCATTTTTATTTTTAAGTTAATTAAATTGTCTTTCATGTCAAGTTCAAGGGCAGATAGAGATGGGGAGGTAGAATGGATGCCCCATAGTGTGTGCACAGCTCTGTCTTCACAATGGACATCTAAAAGCTAAAGGGTCATCTGAAGGCTAAAATCCTTTAGGGACATTACGCTAATGAGAAACAGAGTTGGTGAAATGTGGGAGAGCCCAACCACAGGGTGCTGTGTGCTTTCTGCTTTCTGTCAAATCTTGTCCTTTCCAGAAATTTCTTTAGGGAATACCTTCACATGTAGATCTTTGTGTGGATGGTGTGTTTCCTGTTGGGTTTTTTGTGCTGCCCAGAGGTTTGTGTCTCACACTGAGCCCTCAAATCTCTGACACTTATTTGCTTCTGTCAGTTTTATTTCCTACTGCTTTGAGCTCTGCTTTCAGGGTGCACCAGCTGGGTTGTAGGGCGTGTTAAATGAAGGGAAAAAGCTTTGTTATGTGAGTTCCTAAATCTTTTTAGGACTTCCAGGTGTATCCAAAGGACCTTCATTATTTCGTGTGTGCACTTGGCAAATTTTTCATCCCATCACTAGAAGAGTTTCCACTGTTCAGGACTGTAATTATATCATTTATTTCTGATTTCTTAGTATAGTATTAGTGCTAAGCTTAAAAAAAAAAAAAATAAGAGAAAATCCACCAGAAAGACCAATTAAGTAAAGAGCAAACAAGCCAACTGAAATTAGTTTTTTTTCTTCTACTGTACTCAGGAAAATACAAACATTCATTTTTAAGGGTTGGGAAGGAGCACACGGCTTGAAATCAGGTTAATTGTAAGCATACAATTTTCCTTCTGAATCGTTGTCTAAGTAACAGCTCCAGGCACTATGGTGACTCCTATGCTTCATGAGGAGAGTTTGCTCTTATTAATTCTTATTATTTCATAAAAAACAGTAACAATAGATGTGATTTTGGGGAAAAAATATATATATATGTCTAAGCTCCCTGCTAGAGCAGACACACAACGTCTCCGTAATACTGAGCTTTACACTGTATAAAAGGTTTTAAAACCAAGTTGGATGGATTTTAGGTATTTCCTGTCACAGTCTCTCTATATAGGTCAAGTATTCAGCCCAGATGTGCAACCTGGAGGAGGGTTGGGCTGCAGCTGAGAGCAGCCTGCATGGGATGACGGCTCAAAAACAAACCCCAAGGAATGTTCTCACCACTCCATGATGGTTTCTTGGTGGACAGTCCCACTGTTGCTGCTGTAGGCTGAGGGATAGCTCAGTGCAGGGGGCTGCTGTATGCACAGTTAAGTGCTGGGGTGGTGATGGTTGGCTCTGCTGACGTGGCCAGCTTGCCTTTGGGGATCTTTTTGATTCATGTATGGAGGTGTGTTTGCAACTGTGTTTGTCTGCATACAGGGGAAAGGGATTTTAATGCCACTTCTTATCATCCACATATCCTTTGGAAAGATTTTAAACTGACAAGGATTTGTTTTTCATAAATCAGCAGAGGAAGAATGACTCTAAGAAAGATGGTCCCAGGTATCACAACAGGTACAGAACACTTCTATTCTACATTCTGTTGGTAAATGCAGATTTTTAGTTTTAATCATGAAAAAAATGAAAGCTGACATTTCAACTCACAGCTAAGATGACTAATGACTATCTGCTGCCTAGAGGCACAGCTCCTATTGCTCCATAATGCTGGCAACTGAAGCTTGCTGGCTTCCATCAAGAGCTAAGTCAGAGAGCTAAACTGGTAGAAAACAGCCTACTCTGGAACCCAAAAGTGAATAGCACAGTGATTTGATCTTCATCAGTCATTCACTTGGCTTAGGCCTTGGACTGCTTCGTCAAAGGAAGCTAAATGCATCTCTTTTGATATCATATTCAGCGCATTTTCCATCTTTTTGGAAAGTCGAAGAAATAGAGTTTGGTCTATTCTAGAGCTTAAACTTGATTAGAATTTGAGTGGCATTGAGTGGAGTTGGACCTGATGGCATTTAAGGATTCCTTTGAACTCAAATGATTCTGTGATTCTATGAAATACCACTGACTGGGAAGTGGTGCATTTCAGTCTTTCTCAAGCGTAAATTGAGTACTTAAGAATGGAGGCAACAGTATCTGTGGCAATAAGATGTAATGGTTCATCACTACTGCAGAGAATTCTTTTATAATCTTTCAGGTTTTTTTTCTGCTCAATGTCTGTGGGCTTCATGCATGTGCTAGGGAGAGAAAGGTGGTGGTGGGACTAGATGATCTTAGTGGTCTCTTCCAACCTTCATGAGTCTATTCTAAGATAAAAACAGCATGATATCAGTGATACCATTCACTTCAGTAAGTTATGTGTTTGTAGAGAGTGAAGTTGTTCATATATATTTTACCACCAGGTCTGGTATAGCCCCAGGCATGTAACTCTGATCCTTGTGATGGAGAACACTCTTTTCCTATCTCTTTCCACTCAGATACTTCTCACATGCAGCCTGGGATCCGTTTGCTCCAAAATGGGTGACTCTGCCTCAGATTTGTTAAAGCTTGTGAAATACTTTGTAGATGTGTATTTCCAGGACCCAAATTTAGGCTATTTTTTCAGGTTATGTATGCTTGAAGAATTTCATGACTACACTCTTTCTGTACAACCTTACAATGAGCATGCTATATCTAGCTATGGGTGTACAGACTTACAATCAGTTTCTTCCCTGCTCCTAGGATAGCCATAGTATCATAAGATACTCTTTAGAATAGATTTTATGCAGTTGTACAATTTTCAGTAAAATACACTCAAGTGGAATTGTTAAATTGGTTAAACTTTAGCATTTTAAAGGTTTCTTGTTTATTGGGCCACAGAAGTATCTGATGATAGCATCTATTTTCGGTCTTGATTTTTTTTTTACTTGAAAATGGTATTCCAAGTCTCAATGTTTATTTTTAATAGCTACAATTATGTTCTTACTGTAGAATCTTTGGTCCTGCAGTATACCTCAGTGATTTGATATTTTAAGCTATTTTTGGCATGAGTACATTGGATAGATATGCATTTTAATGGTAATTTTAGTCCTATATCCAAGCAGTCTGACTGCTTTTCCTCCATTGTTTGTCTAAGTCTGTTTGTTTAGATCTGGAAAGAAAAGAGTGGTTCTCATTTCAATGGCTGTGTTCAGTTTTGTGGCTTTAGTTGGAATTACAGAAAGTCCTCATCCTGTGCTTCAGAAAAACAGCAGAGGAAACGTTTTAAATGAATAACACATAAATCAATGTTACTCAATGCTTACAATAAAAAAAAAAAAATGATAGAACACTTTAGCTCTTCAAGGGGGTGTTTCTTTCTCAGAGCAACTAAATGCACATATTCCTTTGTACAGAAAGTGGAGGTCATGGGTACCAATGAGAGCATACCATGTATTGCAAGGACCTGGAAGCTTTCCTCAGGCTATGCCCACAGTGATGTTTAACAACTCCATACAGCGATAGTCAGCACTGAACACTGCTTGTTATCGCATTAATTCTTTTGTCACAACTTTATAGCTGTATAACTGTGTTGGGAACACAGTTATACAGCTATAGCTGTGTGACTCCCACTCATGCTGTCCCATGTCAGGTCAGCATGGTTGGCTTTTCCATGGACAGGAAGAGTAGGAAGTCTGGTGCCTGCCTGCAGGCTTTCTTTTTTCCTCCATCTTCTTCTTCTCTTATGGATGGGTTTGGCTGCTTCTTGCCCCATTCCAGAAATACCACAGGCAGCAAGATTCAGTTGCAGGAATAAAATAGGGAAATGTTTCTTGTGTTCAGGCACATGGACACCATGCATGGAGGACTGGGATCCTGTACTGCCCACATCACAAGTCATGTCATCTCTTAGTTAGAATGAACGACAGCAGCAGCAGGCAGCTTTGGGAAGGCTACATGGTGTCTGGAGTGTAGCTGAGCCTCCTGAGTCTGAAGTCTAGGCTAGAAAGCTCCCAGAGAACAGGCTTTCTGGAAATTCCTACCTCCAGCTGTGCCAGGAATAATAGATACTCTTCCTGTTAAGTGTGATGTTTTGCCACATCTAGATCCAGCCACAATCTGGATGTGTGAGGGAGGAAAGCTGTGAAAAGTAATAAAGTGTACTTTCCAAATTCCAAAAATGTTTGATTTTCATCTCAGATATGACCTAAAGCATCAAAATAATCCATAAATTATTCTTTAGTTGCCTTGAACTGCTGAATTTTCCCTGAACTTCAAAGGCAGGAGAGGAAACTTCTACTCCTGTACAGAGTCTGCAACCTTTTGGGCAGAAGACTGAGTCCTGCATCAGTCAGCATTTAAATGGCAGAAAGGAAGCATAGAAGTGTTCTTTGTGAGTCACAGAAGGGCTGTGAGGGTGAGGACGTAGCTTTGGTGGCCTTGGGAGACCCTAAAAAAGAGGGTTGTTAAGTTGAGGAGTATCTTATCCAAAGTAGCTGGAAGATACTGGATGGATCACATTTGTGGGACCCTCATTGAGGCTTTGCCTTTACCTGGAGCCTGTGGAGATGTTCCCCTTGAGATAAGGAGGCTTTGGTTCAGACCTCATATCAAAACTGGCTTTTGTGGTTTCCAACTAAAGGTGTTCAGTGCTTTTTGTTTTTAAATATTCATTAAGAACCATTCAAAGCAGTGCTGTAATAAATCCAGCCCTCTTTCCTCATGCAAATTCTGACATCTTAGACTCCTGTGCAGTGTTTGCTGCTTGTAGTAGAAATATATAAGTTTTGATGCTGCATTAGTACAATTAATATTGTCTGTGGATAGAAAAACTTGGCATCAACTTCATCCTATGTTTGATCCTTGGTCTGGGACTGTAATTCAGCTTATTTAACTTCTGTATAGGAGATCTGATACAAGTGTACACTGCTTGCTTTGTTCTTCTGGTGCTCGGGGAGTGGGTTTATAATAAAAAGCAAATAAAAGCAAAGTGCATTTGCATGAAGAACTTTCATCAGTCTTCTTCAATTAATCTGGAGGCACGCAGGGGCTGGTGGCCTGAATTCAGGCCAGAAAACAAACTAGAATGCATTAATATCAATACTTTCTATGTGAACAAAGTCAGAAACTGCTCAGACTGAAACCTATGGTGCTGTTTCCAGGGAAAACTTGGACCATACCAAGTATAGAGTATGACTCATCAACATCTGTGAGAATTTCACACTTCCACGATCACATCTTCAAAACAGCAAAATTTAGCCACACCATGTTCCCCTACAAATGGCTTGAGACTGTAAATATAATGATTTTTTTTTTTAACATGGAGAACCTTTTTCTGTTAAGTCAGCCCCCACAAAGGCTGTCTGATAACAAAGCAATCAAAATATATTGTCAGCAGGCAGCAGGTCAGCAGAAATGTTCTCTTACTCGTATTTCACCTTTCAGGTGCATTGCAGTTTTAGAATACTTTGCATAACTGTGTGCAAGTCTTACTAGAGACATGGGAACTGGATTGCCAGAGTTTCCATTACGAGTTTCCACTACTGGGAGATGAATTATAAACCACATATTCCATGGGAAAAACCCTACAGTTAGCTAATAGGGTTAAACTTATTAAGTTATCTTCACTAAGAATTTTTGTTTAGAACTAGAAGGGTCTGGAACTGGAAAGACTAAAACTAGATCAAAATAGGATTAATAACGTGTGTTAAAGTTTGCATCCCCCAAAATATGTTTGTGGGCTTGACTAACCTACTGTAGTAGTTTATACATTTGCAGCATTTCCTCTACCAGTGTTTAAGCATTTTAGGAGCCCAAATTCTGCTTCTGCTTTGTGATGACCTATATAAAGAATTAGGGAATCAGAAACTGAAATGACAGCAGCCTTATGACATGTGGTTTTCCTGTGGGTACCTGAGCACACCCTGTCAGCAGGATAAACTTTTCATCCCTGGAGGATGAGGTCTCTGGAGAAGGGGACATGCCTTTAACCAAGTTTGATAGGCAAATGCACTTGCAGAAACACACACATTTGGTTTTCATTTCAGGCTGGATATTAGGAAACACTTCTTCTCAGAGCAGTGAGACACTGGCACAGCTGCCCACGGAGTGGTGGGGTCACTGTCCCTGGAGGCCTTCAGGAACCATGGGGATGTGGCACTGAGGGACGTGGGCAGTGAGCGTTAACAGGGTGAGCTGGGGTTGGGCTTGGGGATCCTCGAGGTCTTTTCCAGCCTTAATGATGCAGTGGTTCTGGTTCTATGCTCTATGATTAAAGCAGTAGGTTGCTATCAGAAATAGCACCCTGAAGCACATCCTGCTGGCACCACACTGCTTCCCTCTCAAGCAGTGACAGACTGCCTCTGTTACTGCAGGTGCCTGTCATGCCCCTGTGTGGCAAACCCTGGCCATGTGAAGGATGTAATGTGCAGTCTGGGCTTTTGACTCTTTGAACTGACCATCACTGATTCTAGAGATACTTCACTGACCATTGTCCACTCTTGATGCTGACTGCAGTGAGAACATGGGCTGTACTGTGTTACTGGAAATTGTTCTGGCGGTGTATGTTTGGGTGGAAAATGCGTAGCTTAAAAAATTGGTTACACTGCAAATGTCATGAGGTCCTTTTCATAGTAAAAACCTGATCCAACTTCTATAGGAGCAGTGGGAGTTTTTCCATTCACTCTGGTGGTGCTGGCTCAAGCCCCTAGTGCAGAGCTATAGATGTCAGCAGCAACAAGAAACTATCCTGGCTCTAAAGCCACTCTTTGCATAGAGAAAATTTTGTGTCAGCTTGTCATCCGTGCTGCCTTGACCTCCTTCAGCCTGTCTCTACAGAGTAACTTCCTTTCTCCCCAGACAAACATTTCAAAGTGCAAGGGAATTCTTATGTGTTTTAAAATGAGAGCTTCTGGTGCTAAAATACATTTGGAATCATAAGAAATAACTAGTTAGCTGGAGCACATCCTGCCTACAAATGTCAGGAGCCTGTCAGATGGCACAAGACTGACATTTCTCCATTTCCAGGTCTGAGACTGAGGAGTTAAACAAGCCCAGAGTGGTGGGGATTGAAAAGGATTTGTGGTATTGCTTCTAAAAAAAAAAAAAGCGCTCCTTCTTTTTTTCTTTCCGTTTGAAAAACAGAACAATTTCTTAAATTGATGGAAAATGTTCTTTAAATACAACAATCATTTGTCTCCTATGCCTTTAAAAGAGTGATTTCCTAAATCCATTCCCATTAGATATCAGAGCTGTAGAGACAATCTGTGCCCACCCAGCCATTTTTATTTGGACCAGAAGAAAATAAAATAAATGAGTAATTTCATCAATCTGGATGAACAAGAGTGTCTCCTTGCCCTGTTCATACTTACATCTTCTATTTATGATACATAAATCTGCATTTTCAAGGAGGCCTGCTGATAATTTTAACATAAAAAATAGTTAATGTTGCAGCAGAGTAACTATAATTATACTGCAGATGTAAGGATAACCAAGATTGTTCTGTAGAGGATGTTGTTGTTTTTCTCTTTGACCTGAGTTTCAGTGGAAGGTGCTGCATCATTATGGCCTGAAACTGCTTTCAGACCTTGGTTAGTATTTCTGAACAGAGCCAAGCTGAGATTACAGCCTGAGGTGGTGCTGGCTGGACCTTCAGCCTGTACCTTCCTGGTACAGGCAAGCCCCAGCTCACAATGGGTAAATTCACTTTGCCAGAAATGAGCTGGAGATTGAAGCAATTCCGAAGTGCTTCCTTCTCATGACTCCAAGGAAGAGGGAGTGATGGCTAGCAATGCTACACTCTGGAAAACAGTCTTCCATGTAGCTAACGGAACCAAAAATGAAAATCGTCGAAATAGAGATATAGTTAATGAACCTATTTTGAATTGGAGCCCCCACAAGACCACTGCTCAAGAGGTAAATGTTATTAAATCTGAATCCATGCCTTGTTTCTTTTTAGGTCTTGGAATTAATTAATTTGATCCACATATCTTCTCAGTATCTCATTTTTAAAGTGAATACCCACTCATGATTGAATTCACATGCAATTTTCATGTTTGGATACAGCTCAGAAAGAAAGAAATGCCCACTCCTCAGCCTCTTCCCTAAACCTTCAGGATGAATGCCTGCTGTTTTGCCATTGGGAAACATAAATGTGTTGCTGGATTTTGTTACTGTGTTTTTATGTACATACTATTTGGATTAAAATGTCTTCTAAAGCCACAGCTGAATTTCCTCTATTTTATAATTCCTTTTTCAACTAGTTAAAGAAATGACAAAATAATTGGGTCATTGCTTGCTGAATCTATAACATAAAGCTGTTCTGGTCCATTTCTATAACTTCTGCATATGTTTTCCAGACTAACTTTAAGACAGTCTGTGTGGCAGTTTTCCTTGTTATATGGAAGATTTCTTTAAATTACTTAGAATATATAAATTAATACTTTCAGAAGGGCAGTCTTTGCCATAAAGCATTTTATTTTCCTTTATATTCCCTAAAAATAATTAGGTTGTCCTAGTTACCTCTAGAAGCATTAAGGAAGTGTGTGGGGGAGGAGAAACCAACAAAATAGTGCAGATAAACTGAAATTCACGGTTTGACTTGGGGATTTTTTTTTTTTCTGTAGTGAAATGGCAACTTTAGTTGGACTGTATGACATTGTAGGGAATAATCTGGTATTAATCTGATGAGTTCACACTGAAAGCTTAGCTGTCACCATCTCTGTATGTTACAGGTCAGTGATTTGGTCCAAGATGCTTCTCAGTGTCTACTGATGATGGCATTTGTATGTGAGAAGAATGAGTATTTCTAGTACTTGTACAATATTAACAATCAAATATTGCTACTGCTTCCTCTTCCCCAGACCAAATAGTTCTAGGCTTAAAGCCTAGTTCACTTTCAGAGACAGCAAGTAAGGTGCTCTGGTATCAATTTTTATGAATAACAGTAAAAAATAAATTCCTGGGTATTATTGAACAGCTGATGAGGATCCTAATGAGGATCACTTGATATATTGTAAGGCTCGACAACATAAAGAAAGGACACTGCATTGCTAACAATATATTTTCATCAGAAGTATCTAGATTTGCGTACCATTGCTCGCTCCTACCTGCTCTTAGAGACTACTCTGTTGTCTTTGACAGCTCCCATCACATTGAGCATTTCTTAACATTGGCCTGTTGATCTGATGTATTTACAGGCAACACAAATAATTGATGCTGAAAAAAAATGATGCGCAGTCAGGCATGTTTAATCAGGATCCACATGAACATTGAGATAATACACACAAATATATGCAGTCTTTATTTCCTCACATCCTGCAGTTTAAGAAACCCTGCCTGAAATCCACAAGCAATCCCAGAATATGGCAATTTCACAACGTTAAGAGCATTTCAGTCCAAACCTAGTTCTTTATATGTACACTGGCAGTGCACATCAGGTCTGGGCAGGTTGGGGAATCTCAGCCAGTTCTGGCAGGCAGCTGCCAGGCTCAAAAATAGCACATTTCCTACAGGTTATGAGAAAATGGGTCTTTGCATGGAAGATAGAAGTTATGCTAACACCCCGCTGAGGAAAATGGGACTGCAGATTGTGTGGCTGTGAGTGACAGAGATATCTGGCAACGGAATGGGGCTGTGAAATGGAATGGGGGAGATCATCCACACTGCTGATGGAGCTGGCTGTTTGCTCGGTGGGACACGTTCTGCTTTTTCATTAATTCCCAGCAGAACCTGCACATTGCCCCCCAGCCTGTATTTGGCATGGTATAAACATGGAGCTAAGTGATGTATGAGTGGCAAAACAGCTTGCTCTGGGTACTTCTGGGTAGCGCCTGAACATTGTGAGGGTGTTCGCAGACTTAAATATACCCAGGTGCAAAAAGGTTTGCAGGATTACTTGTGAGATTCATTTCCCAACCTGTCTGCAAGGCTGAACTTGCTAAAGGAAGGCAGGCAGCCCCCAGCTCCATAATTTACTCCCAGTAGAGATCTATCAGAGCCCGAGACTTCTTCCATTCACAGTGCAATGAAAGATGGAGCAGTCTGCAAGGAAATGCGATTAAACCAATCTGCCAATGAAACCCAAATCCTCCTGGCTGCTCCGTCCTCTGGTTCTCCTTATCCATCCTGTCTCTTCTCTGCTTGGGGTAATTAGATTGAAAGCTCTTCAGAATGAGGAACTGTCTGCAGCTTGTCTCTTGTGTGCCACTACGATTGCAGTTGGTACATCAGAAAATGCATCAGTAATTAACGTTTGTCTTTACCGCCTCTGATGAAGACATAGAGTTTTGGCCACTGATTTCTGTGAGAATTTCCTAAGGATGAGCACAGAAATGTTAGCACAAATAGCACGCAATGGTTTTCCTGAGGGATTTTAGATTGTTGTGAGCTGAGCAGGAGCACAGGAAATCTCATATATGTTTTGACAGTTTGTGTGCAGTAATACAAAACCAATGTGAGAGTCAGACTGGGCTAAATAGGCACTGAGGCACTGCTTCCCACCTCTGTCCTGTGCAGACCTTCCCATCTCAGACAGCGCTGACTTCAGGGCCTCCACATCTCCCAATTGTGCCTTGCTGTACAATTCAGAGGCTGCCAGAATCCCTCTGTGCTTTTGTCCACCTTCTGTGGAGCATTGAGAGTGCACCTCCCAGCCCCACCATAGTGTTTCCAGGACAAATAAGCAGAGCAAAGACCGGGGTCATCTCAGACCACAGTGTTTTCTCTGAAAATAATGAAGCAGACTCTTTCCAACGCCTTATCTTCCAAAGCCAGAGCCCCGGGCTTTAGCTTGCTGCATTCCCGGCTCGCTGTTGGGGCAATGGCATCAGCTTTTCTTTCTCTTTGCAATTTGGAGCTGAGAGAGATGGCCCCTTGTTGCAGAATTGCCCTCTTTGTGCTCAGTCATTACCTCTGCAGCTCGGCGGTCGGCCTCCCAGACCTCTGTAACAGATGCTATTGTGCAATGCGAGCGACCGTGATTGAAGTTTCCAGAATGGATTTTAATTAGAACCATAACTTCATACAGTAGCTTGGAACGAGTACAGGGGAAAAATCAAAACGGGTTGAAAAAGAAAAACGCCAAAAGACAGGAAAATAAAAAGCCATTCTCTTGGCGTCTTGTACTGAAACACACCGGACAGGAAATACTCTGCATATCTGTGAAAGACAAAACCGTAGAGCAAACAATATTGATGTTATGAGAGTGACAAAAAGCCGGATCCTCACTGGTGTAAATCAGCACTGCTTCATTGGTTTCATGAGAACTGCCATTTCTCATCGACTTCACTGGGGCTGTGCTCGTTCCACCAGCTGAGAGCCCAAACCAGCTTGGCACAAGTGAAACCAAGATGCTTTGAATGCTTCTTTCTGGTTTGCTTTTTAAAAATAAATAAGTACACAGACGCACGCACATCATATATAATTTTAATAAATCTTTTGTTTTGTAGATTGTCCTCCACTTGGTCTGGAGACACTAAAAATTACTGACTTCCAGCTCCATGCCTCTACAGCAAAGCGATACGGCCTCGGGGCCCACAGAGGAAGGCTTAATATTCAGGTAACATCCATTTTGCTGCTAAGTGGGAGAATGGCTTCAGGTTGTAAGGCTACATAAAAGGGAGCCAGTGGACGGTTATTGGTTCTGACTGCCTTGACAGCTCATGTAATTCAAGTGAAGGGGAAACGCTGGAATTAGAGCAGCGAATAAGGATGATGGATCACCCTTAAAGTTGTGGGGTTTATTTCCCCCAGTTCTAAAAATCGTGTGCTGAGGGTGCAAACCCGAGCAGGGCTCCGTGGGTGAGCAGAAGCTGGAGGAGCAGCGCATCCTACAAGGAGGCTGCCACTGCCAGCGACTTTTTGTCATTTGCCTGTCATTAATGACAGCAGTTAATTGAAAGTATGTGGCTCTAAGCAAAGCTCTTGCCCTGAGGCCGCTTTTCAAAGGCAATGAATTCGCTACAAAAGATCCTGCAATTCGCAAGCCATTAGCAAACAGTCTGCTTTCTCTGTTTTATTTCACATTAGCGCTGTGCTCAGCTGCTCTGTAGGACCAGCACTCTAGTTTTCTAACTCACGCGTTTCTCTTCTCAACTTCAGTAGTTTTAATGGGTTAATTTTAGTCAAAAGGCCCCATAACTCAATCTGCAGTCACTCCATCAGTAGAGGCAGCTTCAGGTGAGCGGATGGGATTCAGGTGCAGCAGTTGAATGCATGTGAGGTCCCACCTGCGGGCTCTGCAGTTGACTTCTGCTGAGGGCAGAGCAGTTTGCATCTTCTCAGCGAGAGGGGTAATGCTGCGACAGGCTGCCCTGTTCAACGAGTGTCCCAGAACAGTGGAGGTGTGGCTCTGAGGGATGTGATTAGTGGGTACGGTGGAGGCGGGTTGGGTTTGGATTGGGAATCTTCGTGTTCTTTTCCGACTTTGGTGATTCTATAAGACTAACGATATATATAAAGAACTGTGATGCAATTCTCTGAGCTCTATGTCTAATGTTAAAGTCCAGTTCGTTTATAAACACAAGAATAGCCGTGGGTTCAGACCAGGAGCCCATCTAGCCCAGTATCCCATTACCACCAATAATATCTCCTTGAAATAAGAAGAGGAGAGACTTTAGTATGAATGATGGTTCTCCTACTGGTGGTCCCGAGTATTCAATGGAAGCTGAGGGTGCAGACTCCTGCTGGGAAATGAGCAGCAGGCAGTTCTTCCCTCCCAGAGGTACCTGAGGCTTAGGGCAGGCTGGCTTCATTTCTTTTGGTGTCTTGTCTCCCAGGATCTCATGGCTGTGCTGATCTCCCCCTACGTTCACCTCCTGGTTATAATAATGCTTCTGCCAGGTCTGTGATGATGGATTCTGTTTCGTTTATTATACAAAATATATACATATATCTCTACCTCCTCATTCTGCAGTTCTGTGCCCTCCCTGCAGCGCTGTGGGGTCCTGAGTGGAAGGACCTTCACTCCAGTGTCAGCTTAAATGGGGCATTTTCTCTCTTCTTTGGGCTGAGGTCTTTGTGTGGTATGATCGTGCGTGGTTGGTTGGTGTGCTGTCTCTTTTTCCCTGTGAGCAGAAGTTTCATAATGTCACTGCAGCTTGATACAGATTTTCACATCGTCATTTCCTTCAACTGTGAGTTCTACATGGAGTGATTCTCCTCAACATGCAACAGCGATTTTTTTGCAGTTCTTTGGTACATGAATTTATCTAATCCTGTGGCTCTAGGAGGCCTGTATACAAAATAATCCAACAGCACCCAGCTCATGGTGAACTTTGACTTCGGTGCCTGCTCTGCTGTATTTTCCTGTTGAAATGTAGCCTTTTTCTGTGCTACAACTTGAGCTGTAATGGAGATTTTTAATAATCCTCTAATCCACAATTTTCTCCAGGACAGAAAGTTTATTGGTGTGCTGTAGACACAGTAATTCCCCAACCCCCTTGACCATTAGCAGTTACTGCTATGTCAGGCAGCATTAAGGGATGCTCCTGTGCTTATTTCTCCTTAGATGCTGCTCCCTTTGAAATCAGCTGAAAATTAACAGCATTAACTTACATTTTGCAGCTCTCTTCCCTGTACCTTGTTTTTCAGCATTACGTTTTATGACTGGTGAGTTTCAGTCACATTGCTGTGGTGTGTATGCTTATAGCCAAGTGCAGGTCAGGCTTAGCAGGGTTGTCTGCTTCTGCAGTGCCCTATGTTTGTTGGGTGGCACCTGATGTCAGCTGCTGGAAATCCAACTTATTGTTGTTTTTGATGAGTATTCGATGATAATTGTTCTCATCTTTCAGGAATGAAAGTTTTCCAAAGAAATGTGTTATTAATTTAAACTACTAAATAATAATTCTCCTCTCTTTCTGTCTTCTCTCTGTGATGTAGAGGAGAGGTTTAAAACCTAATGAGCATCATGCTTATGGGCAGCATTCTTAATCTGATTGAGGGCCGAGGATCCCAGCCACAGCACTGGAGGATATGGGTGTTTGGTCTGCAGAAATTGGTGGAATTTCATCAGTGTGCAGGGGATTAGCTTGACACTGGTTCAAGGTGCTCTGCAGATTGTAATGCTTCCTGGCAAGCACTGGTTTTCAACCCTAAGGCTCCATCAAATTCTGATTTATTTTAAAATGCTTTGAAACCTTTTCTTGAAAAAGGTTCTAACTAAGGCAGTGATCATATCTGCGTTGTGTTTCCCATTGTTCAGGCCTTCTTGAAGAATTTCTCTTCCACTAATAGAGCTCCCTTCCACACAGTGTGCTTCCCCTTGCATATGAGTGTTGCTTTTAAGATACTGGAGTGAGGACATAAAAGTAGGTGGCTTCACATAAATTTGGCAAATGCAGGAAGTCTAATAACATTTAAGCTACCCTGATCTCAGATTTGAACGCTTTAGAAAATGAGAAGCCTCAGGAATTGAATCTGTGTCTGTTTTGCAGCACTTTCTTCAGACGTTGCTAGACTCAGACTGGGAAAATGGGATTGGCAGCTGCCTCTCCTTGTTATGGATTAGACCAATCCAACACCTGTTTTGGTAGAAATTGTGTATACAAAAGGAGTCAGACAGACCTGTCAGTATTCAACATTGTTACCCAATGATGACTATAATTTCAATCTCAATATAGAATGGCTGAATATCAGAGCTTAAAGGAGTCCCTAATACACATTCTCAAAGTTTTCCATACTCTTCATTTCTATTTGGGAAATATTTAAAAATATCCTTTCTTGGAGTTGCATGGATGGCAATGATAAATCCACATTAAACACAGATGATATAACATAAAAATAAACGTAGCCTCTGAGAACCATATGGAGAAGCTTCTGTGCTTTCTATGACAGTAGCCAGCTTGGTGCAGAACATTTCCTCGGTTTCAGTAACAAGATAAATATCTGACGACCTTGCACGACCTGTTTCTTTGACTATTATTTCTTGTGTGCTTAGACTGTGCAAAATAAAAATATCTTGCAGCTATTTCCCCTTTGAAATGTGGAGAAGACTGCTTATGGGGGTGTATTGTCACTGCAGTTCAGAGTATAGGTTGGTAAGCAAGTTGGAGTCCAGCAGGGAGCTAGCTGGGTGCTCTTGAATCCTTAAACTTAATTTTGCTGTAAGGCCTGAAAACCCCTGATGCTGAATGAGAACTGATGGAAAATAGCATTGCTGTTTCCATATGCTTTATGCTGTCTTTTGCTGATTCTGGGGGAAAAGGAGTTAACTCCACCAGTAACCATTATTGAAATGGAGCAGAGATCACTTTTTAGGACTCTCATAACTCTGAAGGTCATGTAGATAATTTGTTTTTGGTGAAGGCTCTGTCAGGCCACAGGCAGTGACAGGTGGACAGGACTAGACTGAAGTTCTGTTTGTGCTTTCTGAGCTATATTTGTAAGTAATGGTTCGCAGTTTTTTGAAGGGGTTTTGCAGAGTTCTTTCTCTCACACACTTTGAGCAAGAAAACATTTTGGTCACTCCATATAACTGTGGAGAATGACAGTTTCAGGGTGCTTAAAATTGAGCCAAAGGAGAAAATGAAATGAATGATGACTTCATGTTTTCTTTTCTTTTTCCCAAGAAGGACCTTTGGTTTCTAGGTTCTGATTTATGAAGAGAGTTTTGCTTTCTTCTCAGGCAGGTGTTAACGAAAATGATTTTTATGATGGTGCTTGGTGTGCTGGAAGAAATGATCCATTTCAGTGGATTGAAGTAGATGCTCGAAGGCTAACAAAATTCACTGGAGTCATCACACAAGGAAGAAATTCTCTCTGGTCGTAAGTACATGCTTGATTTTTTTTTTTTTCCCCTGATATTCTGAGCTTACAAACCAAAGGATTCATGTTTGAGTGCTTCTGTTTTTGAAGAAAAAGAAAGAATGGAAATGATGCGTAAAGTTGAGTATTAAGTGGAGGAACACTAAAAGACAAAGTGCTCGTATGTGGCATGAAATGCAACTTTAATGCTAGCAAAATTCTATAGTCATTATTTACATCTGTTAAAGGAGGCAACAGGTTATGTGTCTTTGTACTTATTTAGCCAAACTTGATTGTGTTGAGCTTTCTAATTCTTTTCCCGTACTTAACTTGATTAGCTTATCATATTAAAGAATAATTGGTGAAATTCCAATGTGATTCATAAAGGAACAATTTTTTATATCCGTATTTTATTTGTTCTAAATTGGAATTTATAACATAACCCAAAACCATGCAGAAGCTTTTGACCAGGAATGAGCTGTTTGGTAGCAGGCATGCAGTTCAGGCTTTATGGATGGGAGGAGGACTCTATGCATTTCGAGACTATGTGCGTTGAAGATTTTAAGAAGCTTGCCATGAGTAAGGCAGCAGCCCAATTCTGTTGTTGCAAAGTGGCAATCCAGCCACATATAGCTGAGGTCTACTACATTTGCTTCCCCAGTGTTGGCTGTTTCTAATGCTGAAATTGTGAGCATTCTGGCTATTTCTTGAGTTACTGGTTGAGTATATCACAATGGGAAATAACTGCTCTGCGAGGAGCTGTATGCATTTGTGTGCATTTACTCATTTGTAGCCTGCTTCTGGGTGTAGGTGCCCAGATCACTATGATACAATTTAAATGGGATGCAAATTATATGCCAGGAGTAGAGCAATCAGCTGGCGTGAACAGGAACTGGAGGCGAAGGTTTATTTTCTTCCCGATCTTTGTACAACATTCATTCAGTCTCTTTTAACTTCTGGTTGGGTCTCACTGTATTATGTGAGCGAATTACCCTGGTCATGGGGAGAGACCTTTCCCAGAAAGTGCACAGTATTAGATCTGTTCTGGTCAGATCCCTCATTAAGAAAATTTGTGCGAAGCACAATAAAAGGCAAACAAGAAAATTATCTTTATGTTTTTCTTAACTATAATGATATAACTTTCCTTCTACCATTTAATTTTCTGGTATTTCATTTCTTTCAACAGTGGTGTGGAAGCAGGAGCCTTTTTGGCAATAAGGTTTCTATATTTATTCCACACTGCTCTACATTGGATAATTATGGTAGCAAAGACTTGTTCTTTCCTGTATTCATACTCTTGACATTGCTGTTCTCATCAACACCAGCACTGCACTGCTTTATCTTGTCACACTGCTATTATTAGTTTGGCTGTATTGTGAGTTTGCAGCCAGACAAATGTTCTATTTGTAGCTGGTATTCAGTCTGGGTTTTTGGAGGTGGTTTTTTTTTTGGTTTTGTTCTTAACTTACTGAGTCTTGCCCCATGAAGTGTTGGTGGGCAGAATGGTGACAGCCTGCAGGAGGAACGGGACTGGAGCTGGTGGAGCACATCCAGGCTCTTCCTGAGTTGTTGCTCAGTGAAATTAGCACATTTCTGCCTTGTGGAGCAGTGATTTGGTGTGGGGCAGTTGAATATCTCCTGGAAAACGTGGCCTCTCTTGTCAGCGTCTGGTTTGGTAGGCATGGTAGGATGGGTTGATGATTGGACTAGATGACCTTAGTGGTCTTTTCCAACCTTAATGATTCTGTGATTTTTAACTTGGTTTGTGGGAGTAGCATCCCTCTTGTCCACCTCACTTCCACTACTTCCATCATCAGGTAGAACAGATGAAAATCTCTTGTTGATGTTTGGGTTATCTTTTACATGTGTCAGACCCTAGATTTTAAAAATAACTTGGTACCCATTGAGGTACAAAAATAAGATTTATAATATGCAGCCCTCATCTGGACTAAGAGGTGTGTCCTGTGGTTTCCAGTGTCTCAGCACTTGTAGACAATGGGCCCAGAGCAATGTCAGGTGCTGCCTTCTGAATCAGTTGTAGCAGAGCATCCCCCAGCAGTCAAGGAAGTGAGAGGAAATTAAAACCATGAAACCCTGAGGTGGACAGGAGCTGCACAAAGAGAAATAAAATCTGAAGAATAGTAGAGGCACTGAGCATGATGCAGAGCATGCCTTGGGTTAGAATTGAGGAGCACTGGTGAGTATGTTGGTACTCGTGATGGCATCAGGATTATTGAGTGCAGTGAATTGCCCTTTGTAACCCTGCTGAGGAGAAGCAGATGTCAGCCTGGTGGGACTTGTGCTGCTGTGGACAGGTGCTTTGGTGAGTGTTCTCTCTAGAGACAGAGGGAATACACATTACTTTCTTCCTCTTATGCTTAGCTGCCAGTATCAGAAAGGACTATTTATGAAACGAGAGCTCGTACAAAAAAATGCCAATATGTTACCTGAGGCATCTTCTCAACTTTATGAAGTTATGTGACAGGAAAATAGTGCATTCGTAGATAACAGAAGCATAGGTATATTGGAAAATAAGCTTATTTTGGGTAGGAGAGCCAGAAAACAGCCCTCTCTTCTGTGTTGTATTAGAAGCAAAAGCCTGCCAAGCTTGAGAGCCAAGGTAGGATTTTATTTAAGCCTTGGAGATTTTCCCAGCATTATATAAGAAAGTCAAGACACTGGGATGTGTGCATGCTAGGTTCACCAATGCTATTATGTGATACAGATGAAGAAACAGGAAAAACAACTTTTCTTTCTTCATATTGAACAAGAAACTTGAACAAAGTGGGGGAAAAAAAAAATACTTTCATGAAAGTCAGCTCTGAACTTCTGCCCAGATCAGATTCATACCTGTCCCTGTCCCTTTAGCTTCCTGCAGCTGACTTAATGGGGGCATGTAAGATGACAAGGAAAGGCAGGCAAGGACACTGCACTGAATGCTGCAGGAAATCACTCTTCTCCTCACTGTGAGGCTGCAGTTCTGGAGCTGTTGGGAATCTGGCCTTTGATTCTGCAGCTGCTTCTGATGCTACAGCCAAAGCTAACTTACTGGTGCTGGAAGCTGCCCTTTATTGCTTTACAACGGCTCTGGCATCTGTCACCTGGCTTTGCTAATGCCTGCTCCACCCAAGAAGAGATGGTCTCTTCACCTCAGCCTTGTTGATCAGTTTTAGGGACTTCATAGGAAGTGGATGAGCTAAAGGTCACACTTGACATAATGCTAAGAACACAAAAATGCATGGGGTTGTCACTCTTTGTACACCAGCAGGAACTGCTTCACCTTAGTTTGTCCTGCTTCAGTTCCACTTGCAAAGTTGATTTTTCTTGTCTGCCTTCCCAGGGCACTTGTGCCCAAGCTTGAGACATGAGAGCATTAAGGAGGAAGAAGCCAATGTGCTGAAGCAGCTCTTGAAAGCACACGTGACCTGACTAGAGAAAGAAAGAAACCATGCTTGGTTAGTAATAAATACTTGAATTGTTTAATCATTTCCTTTATAGAGAAAAACACTTCTCAAAGTCAAATTCTGTACTTGAGCTGTGTGGCTGCAAATTCCATGACAGCTACTTGGAAATAAATCTTTCTGCTTTTTTCTCTCCCTCCTGTTACAAGCAGGAACAGGCCTTGCATGAAACCTCCTGAGTTGGGAGAATCTATACCAGTCAAGGCAAACGTGCACTTGGTGGGTGTTGCTATTTGGGCACTGCAGGTGCTCCTGTGAAACCCAAAACCATGGCAAAGCACTCTGTTTATCATCAGTGCCAGCTGCAGGTTGGGCTCTCCAGCAGATCTGCAGCTGTTGAGTTTCTGAGGCAGTGGGGGATAGCTCAGAGAACCAGGGCTCCTTTCTGACTTCCATTCTGATGAGATGTGAAACTCAGATGTGCTACTCGTGTGGGCTGATATAAATAAGAGTTAACACCTTGAAAGTGAGTGGGATGCCCATTCCTTCCTACAAAATGTGCAGGTGAGGAGATGAGAGTCTTGTGGCCATAATCACGCTGCAAATATCATCACTAACAGAAGGATATTTTTTATCTTTCTTTGAAGAGCTGTTTTGTTTGCCTTTTAAGAAGGTTGTGTGAGCAACGTAACCTTTCAGAGATGCACATGACATCCTCTCCTTAGAGACTGAGGATGCCAACAGATCCTATCTAGCTGAGCTACTGGAGGGTTTGTGGCTATTTGGGGGAGAAATATAGTGCGTAATTCTCCTTATTGCTGCCAATACATCTTTGAATTTTATGAATTATTTATCTTTAAACAACTGTTCAAGGCTGAGTGGGACACTGGAAGCATCGCTGTGGAATTGAGCCGTATTTAAAGCAATGATGTGATAGTTTAAAATATGCACTCTTTTGACAGAGGGGAAGAAGAGATTAATCACTCTTAGCAGTTTGGCAAGGACCTAAAAAACATAGGAAACATGTTTCCCACAACCCAAACAATCTTGATAGCTCAGCGCCATCTTTTGTGTCGAGAAAAGACCCATATGTTTAAAGTGACTCAATGTGTTAATACAGAACTTCAACAATTTTGAGGCAGAGGATGTTTTGATGTTAGAGAAGTGGATGCGATTCCTCAGCAGGTTGTATTTGTGATGATACATCCTTTTAAAGTTAATCTTTCAAACATGTCAAATGAAGCACTAAGATTACTTGTCAGGAAATAAAATGACAGTGTAAAAAAGCACGGATGAAGCAATTTGTGCAGAATGCTCTTTCTAGAGTTAATCTCCACAATTTTACAGGAGAAATTCAAAATACTTGTTTATATATATGTATTTAAAGAGCTCACAGCCTCATGAAAATACTGTAAGCTTTTCTTTTATACAAAATGTTCATTTTTAATTTAAGAAAATAAGTGGGGAGTTCACAGTACCTGATTTGGGTAGAGGTTAGTCTGTATGCTTTCTTGTGAGACTGGGATGATTCCCACCTGTCCATTACCCTTGTGGTATACTACACCTGGATATCAAATATCCAGTAAAATTGACAGTATCTGATAACCCTTGTTAAGTTTGTTAGGGGAATAATTTTGCAGTTTCCTATAGCCCATTCACAGGCTTGTCTGTGTGTTCACCTCCATTTCCTCAGGAGTCAAGACTTGCTTCTAGGGGTGGTTCTTAAGTGAGGATTCCAAGATGGTAAAATTTGGTGCTTGCAAGGGGGTAAAATTTCTTTCTTCTTCCCCACTTTAGCAGACTGTAATGTCTTAACAACAGTAAGATTGTCTTTTTGATGAGAGTTTCAGCAGCATCTTTGGCGTTCCTATAATCAGGACTTGATCAGTGGTAGCCTGGTGTACCACCATTAGTGTTTGGAACAGAAGAGTGATTACTCACTGGTATTTGAGTTGTTGCTACAGATACCCAAGAAAACAGTTTGCACAGTATGTGAAAAGAAGGGGTAAAATACAGAGAGAAAACAGAACAAACATGGTACTGCTGTGGAAGCATAGTGGAATGAATTGTAACCGTGACCTGGTTCACAAGAACAAGAGACATGTTTGGCACTGACTTCCAAAGCAATACTTTTTTTCCCCATGTTGAGGATGTGAAAACAGACCCTGACTAAAAACAGCAGATTCAATGAAAAAAGTCTTACTGTTTCATCCAAATCCTGTAATAAAATAGGCAGCTGCTGTGTATGGACACAAACTGTTATGGCACATTAAATCTGTGTGAGCTGATATGGCCCTGACTGGGTGACAGGGGCTGCAGAGATTGTTATAGCCTCCCTGAAGTCAGGTCTCACTGAGTGAGTTCCCAGTCCACTGACATCATATCATATAAATCATGGAAGTTATGAAACAACCTGATTTCACTAGTTATCTGTTATTATAGAATCATAGAATGGCTTGGACTGGGAGGGACCTTAAAGATCGGTTAGTTCCACCCCTGCCTTGGGCTTTTTCCCTAACTCTGGCATGGTGGAGCTGCCTCGTGGAGGGAGAGCCTGCCCTGTTCTTGAGGGTGTTCAGAAGGGAAAGGGACTACAATGGGAAGCTTTAAACCAAATGAACTGAAGCTTTTAGGAAAAGGATATATCGCATAAGTACAGGAAACAGATTCATCACATCTATTACCCACAGCATGGATCTGTATATCTTTTAATGGATATTATCCAGTGAGAGTTTGGGTTAAGCATGGGGTTACCAAAAAGCTGTTGGGCAGCTGCTCCTTTTCCCCTTCCCAAGCCAGCATCCCTCCTGCACACAGCAAGAGCTTGGTCATAGGTGGGCCCTGGACAGCCCAAGCTGCTGGGGGCAGCCACCCCATGGCAGGGGTTGGAGCTGGATGAGCTTTAAGGTCCCCTCCAACCCAACCCTTCCATGAATTTCAAGGAAGGTTAGAGATTAAAGCCTTGTAAAAACCCACTGTAAGATGCTGCCATTGGGTGGGAAACACATTTTGCAAACTCACTGAGAAGGGAGTTCGGGGAAAAAGGATAAATAAAAAAAATCCATGTTTAATTCGTTCAGAGCAAGAGAATTTCTGGCCCTGAGCTTTTCTGCACAGGGCCTCTGAAGAGCCAGATTTCACAGCAGTGTATTCATTTAAGTCAGCTAGAAGCAATTTTAAAAATTAAATATTCAAAGATTTCAATTATTTAAAGAAAAAAAAATGCCCACCCTTGCTTGCTGTTCGAGCTCCATCTCTTGAATTGTGTTCATTTTAATTAGTTTGTAGAACTTGCTGGGCTACCTGTGGTTAGCCAGAGCATTTTTTTAATTTGGCTTATTTCTGAAACTGTTGGGTGGTGAGTGCTTTAAAACGGTATCCACAGAAATATTACTGTTATATTGATGGTTCTGTATTTATTTGCATGAGATTACAGATTGCTTTTTCAATCAGAAAATCATTAACTACCAGCACGCTGATTGTATTGCATCATTGGAGATTAATCTAATATTTGTCCAGCTTTTTTTTTTTTTATTAATTCCTCTATTTCAAGTACTTGATTTATTGTTGAAGGATACAAATCTGTTTGCCTGTAGTTTCTCTTTTCTGCTTTTGAGTTTTGCAACGCAGACATATTGGATTGGCCTGACAGCAGATGACACGAACAGCTGGAATCAGGTCCACTGTAGATGGTGCTCACCTGAACTCTGCCAGTGCTTTCTGGTCTCCTCTGCATCATCTCAGTGACTGTGGGGTTGAATTTTTGCCTGTTTGCCTTAAATCCTGTGGGATTGAGTGGTGTGGACAAACATCCTTTGAGGCTGGGATAATTCACCTGTTGCTCACACAGCTGTCTGTAGTTGAGAAGCTTGGCTCTAAATAGTCCACGCAGCAGATCCTGTTCAAACAAAGTAAAACCACATCCAAACAGCCAGAGATCGATGTGCTCACCTGCTGGAGGTCGGGCAGCCAAACCTTCTGGCACCTCTCCACTGCTGATCCTGGAGGAAATCTGCTCTTGGTTCTCTGCTTTCATTCACGTTTCCCCTTTGTCCATGGACAAGTTATTAGGCTTCCCCCCAGCTCGCTTTTTTGGATGAAAATAGATAGCATTTCTCATTCATCACAGGAAACTGAATGTAAAATTGAAGATGTCCAGATAAGCGTATTTTGAAGACAATGCATTGCAGGTGAAAATTAACCAATCATAGAAAATGCTTTTCTTTTTAAATCCCACTGCCGTAAGTAAATTTGGATTGTATTTTGATATTTGCATTTAGTCATAGCAAAGCACACTGATACTTCTCAGATAATTTCCTCTTGAAAAGGTAAGGCTGGCATAAATCTCAAAAGGGATCATGAATGGGAAATGCATGAATCCAAGTAAACCCTGTCACATCTGTATCTCGTGACCCCTTTGTAGCATAGATGAAATGAAGGCAGGCATGAAGGTGGTGTCCAAGCTCATCTCTGCCAGTGCATGATGAACTGGATATAACTTCTAATAATGTCAACCTACATCTTCTAGGTTCCAGCTGAGAAAACCCTTGGTAACTAGTTCAGGCCTTTCTGAGTGCTGGCACAGGACTTTTCCCTGAACTGTCCTCGTGACTCTGTAACACAGATCTGTATATTTCATTGGAGGTTTGAGAGTGCATTCAGAAGAACTTCTTTACACCTGTAGGAAGATCCCAAGTGCAGTAATGCTTTGTGGCTTTCTTTCAAGTTTCCTTGGATGGGCCCAAAATATGTGATGTGGCTTGCACCAGAAATTGATGTCTTCAGATCCCAGACTCAATGAGATGGATCTTCCTGTCCCCAGGTGATGCCCACCAGTCCTCCTAGCACAAGACTTTGCTTCAGCTATTATGTTTCTGTGATGGGTTTCTCTGAAGGCTTTGCATTTCTGCATATACCCAAATGAAACAGGCACCCTGCATGTGTCTTAATCTTCAGTTCCAGGAAGTACTGTGCTTCTCTTGCCCAGACTGGCTGCTGGTTGGAGCATGTGCACCACATCCATTCGCTTCCTGGAAGTATAAGACCTTCTGTGCTCCGTGTGTGTGGAATATCTGCAGCTTTCAAGCAGATTGAACATGTTAAATGCTGATCTGGGTCCATAGAATTATCCTGAATTTAGATACACTCGGCTAGAAATGTGACTTCAAAGCAGAAGATGCCCTTTTTGGAGGGAAATCTGAATTTACATCAACCTCCTTAGTAGTGGCAGAGGCTGACTGTTTGGTTAATGGCTTTGCTTCTTTGTTTTTGGTGTTTTTTTTTTTTTCCTTATGATACATAGAGGGGGAAAAAAGATGAGGAACTGACACCCATTGATGCAGTTTTGGTATTTATTGCTAGTGGGAAGGAGAAGATCACCTGCAATTTGTTTATTCTGTACCTCAACAAATGCAAAGGGGATGCTTATTCTTTACAGGAGAACCAGACTGCAGCATGTGACCTAACACACTGTGCTAATTTATGTACTCCCATGATCATTTGTAGTCCTTCTATTCTGCAACTGTACAAGTCTGGATGTGGTCCCATATGTATTTTAACTGGCAGACTGCCTCTCAGAAGCATTCCACTTGTCGCTCAGGATGGATTATGTGTACAACTGATTAGTATACATTTTCCTTCAGGAGAAGTTTGAACTTCTGTGACTGTATGGATTGAGAAAATTAAAATATGGTAAATAAGTCCTAGCTGGGGAATGCTTCAGAAGCAATAATATCTTCTGGCTCGTAACATTGCCTCTTTTGGTTGTTTATCCTCATTCTGAAATCTGGCCCTAATTCAGTTATGTGAATTGAATGCATGCACCTCGCATTCAAACCTGGGAGTATTTCACTCAGACTTGCTTTCTTTTTCAATTGGAAAAGTTATTTTTTCCTCTTCTTGGAGTTTCAATGGCCATTTCTGAAATTGTCTTCTGTCTGTGCTGGATGAATACCATCCTTCCTTCAGCGTTGATCCTATTGCCACTTTACTGCCAATGTTGAGGGAAGGATGTTAAGTTCTTTACAAGAGCTGCTAGGAACTTACGTAGGGCACTGCAGTCGTTGCCTTCCTTGCTGTATATCTTCTCACAACACCTTGAGATGCCAGCATGGCACTTCCCAGGTCCATCCAGGAGAATTCCTTACCCCCAGAAGGCCATCTACTGGCAGGCAGAAAATTAATATTTTCAAGGGCTGGTAACTTGCAGAAGTCTTCTAATAAAGGTAATATGTGCATGACAAGCTATACGTAGTATCAGTAAGTTCAATCTCCTTTACAATAGCCAACATTTCCCCCCCTTAATATAACAGAACAAAAACCATTTATCTAAAAATCCTGGTCAGAGGTTTGTAAAGGTCAGAAATGGAGCCTAACAGCCAGGTTTGTTCAGTCAGTGCTTTCAAAATTGTGTGTTGTTTAGCCTGAGCTTTGGTGTCTTCCTCTCTATTGCTAATAAAACGATGCAGGTTGTGGTTCACAAGCCATAGACTTCTCAAGACCTGTGCCAGGTGTAGGACTAATGCTCATAGCAAGGAGTGGAACCGGCCTGCAAACAGAAGAAAACTCTGAACCAGGGAATAAGAATGTTACTGCTTAAAATTTGCAGACTTTATAAAGGTTTTATTTTATTTTTCTAAGCTCATGACAGCAGCAGAAACAATAAATGTTCTGTAGCTTGAAAGGTAAGATTTTGAATGTCAGAGTATCTGGGTTTTTTTTGTTTTTTTTTTTTTTTTCTTTCAGGTAAGCAGTCCCTCCAGAAGAATGGTGTTCCCTTACATCCTGGGATTCCAGGATATTGACTTGGTCTTTTCTCTGCTTCTGTTCACTGGGATTTTTTGATCATCTGCTAAATCTAGATTCGCATGTCACTTTTTTCATCTAAGTGTTGATATGGCGGTGCCAAGTGGGATTTCCATTGCTAGCAGCCTCACATGCCTTATAACATGAAACAAAATTTGTAGTCAGTTTTAGCTGTGGTAAAATAACTTCAGCTTTGTCTTCTTCCAGGAGTAACTGGGTGACCTCCTTCAGAGTACTGGTGAGCAATGACAGCCATGCATGGACCGCTGTCCGAAATGAATCTGGAGATGTGGTGAGTACCAAGAAGCAGATATATATATATATTTTATGAGAAGAAGTAAATCAGGGAGAAAGGGGGACTGTCCATATGGAGTTTTGATTTGTGACATCAGTCAGTATAAAGGTCCCGTCAGCCTGAAGTGAATTTAAGAGCGAGTCATGCAATGCAGAGTTGGGCTCAGGCTATCCTTTAAGGCAGATCTCCCTGTGCCTGACAATGGATGTGAGTGCTGCCCTGACATTACCTGAGATGAGATATGTTATTAGCATCAGGCCACTGTTTCATGGGGCCATGTCATGTACTCAAAGTGCTCACTACAGAGGGAAAGTGCAAACTCCTGCTCCTCTGCCCCTCTCTCAGGAGCATTCTCAGTGTGGGACTGTAACGAGGTGACTTCAGCTGACTCTGTCACTGTTCCAAAAGCCTTTTTGAAGAACTGATCTTACCATTTTCATGTTTGCTGCCTGCACAGATCTTTGAAGGAAACAGTGAAAAGGAGATCCCTGTTCTCAATATGCTGCCAGTGCCACTGGTTGCACGCTACATCCGCATAAACCCTCGGTCCTGGTACGAAGAAGGTAGCATCTGTATGAGGCTGGAAATCTTAGGGTGTCCTTTACCAGGTAAGTCTTGCTCAATTGGTGTTGCCATCACTACCTGTGCCAAGACACAGAAATTTTATGTTCTTTGAATAATTTTTGCTCTTGATACAATACCTCTCTTTCATGGGCAGAACTATGCAAAAAGAATTGGAGAAGTGTGGGCCATATCAGGATAACTCATTTCAAATGCAACTCCATAGTATTTATAATTGGTTATATTAATAAAACAAGATTGCATGGAAGATCTAACAAGATCTTCTCTGTTATTTGGGTTGAAGTGCAATGCAATTAATCTTACTGAGAGCACACGTACTTGGGAGGCAATAGAATTATATATTAAGACAGTCACTTGCAGATATCTTAAGCTTTTAGGGCAAGAATGAGCCATTATAATAACACAGTCCAACTCTCTTTTTTTTTCCTTAACTTCATTGCACAGGCTATAGGACTTCTTTGAATTAATCTGAAGGGAAATGCTCTGACTGATAGTAAATGGTCTTAATCCTTGGCTGAGACAAGTAACTGGGTGCTGAGCAGAGATGTTGAGCATTTGATGTCTCTTTTATTATATAAGTGTGAAGTATAATTAGAGTTTGTTATTGAATACCAAGTGAAAACTTAAAAATGGAGCCTTCAATGTGACAGACTCGTATTTCTGCTAATCATGTTGTAAATAGCCACATGGTGGATTAACTTCTGCATGTCTGCAGAACTCTATGTTCAGAGCTTCTCAAAGTTGTCATTCTGCTCACTCCAGATCTTTCATCTCCTTTCTCTTTTTTTTTTTTTTTTTTCTTCCTTCTCTTAAATGCTGGCGCCCTTGGGCATAGATCTCTCTTGGGGCTATGAATAACATTTTCAGAAATACTAGAACCACAAAGAGAACTGCCTTTCCAGAGCCTGTTTTAATTGTGCCTGCTGCTGTTCAGAGACTTGCTGCCTCCAGTTCCACTGTTGATGTAGCATCTTCAAATGCCAAGCAGAGGTAGCCTGATTTTTGTCCTTCAGTTGTTTCAATATTATTTTAGACAGCAGCTTGTAGAGTAAATCTCAACCCTTCTCAATTCTATAAAACAGTGTTTAAAGAGGAGAGAGTAACACTACAGGTATTTTGTCAATTTGTTTTATGCTGCAGCAGTTTTACATGTGTACTCTTATCGGGTGTATACCCATATAGGGCCAAATTCTGCTTCACAGTGTTAACATCCGTCACAGCTTCACAGGACCATATTGGTGGTGAAGGTGTTACTGAGATCAGAACCTATCTGCACTTTGTCCGTTGTTGAAATAAGTACTGTTACAGCTTGTTGAAGAACTTGGATTAGCTTAGAAACAGCACTGGGGCTTCCTCCTGACGGTTCTTTATTGAGTTACTTGTCTGCACTGACCAGTTATGTTTATTTTTGAAAGAAAATACTATACTCATTCATTGGGAAACACAATGAGAATGGGGTGGGTTCATTCAAAATGTAATTGGACTGCGGGAAATAATGGGTTTTGATAAACTGCTGACCCATCTTTTTAGCTCAGAGTGGGCTGACATTTCTTTCTCCTAGCTCACTTTATTAATTTCAGGCAAAACACTCAAAACAAAATATTCCCCAGGTTGCACAGACATTTCCATGCACGTTTTCCACCAGCAGAATATGGTTTATCTTTTGCAATTGCCTATGAGTGAATGTCCTCACCCTTTGAGGGTTCACTTGATTTGGTTCCAGTTAAATAGCCAGCTGGTTTGACCTTGGGTCCAGCCTTGTTGATTGTGCTGCTCTCCTATACTGCATTGACTGTGCAACTAGAACTCAGGCTTCCTTTTCTGAAAGAGGTTTCCCATGTAAAACTGGGAAATAACAAATTCCTGTCAGTTTACCCAATTCTATCCTTTCAGAAGCCAGTGGTTCATGGAAGTAGTTACACAATACTCAGTTTCCTTGAACAAATAGTATTCTTGTGATTTGTACCCTGCGTGTTGATGTACAAGATACCAAATTGTCAAGAGGAGCAACTTGAACAGACTTCAGAGCTCCTGTGCACTGTGTCCTCCTGAGCCAATGTCAGTACACAGGTAGATAGGGTGTAGGGAAGCTCTTCAAGGTAAAGTGGTGGTTCGTAGAGAAGAAAAATGATTCTGGAGGTTTTTCATACCAGACCCTCATTTTATGTCAATTTAACTTGTAATGGTAAGTTTTATGTCTTTATTAATCCCTGAATACATTGAGTGGTTGGCATTCAGCCTGTACTACATATCAGCTTTCCATCATGTAGGCTTAAAGGAGAAGGAATATCAGATTAAAAAAAGAAACCTGGGTAAGATATTAATATTCTAGGAAAGCTTGTTAGCACTGGCAGGAGGCCATGAAAACAGCAAGGTCCTGTGATAGGACTCTGGTAATGAGACCTGCTGTGTATGCTACATGACCCAAACATGGACAAAAAGTGAGAAACTGCTGCTTAAAAGACTTTCACAGAGATATTACTGATTAGATCAATAGTATTACTAACATACTGGTCACTTTCACCAGCACAAGGCTTATATGTTTATCATAATGCATTTTTGCTGTGCTGTAGGCTAGTTTTGACAAACAGCCATTTCTAGATTGACTGTAGCTCTATAGAAACAGCTGTGCTATCCAACAGTGTCATTATCACCTTTCAACCAACAGAAGCCATTTACTGTTTCACCAATGGAAAACCACTTAACTGCTGGGGATAGTGTCAGCAAATCCTGCCTGTGTCAGGGGATTGGAGCCACCAGTACTTGATAGTGAAAATAAAAAACAAATGCACCCACCCATAACTCTCTCCCCAATCTCCAGAAATATCAGTGTTTACATAGATGTAGACTGACATGCACAATCTTTTGTAATTGACTCAGAGGGATGGATGTACTTTTTTTGCCTGTTCTTTTTCAAACTTAAGAAAAAAATCAAAAAGAAAATGTGTATGATCAAAAGTAGCCAGAGAAGAGAGAGAAAATTAGCCTGGCTCTTCATGCATTTATTTATACTGTCGAGTATTCAAGGCAATGGGCAATCTTTTAAATTGAATAAATTCGTGATAAAATTTAATTTTTAATAATTCTTATATAGAAGACTATCACTGATATCATGATTATGCCATCGCTTTCAACTCAAGATAAAAGATGAACTTTAACTCCCTGGTAATGGAGTGCTGTGTTCTGCAGTGGATGCATCATTCGGTCCTATTTTCACTGCTTACCTCTTTTGTCAAGCTACCTGGTTAAGCCCAGGGATGTGGTCACTTCGTATAAAACTCCACAGTTAGCTTTGATTACTGGTGATTGTGCATGCAGCAGCACTGAATTCAGTGCATTACTTTTGAGAGTAAATTTTTGCTTGAAGTGACAGCCTGTCCTAAGGTTCTGCTTTTATCATTGCAAAGCTAAAACTTAATCTTCTGTGATTTAGAACTTTTTTGGAAGTTCTCCTGAGCAAATACTGAATAAAAATGAGACCAATTTCAGTAATGCTCCTGGGAAAGGCCAACGTGTAATTTATCTCCATTCTCCTCACAACACATTTGTCTTCCAACAATGCAGTGACCATCTTTAAAAGGATTTTATTCATATTTTATCTGTAAAATGTTTATCGTTCTCAAGAAATATTACCAATGCTTGTTGTTATTATGTTATTCCATTTTTATAATGGAATTGTGCACAAATGTGCATGGGAACTTCTTCACAGTGTGGGTGATGAAGCACTGGCACAGGCTGCCCAGAGAGGTGGTGGAGTCTCTTTCTCTGGAGACATTCAGGACCTGCCTGAATGCCTACCTGTGCAACCTGGGCTGGGAGCTGCTTTGGCAGGGGGGTTGGATTTGATGATCTCTGGAGATCCCTTCCAACCCCTACAGTTCTGTGATTTCCATTACAGTTTTCCATTATTACTAGAATAGGACTGTAGAAACTCATTAGGAAGATAAAATGAAGGTAGAAAACTGTTCAGAAGAAACCACCAGAGATTAGGGATTTGTTTTCTCTTGGATATCTCATTCAGTCTGTTGAACTGGAATTAATCGTGAGGTATTGGACTATATCTCAACATATGTAGAAAATAATCCACATATAGTGGAAGAGTGTTATTTCACTTCTGATTTAATATGAGGTGGTAATGTTCAAGACTACCATGAAATAGATCATGTGGAAAGAAAAAGGAAAAAAAAAACCTTATAATCACCTGATACTTCTGCCAGTGGGTTTTTTTTTTGAGATAACAGTTTTGTGAAGTCAAGTGTAATTCACTTAAATTATATTGAAATGAAAAAAAAAAACAAAAACCTGACCAAAAAAAACAAACAGAAAACAACCACAACAGTCACAACAGGACCACATAAGTACCACTTCTGAACTTGAGAGCTCCATCCACTTGATGCAGTGGAGGTGATCTGTGAGAATGAAGCATAGGAACAAATTATGAATGGCTGCAATGTTTACATACTGAATGAGATAACCTAGGTTTTGTGAATTTTTATTTCATCTTCAACTCACTGCAAAGTCCGTTTCTTACCTTTAAAATGCAATTTGAAGGAGTGCTGAAAATTAAAGGAGGCAATAATTCAACACATGATGGGTGAGCAAAATATTTGGCAATATATTGGAAGCACCAGGGCTCCTGCTGCACAGCTTCTGCAGCCGCCATGGAGAACTGCAGTACAATAGAGAATTCAATCTGTATGTCAAACTGCTCAGCAACAGGTCTTCACTAGTGCTAGGTTTAATTTATGGGCAATCCCCAGAGCTGTCGCAGTGGACTATCGAGCAGTTTCAAACTGATCTCCTTACATAGAAATGGAAAAGGCTTCCTAGCCCATCTTTTTGAAGAATTAAAGTGTGAAGGAAACACCCCACCTTTACCTGAAGTCTTATTTAACTCTAGTGGTAATGTAAAGACAGATTAGTGGAAGAAAAGTGAATATATTCTTCTGTTTAAATGGAAGCACCACACATTTGCAGTATCTTTCCCCTTTGGAAAAAGGAGAGGCCATCTGAGATGGAGTTGTGAATAAATGAGCACATTTCAGTTCTAATTATTCTCTGGTTTGAATATCTTGCACTGTTTTATGGGAGATAAAAATTTTGCCAAGGTAGTCCTAGACGACTGTGTGGGATATTTTTATGCATTTCTATGTGCTCCTTTTTAAATTTCTGATCTGTATTCCTGCTGTAGCAGAAATCCAATGATCTAAACCGACTTGGAGTAGAACCTGGCAAAATATGTGTTAAGTCTCTGGGGAGCTGTCAGATAGTGTGAGTTTTCTGATGAAGGTCTAGAGATGCCATCGTTCTCACTGTATGTGTGCTTCAGTTCCTTGACTTTCCACCAGCTCTGCAGAATTCACAGTCATTCCCATGACATTAATGTTTGATGTATGGAGAAAATGCCAGACTTTGAAAGGAATGGGATTAAAGTATCAGGAACAAAATCAGCTGCTGTGTACTTTGGCTTGTGGTGATAGAGAATGCTTTCAACAGCCCTGCTGTTGGGTTTTTTTAATATTTATTTTCATGCTAATTTTTACAATGGATATATTTTTATGGTATTGAAATATTCCTTGAGGCATTGAGCACATAACATCTTTCCACAAGAAGTGCTCTTACAATTTCAATTTATTTGCCATCGATACATTGACAAGTAACCTCTGAATTAGCATGGGCTGACCTTGAAGAGTTTGGCATACCAGAGTTGTCTGTTTCATTTCATAAATAACTTAAATGATCCAAAGAAAAAAAAAACAAAAAAACAAAAAACAAACAAGCCCCAAACCAAAATAAAGACATTAAGAATTTTATGGGGAAAGGAAAAGTGAGAATTTTGAGATATTTATATCAGAAATATGAAGTTTAAATATGTTAAGCTGTAAGGTATTTCTAGGTAGTTTTCCATAATCTCAAAAAACATTAGTTATGGCAAGAAATTGCCACAAATATTTCTCCTACCATTAGTTATCTTTTTCCCTTCCAAAAAATCACAGCTGCTTATAGTGCTGTTTGTTTGTTGTTTTTTTTTGTCGTTGTTGCTTTTTTTTTCCCCTGTAGAGTTGGTGTCTTTTCTCTGTGTAGCAACAAGGTAGAATGATATTTAGATTTTAAAATTTGGTTCTTTCCCCAGTCATTTTAAACCAATTCAAGATGCTTTTGTGGGAAGAGAAACTATTTCTCAGTTTGACGATTACACTAAATAAAACGTTCTAGAGAGAGCATGTAAAGAATATCTGTTTTCCAAAAGATCTTTGTTTATCCCTAAAATAAATCATGTTAGATTATATCACAAAATATAAATCTAAGATCTAGCAGTCTTGGCTGGTTGGTTGTCGGGTTTGTTTGTTTGTTTGTTTTTTTGTTTTTCTCCAGGTGAGCGGCCAAAGCACTCACTTGGAAAATCAAGGAGGAGAAAGGCTTTTTTTTGTTCAAACCACATATTCACCTTTGATAGTATGAAGCATATGGACTGCAAATTATATCCATATAGCAAAAAAGTATAATTATTTGAAAGTTTCCTTTTTAAAAAAGACCTTAGACTGCCATAAGAAGTGATAGGGGCAACAATTAGGAACATTTTGTGTGTTCAGTGGTTCCTTTCTGTAAGCAGCACAAAGGCTCTGAAAATACCATACAGAACACAAGACAACTCACATTCCTTGCGATAGCAAATTAATTAAGTAGACATAAAACATTTACTGGGGCTTTTTCCTCTGATGTGATACTTCTTTTTCTGCTCTTTTATCTCACATCTGACTCATCGTCTGCCTGTGTCTTTTGCACTCCTCTGTGGCCTTAGTGTGCCCTTTTGCATCTCTGTTGGAGTTCAGCAGTGTAGCTGCCGAGTGAGCAGATGCCTGCTGCCTCCTTGCTTTTGTTCGAATCAATACCTGTTGATTTGTGCTGTAACGAGAGGTATTTCAAACTCTTTTCTTTCGAGTTTTGCTTTTGAAAACCTGCGTAGGAGTGTGGAAGTCAGGTTTCATGCCTTCATTACACTTAAGCACCTTTCTACTTCTAAATGACTAATAAGTCCATGAAAATTGTTTGGTTTCTTTTCTCAGACCCAAATAATTATTACCATAGAAGAAATGAGATGACAACTACTGATAATCTCGATTTTAAGCATCATAACTACAAGGAGATGAGGCAGGTAGGCAGAGTCTAGTGTGTGACCTTCTGGATGGGGATGGGGGGTGGATGGGTGCAGCTCTTCCAGAGCTCATACAGAATAGAATTTCTTCCTATTGAAATGTTATTAAATGTGCCTGCAATCTATTCAATTTTTATCTCTTTTACTGTATTATTAAAGGCTGCAATCTATTAAAATCTTAAAATCTAAATCTGTACTTGATCTTAAATAAGTGTCACTGCATGACAAGGGAATATTTACACCTAATGTGAGATCATTTTGCTTCCATGTGTGTTCCATTTAACTGGTGAACCTTATGTGAGCTTCTCCTTACAAACTACGCCCTGATTTGGTCATTAGATTTTTCCTATCTTTCAGTGGTTTAGCATAGCCACAAGAAATTATAGAGCATCAAATTCTGTAGAGTTTGAATTGTTTTGCTGAAAAGGATTGTTAACAAAGAAAAAAAAATCCAGTTAGTATAGTTCTAAACCTCCCAGCCTTGTTAATCTTGTTCCTATTGCTTCAAATAGTCAATCTTGGTTTTGTTTTTGTTGGTTTTTAATCTTGTTCCGTATCACCACAGACATAGGTGTGGGTTGCGCCAAGGAAATGTTTTTGCCTCCTTTCTCTTCAGATATAAAGATAATATGTTTGGACTTGAAGTGTGTGAATAATTTGCTGAATTTTCAGTATATTTGTACTGCATGAATCACTGTTCATTTTTATTGAGCAATTGTGTACTGAGTCACACGCTTATTTCAGCAGAGATTTCATGGCCTATATCTCTTAGCTCAAAGATTAGACAAGTAGAATTCAATTGGCATAATTACTGCCAAGAGCAATAAAGTAAAGGGTATTTTAGATTCTCATTACAGAAAGACAGGTTGGTCAATTTAGAAAGGTCTTTGGGAAAAAAAAACAAAAAACGTTCAGTTTTAAAATTGGATGCTTTTCCAGTTTTAACACAAGCAGAAAATTTGCAGCTGTGGTTGAGTCTGCTCGGTTGTGACCTGTCTCCATATTCTCCCATGATTTGTGTTCCCACATGTCAAAACAGTTAGTGCGTTTAGAACTGATTGCATTCTAATTGGGTTCTGCTGTGAGTAGGCACAATATTGCAAGCTGGGTTGTGGTAAGTCTTATATCCCCCAAACTGCTCTTTGGTGACAGCTACAGAACTTAATGATTCCTTTCCCAAGTATAAAATGGAATGATTACTGCGTATTTCAAGACTTTAAGATCTTTTTTTGGTCACGTAGAGCATTATTATCCATTTTGTTAGCACTGCCAATCATCTCAGAAAAGCAATCTTCTTTGGAGTTATTTATCGTAAACACTGGAGGAGGAGGAGGAGGAGGGTGTTCCCTGGGCCATGTTTTGGAAGCATTACATTACGCTGCAATGTGCCAAGCATTTGTAGGAAGGAGGGATTTTTCAGTGTCAGATTATTTTAATAGAACTCTCTATTTAGGAAGTTGAAATTTATAGTATGAAATTTTTCTCTGAGAAGAACACTCAGGACTCATCCTTCAGTCAACAGGAACACTCTCTGTAACTCATGCTCAGAAACAGGGATCATCTTCTAGTCCACAGAGTATTTATATATTCTAGAACGTACAGACAATGCATTTATACTGTGTAGCAACCTTTGAAAATGGTTGGTGGATATCCCTGGAAATAATTTGAGATGGACGCTTGAGTACTTACGTTGCTTGTGTAACCTAGGTGAATTGTACAAAAGAATGGAAAACCATCCCTTCTCATAAAATGAAACATCTGATTAAATAGAATGTAGGAGAGAATCCTGCCAAAGTATCTGACATTTCTCTCCATGTTAGGGCTCGCTGTTCTAAAATACTCACCTTTAAGCTTCAGAAGGAGGTGAATCTGAATCTGGCCCAAAGCTTCAACCTTGTCTTTGTTACAAACTGAAATGTTTAACCAGATTCATACTTTGCCTAGAAAATTGGAGTCTTAATTTTTAAGTCTGTTTAACTGTGCGTAATTCTTTCATTTGGGAAAAGCCAGACTGCAGTCACCTTTCAGGTCTTGTGTTGATCTTCACGGCCAGCTTTGTTCATGGAAGTGATGGAAAGATAGTGTGGAATGTTCTAGATTTGAGCAGTATGTGTTACCTGTTGATCTGAGCCAATGAAATCTAGAAGACTAGAGCAATTAGCAGTAAACATCCTGTGTTGCATGCAAGGCCGGATTGATGATCTCCATCTCCCAACTCAAGAAGAAGGCAAGTTCTATTTTGACATGAAGCAAAACAAAGAACACAGAGATATCCATACCTGGTCTGTTGTAGGACTCAGATACCCAAATGATCTTCGTGCCCTAACCTGAAAGGCGTTAAGGGGAGAGCCTTTTTGTCTCCTCCAGGTTTAGATAGCATTTGGACCTACATTTAACAACCTTTTCTGCCAAATTGAAGAACTGGACCTTCAGACACCACTTCTGAAGGGCTTCTTCAAAGACTGCTTGCAGTTTTTCCAGGGCGCTAACAAGATAAATAATTGGTAGTGACAAACAAACAGGATCTGTCAAATAAGAACTGCTGGTGAGCACAACACTGGAAATGTTTTACAGCCCTGCTGGTTGTTAATAAAGCCCTGACGGACTATTATCATCAATTGTCTCTGACAGTTTGTACAAGCGCAAAGAAAACACTGTGACATTCCAGGTGACCTATTGTGCCGTTTGTAGGAAATGGGCAAGAGAAAAGCAAATAAGAAATATGTTCGTTTCCAGCATTGTATTTATATATAAACACTTAGCCACATACTATGCCCATGCTGCCATCAGAGGGACCACAGTGCAGAATGCTGCAGAGGCCCTGATCCAGGAAAGGTTCTTCGTTTAACTTGGAAATAGTTACACGCCTGAAATAAAACAGATGGTTGGGAGTTTGCCGAGGCCAACACAAATATTTCCATTGTTTGTAAAATGCTTTGAAATTGGTTCTAGGCATTTTTCTCACCGGGAACAAACTTGCTTTCCTCAGTTGATGCTCTGGTTATTCTGTGCCAGGTATGTTGGAAAAGACATTGTATTGAGGGACATGGTTTACAGAGAACTATTGATGTTAGGTGGATTGTCGGACTGGATGATCTTGTAGGTCTTTTCCAAGCTTGGTGATTCTATGAAAGCTTCTGCACTGCAGAAGGATTTCATGGACAGCTCTGCAAAGGGCAGGTTCATCTCCCTGTTTCAAAGCTGGGTAGCTGCTCTAGTAAGAAAGAGATCCATAGCTTCCTGTCTATTGGCATTTCTAGTTCACTGTGAGCAAGTTCAGGCACAGTAGCTCTTGACTGGAGAGATTTAAAGCATTCTGTCTTAAATATTTGGGACTGACTTGTTAAATCTTGTGTAGGAAATGAAAAACAATGTCTCCTGATTCCTATATGTGCTTCAGCTGGAAAAACAACTCATGGCATACCCTTATGTACGTGTCTAGAAGATTTAAAAAGTTCCATGGAAATATTTGGGTGCTCATAATACCAGTACATTGATGATGATGATGGCAGTGATGGAAAAACGTAGATACAAAACACAAAAACATACCAAAGAAGCATATGTTAACGCATTTTTAGAGGACTCTTGACTTGATGTTTGCTAAAGAAATTGTTTCTTGTATGTATAAAGCCAATGCACAAGGCAAACAAACCTTGAAAAACAAACAAAAAAAGCATCTTTTCAGTCTTTTAGTGTGAATATAAATAGAAGTCTTTTATGAGAGGAATTTTAATGATGTTCTTCTCAATGTGAATTGTGCTTCCACTTTGATTTGCTAAATGGTGACATGGGAATTGGACGTATCTAATTAATGTGTTGTTTTGTTTTTTTTTAATCATCGGCTTTGTTATCATCCAGTATTGTCTCTATATTAATACTTTGCAAGCAAAGAGGTTTTGTTATGCTGCAGTACTTCTTCAATAATGTATGCACCCTTGTTTATGGAAAGACCGTCTAATTAATAAACCCCAGGGCTCCAATTTACTGTAAAGTCCTTATTTATTTCTTTAATCCTTTCCACTGAAAAAAGATCAAGACAGATAAATTTTGTCATTTAAAGCTACTTGCAGTAATTTCTCAGTAAGAACACAAGTTTTTAGTTTTGTTTGTGAATCTTAATGTTCACCTGAAATGTTGCAGTGAAAGTAGGTTTTGTTTCTTTGTGGGATGATTTAGGCTGCAAATGTCCTTGTCTGGATGACATCTGCAAACCTCCATGGATGTAAACAGAACTACGGCCCATACCATGACCTTTGTTCTGTGCTTTATTAAGCAGTAAGGCTAATTGATTACATTTAGAAGATGCCATGCGGTATCTGGCGTAATGATTAACAGAGTAAATTTTGACAATAGATGTCTTAAGACTAAATGTTGGCATTGGCATAATTTTTTGCTTAAATCTGGTAAGGCAATTCACACGAATTGTGTTATACCATTTATTTGCTAAAATAATATATCCTGTTATATTTATGGGAGTAATTCATACAACACCTATCTTGCTATTTTGGCCACATCAATACTGCCTGTGACAATGATTTTACTCATATGAGACTTTATATTATAATACAGGGCATGTACCTCAAGAGGTGTTGAGAAGCCTAATTACCCTTCATCCATCGTGTAATGTTTTGAGAAGATGTGCTCTATTATCTACTGATAGTGTTGGGCTTATGGAGTGGATTGTTTGTTTGTTCTTTATTATTTCTTTTGAACCTATCTATCATGTAGTTAATTCTCTGATAATATTACAAATACATCTCACGTAAGAAAGATCTAGGACTTCACATATGCTGTGCTGTTTCAGCTTGTTCCTTCTGAATGAAATTGATGTTGTGTGACAGTAGAGCTATAATTTGTAAGTTTAACATAAAGCATTTACAACTAAGAAATAAAATAGAAAATGAAGAATATCTGAAACAACCAATCTGGAATAAAATCATAATAGCTGAACACTGTTGATGCTGCTAGTCTAACTCTATGTCATTTTTTCTTTGACAGTTGATGAAAACTGTGAATAAAATGTGCCCAAATATCACAAGAATTTACAATATTGGAAAAAGCCACCAAGGACTAAAACTGTATGCTGTTGAGATTTCTGACAACCCGGGAGAACATGAAGTTGGTTAGGATTTAATCTAACTAATTCTGTTGAAGGGTGTTGGGCTTTGGTTTTTTTTTTGTTGTTGTTGTTGTTTTTTTTTTTTTTGTTGTTGTTTTTTCCTCCTCATTCTCTCTATCTGCAGTAATTATCTCTGATGGAATTATATTCATGGCAGCAATGATTTCAAATGTATGTGGGAGGAACCACAGTGCTGAGTTTCTAAAATGAGAAGAGTAGGATGAGCACAAACAGAAGGCATTTTGAATGTAGGATCAAATTCTTCAATGATAATGAGTTTTATTCTTTATAATAATAATAAAAAAGTGAATCTTAGTACTGGGGAATGGATTTTAATGCTGAAATTTGTGTAATTCTGGACAAAAATTTGCATTTCTGTATGGGAGTTGTATGCATTGCAAGCAAAGGTCAAATCTCCCAGTATTCTTTCACTGGTGAGTGTTGGGGTACAATTTCCTGCAGTGATATAATCCCACAGGACAGATCACCATTCAATTTGTGATCCTTCTTTGGAGATGAATAAAGTTCTCACTGTGCTGTTGTCCAGGCCAGGTGTTGGTGTAAATGTGCTCTGCCATCCCTGTGAATACCCTCTGGTAGGTGCTCGCCCCATACAAGGGAGGTGTGACCCAGGTGCTAGCACCAGAATAATTCATCTCATGCCCTTGCCCACTCATCAGTGCCTGAGATTGTGTGTCACGGGCTCCACAAGCAGGAGGGTCGACCCAGCAACAAAGCCAAAGGTTGCTGCTTCGGGGTCTGCAAGTGTTATTCCTTCAATGGACTTGGCCTCGGTGAACCTCACAGGGCTCACACGGGCTGACTAAAAAGGCAGAGCCTGTGTGTACTGCTGAGGTGATGCCGTGACTTGGATTTGAACCGAGGTTGCTGCGGCCACAACGCAGAGTACTAACCACTATACGATCACGGCGTGCTACCGGGGCTCTGATGCACAAGCCTGTTATTTTACAGTAGCTACAGTAAGTAATTATTTGTTTCCTATATGTTTTCATTTATTATTTTTTCAGTTAAGGCATTTCTGCAACCCACACAAAGTGAAAAGCTGCTGTTTGAGACCTGCAGACCCTTCAGTTTGCTGCTCTGACTGCATTTCTGTCCTGTGTGATTGCCAGGTGAACCAGAATTCCGGTACATTGCAGGAGCTCATGGGAATGAAGTGCTCGGACGTGAGCTGATCCTTCTCTTAATGCAGTTCATGTGTCAGGAATACCTCGCTGGGAACCCACGCATTGTCCATCTCATTGAGGATACCAGAATCCACCTTCTTCCTTCAGTCAACCCTGATGGATATGACAAGGCATATAAAGCGGTAATGTCAAGGGTTTATTTAGATCTACTAGATTAATGAAGCAAGCTCCTGTTGTCTTTTTTTTATTATTTTTTTTTTTTTATAATTTTCTGGAGATGATATTTTACAAGCAACTAAAAGGAACAAAATAAAAAATAAAGACAGAAACATCAAAACAAACATAAGCTACTGAAGCATCTTACCTGGGAAAAAATCTGAATAGGACTTTCTGCTATATTGGCTAGTATGAGGATGCATATGGAAAGGAGGGGGCCCTTAGACTTCCACAACAAACCGTGCTGAAGAGTAGATCAGTGAGGGCACCATTGTGGAAACTGGAGGTTTTGTGCAGCCTGTTTTGCCACAGGAAACCAAGCTTAAGCACATGAAAATCTGTGTTCCTCTGTAGCTGATGTTTAATATAGCAAGTTTACGGAGAACGAAATGTGTTGGGCATCGTGATATTTCAGTCTGGAATAAGACAGACAACAGGAAGGGAAAATTCATGGGCTCTGTTCCGGAGCACTGGAAAATCTTCCTGGGCAGTCTGTAGCAGCAGACTATAATACAAAGGCTGTGGTCGCAGCCATGGAAGGGATGTATGCCATCTCCTCTGCAACCTAGTGAAAAACAGTCTTCAGCAGACACCTTGAAAACAAATCAGAACATTTTGTCTTTTGCTTTACCTCAATCAAGTGATGAAAAAAAAAATCCATGTTTTCATTTCAGTCATAGAACTAATTCATCCTTCTATTTCTCTGCACGGAACATCCTCAGTCACTTTGCTGGTGATCACAGGTTGTCATGTTCTGAATGATCATTTCTTTTTCTTTTTTAAGGGCTCAGAGTTAGGGGGCTGGTCTTTAGGTCGATGGACTCAGGATGGCATTGACATCAACAATAATTTCCCCGATTTGAACTCTTTGCTCTGGGAATCTGAAGATCAGAAGAAGAGCAAAAGGAAAGTTCCAAACCATCACATCCCCATTCCTGACTGGTACCTGTCTGAAAATGCCACTGTAAGTAATGCTGGCTCTGGAGGGATGGGAAAATGAGTTTGGGGGAAGGTAGAAAGACTGAGCTTTATATTTCTTGTGGAAAGAGCAGCTTGTTGCTGCATACTTGCTCTAAGACAAGTGTCTGGGCTTCCCTGATAGTCAACAGAAATAAAATGTCACCACAAAGATACAGTTGAGTCCCATCGTTGTGCAGCTGCCCTTGGGAAGGGAGCAGCTTCCTCGAGTGCTGTCTTTTCCCTCAGCTATTGGGAGAGCCTGGAGGACTTGATACCCAACTTTGAGGCCTAAGCAGGTAAAGATACTGAAACACAAGCCCACAGTTGGGCTTATCTCTGAGTCAGGCTGCTCCCTAGCTTTGCAGCATGGATGATCTTTTTGCCAAGGGATACACCATGCAAACTTCTGGTTTTTTTCCTGATGTTGCTTGAAATGACATCACAGTAGATTATGTTAGCTGTGTTCAAATTTAACTTATTTTTTGCATGGTCTTTGAAATAACTATTCTTAGTGCCCAAGCTTCCCCTGTTTTGTGGGGATGGCACTTACTGCAGCAGTTTTGTGTGCTTTAGAAATATTTCCTTGCTTAAAATCCCTTATTTCCGAAATTCATTTCAGCTGATGCCACTGGGCACAGCGTAATAATCTGACAACTTGTTGGCTGCTATTCTCGATCACTCCTGCAGGATAAATCAGAAATGTTAAGGTTGTGTTGGCTTTTATGGGTTCCAGTGGCTTCCCAAATGTGTCTGGCAAGCACTGTCATTAATAGATTTTCTTGGCCACATCTCTTGCACTGACTACTCGCTCTATGAGAAGCATCTTCCAACCTGCCTCCAGAAGATAAGCAGATCTCACAGGCCACAACAAAGCTGTTTCCTTCACTCCTAGGTGGCAGTGGAGACACGAGCAATCATCGCGTGGATGGAAAAGATTCCTTTTGTGCTGGGGGGCAATCTGCAGGGAGGAGAGCTGGTAGTGGCGTACCCCTACGACATGGTGCGGTCCCTGTGGAAAACACAGGACTACACACCCACGCCGGATGACCACGTCTTTCGCTGGCTCGCCTACTCCTACGCCTCCACGCACCGGCTGATGACGGATGCAAGGAGGAGAGCGTGTCACACAGAGGACTTCCAGAAGGAGGATGGCACAGTTAATGGTGCCTCGTGGCACACCGTGGCTGGAAGTAGGCGCCCCAGGAGATCAGCAGAATCACAGAATGGCTTGGGGTGGAAGGGACCTTAAAGGTCACCTCGTTGCAATCCTCTGCTGTGGGTTGGGTGCCTCCAAGTGCCTAAGGCTGCCCAAGGGGCATCCACAGATATGAGCACCTCCAGGGATGGGAACCCACAGTTCTCTGGGCAGCAGTGTCAGGGCCTCACCACACTCCGAGTGCAGAATTTCCTCCTAATTTCCCATTCCTGTTAAGCATGGTAATGACATCACTGCCTGGTATGCATTGTGGAGGTAAAGGTGACAAAATGTGTTCTGAGAGCAGTATTTCCTCACCTGGGAATTCATTATCTGCTTTGGCAGGGGGGTTGGGCTCGATGATCTCTTGAGGTCCCTTCCAACCCCTATGATTCTATGATGCCTTGTGTGTCATCACATAGCAGCAGATTGACAGGCACTGCTTTGTCACTGATACCCAATGGCCATTCCATTTACTACCAGCATTTTCAGAAGCACACGTGCAGTGTGTAATGTATAGATTACGTATATTCAAGATGGTTTGCTGGGGGAACAACAACCCTGTCCAAACCCTATATCAGGGGAACCTCAGCCTCCTGCTTGTTGCATCAAGCTACTTGCAAGACCTGCTTGCCTGCTGCCATCCTCTTTTTAAGAGACCTGGATGTGCTCATGCTTAAAATATGAATAGGCTCTGCAGGCATTTTTGCTGCCAGAATAAATTACAGAGCACATCACTCCCAGGGTGCCCCAGCCTGTGTCACTGTCACTGAGTGCAAAGGGGAAGCCGTGTCCTGTAGTGCAGACAGAGCACCACTTTCCAGGGAAGCCCAATTAAAGGCACATTATTATCAGCAATAGCTGCAGTAATCTCTGCAGGTGCACATTTGAGCAGATTGATGAGGCACTCTGCTGAATCGTCACAGCTCTACTCAAAACCTTTGTTTCCAGGTGCAACAGTTTAGACAACACTTTCTACAGAATTAAGAAGGAAGCAGCTGCCTGAAGGACAACAGGAGCCACTGCAGCCCTAATGGCAAACAGATGCAGGAAAGCATCTGTGCAGATCACATTTTTATTGGAACTGGCTCTTGTTTGTAACTTTCAGGTAGTTTCACTGCACAAATGTTTCTCAGCTTTGGACTTTTTTTTTTATGTTGGCCCATGTATGATTAATGTTGGACACCGTTTAAGGGCCAGAGCCAAGAATTAACTTTTCAAATATTTTTTCAGGAGGTTAAAAAGTGATGGGTGAGTTTCAGGGAGGGGGAAGGGAAAGATAGAGAGATTGAACTGCTCGGGTTGCAGGGCTAGTGTCTAATGATATATTTGTATGCATTTCTCCAAACTATTTAAAAAAAAATCTTTTTTTTTTTTTAAACTTGGTTGCTAACTCAACTGCTTAATTCTGTAATTTATGAGCTTAACTTTCCTAAGTGCTACAGAAACACGATTATGAATCAATAGAGGAAAGATGGCATTGGCCATGCCACTGACAGATATTGGTTTTAAGTTACATTAAGTAATGGTGTGTAATATGAATGTTGAATAATATCTTGATTTCTTAGAAATGATTGCATATTGGATTTTGTTCATCTGATCTATTTTATTGCTTTACAATGTTTCTCGTTATATTACATATCTGCTTTATTCCATTATAATAAGACTTCCAAAATTGTCTTTGAGAGAAATGCTTGAAATATTGCTTTTGCTTTTGCTCTTTACATCCCAGAGTCTAGGCTAAACCTCAGATGATGCGGTCTTGATTCAACCTGTGAGATGGTTTTAGACCTTATCTCTACACAGAGAAATGGAAGAGAATGATTTGTGTGGCATAGATATACGTACACACATAGATGTGTGCATGTCTTTCTCCATATGCACACGGACATGTTCTACAGCTGACAGCTAACCAACGGTGCTGTGTTTTGAAGGGTTATCCAAATATGATTCCAGAGTTGAACACGAGTTTCCCCCATACTTTTTCCATTCCATTCCCTCTGTTTTCCCATGCTGACACAAATTGGTCACTCAAGTTTCTGTTTATTTACCCTTTAGTTCAACATATAACAGTTTCTGCATGCATTTTGGACCACAAGGAATGCAAGTTCTTTAGGCACGTTTACATGTAGCATTTCTGCACTGAGTGAGCTGCTCAAAGGCAAAGAACAGATGAATTTTATTTTATTTCTAGTGTTTTCAAGACTGGAATTGCCTGTTAAGGCACTGCACAGAGTTGCTCTTGGCAACATTAAGCCATTTTCTAAAATACACGTACTAAAACTGAGCAATTGCTATATATTGCAAAACATTTCACAATAGATTAATCAGGATGTGATAGAATATATGAGGGAAAAATAACTGTGACTGTTTCTCAGATGGAAGGGAAGCGTGTTTGTGCAGCGCAGCATATGCCACTGTCTGATATTCAGGCTTTTCCCACTAACAAATGTGAAGAGCATAACATCTGCATTACATAACTCTCCTGCTCTGCACCCAGGAGGCTCTGAGAACTCATTAAATATCTGACTACTGCTCTTTGGTAATTGGACAGGACTACATTTTTTTTTAGTTTTTAACTCTTTTCCATTGGAAATGAACGCATTTCCTATATTAATCTTTGCCATTGTGAAGTATAACACTTAATGATCATGAATAAAAATTTTTTTAAGTAATTTTTTTTTATTGTAAATGCAAGTGGATAGCAACAAAGAAAGCTCCTATCAGTTCTTTCCCTAATGCTCATAGACTGTACCAGGCTATTGCTGTGTTTGTGAAGAGCTAATAAATGGAATTTTTCGAAGGAAAATAGCTGCAAGAATTGAAAGCAAAAGCTGAAAAGTGGGAATAGTTGAGATCTGAATCTAAATACAGTCTTCCATAGCAGTCGAGACCTTTGTAAAGGTCACAGCACTTTTGGTAATGCAGACAAGCTGCAGCTCCTCACAGGCACTGAGCTTCCTGGGTTTTAGTCAGGGCAGATTTCTAATGGAAGTTCCCATTGCAGAGTGGTGATGCAGATTCTATTCCTACAGAAAACCCTAAGAGGAATCACAGAACGGATTCTTTCACTCATTACAAGCTCATATATAATATATATGTGCTAGATATATGTATAAAACTACATGCAACTTAGAAGATTCTTTTACTTCTTTGATTTCTGTTTCCTGTTGCATGGAAAATATTTGAACTGAGAAAGTATTTAATAAACTGTTCTGATAATTTCTTTTTAGCTAACAAACAGTGTGTGTATGTTATAGAATCGTAGAAAGGTTTCAGTTGGAAGGGACCTCTAAAGGCCATCTGGTCCAACCCCCTGCCATGCACAGGGACACCCACAGCTCCATCAGGTGCTCAAAGTATGTCCCCTGCCTGGGTGTCTGCAGGGACACTGGGCAGCCCATTCCAATGCTTCACTACCCTTATCATATACAACTTTTTCCTTATATCCAATATAAATCTCCTCTCTTTTATTCTATTTTATTGTTTCAATGTTATTTTATTCCATTTTGTTTTGCTTCATTTTATTTTATTTTTTTTTACTCCCCGTTGACAGGCATAAATGACTTCAGCTATCTGCACACGAACTGCTTTGAGCTGTCCATCTACGTGGGCTGCGACAAGTATCCCCACGAGAGCGAGTTGCCTGAGGAGTGGGAGAACAACCGGGAATCCCTCATCGTTTTCATGGAGCAGGTATTCAAGAGCATAATAACTCCTGACCCACTTGCTGCCTTCCTTTTCTGCTGGTTTAACTGTCTCGGATTCAGTGTTGCTGGGATCCTACCAGCATTTGTAAGCTGGATTTGCATTGTGTGAACCCCAAAACAGGAAAAGCGTATGCTTAATTCACATGTGGGATTAATGATTTGCTCTGCCTTCCTAACAGCAGCACTGCCCCTTGCTGTGTAAGGTTTATTTTTCGCTTGTTCTCCCAACAGGTCCATCGGGGCATCAAGGGCATAGTGAAAGACATACATGGAAGGGGAATCCCAAATGCTGTTATTTCAGTAGAAGGTGTTAACCATGACATTCGCACAGGTAATAAATAATAATAGTACTGAGCAAATAACCTTCCATCTGCTCTGAATCAATTGCCTGGGTCAGGCTATGTTAAAAGCATGATTATTCTTCCTTTTCTCACAAAAAGTGAATGCAAATCTAACCTGGAGCAGCACTGACAAACAAGGCTGCAGTAGCAGCTCGCCATGCTGGTTGCTCCTCTGGCTGTTAAGTTGTGGGAACAGGAACGTGTTGGAGACGTGAACCAGAGCTGTGTCCAGAGAAGGAACAGCTGCTGCAGGGAAAGGGTTTCATACACTACAGTCTTCTGCAAAGCATCACAGCTTTGGGAAATAGAGCTTGAATAGGCTCAGCCAAAACACTGCTTTGTATGGGTGAATGTCAGCCTGAGAATTAACTTCCAATATGTATAACTAAAAGTAAAAAATGCACAAATGTCTGTTTGCCTTGTTTGATCTACACCCAGATGTAGCTATTTATGTTCAGAGTAAACTCCAGACCTATTTAATGGCCTGGCAAGTAGCCATGGCACTAAATAAAGCATTGCTTTATATAGACGCTAGTGACTACAGGATTAATAGTAATACCCGAAAACTGTTGTTGGCAGGTCAGGGGCTGGATGGTGTCCACCAGCTGTTGTGTCTCTGGGAGTTCTGTGTGATCAGTGACCGGGCCACTCGTGAGCTCTGTCATTGGGAGACGGGCATGGAAAGGATGAGCAAGAGGTGATGGCAAGGGCTGGTTGCTGAGGTTCAGGATGGCACACTTTGATGTGTTGGCTGAATCCAGGGTATGGAGTACCACTTAGATAAGAGACTTCCACCTCTTTAATCTTTCGTTAGAGCCAATAATAAATCTTGGAATATCTAACTTAGTTTACAGATAATTTTGCTTTGGTGCTACTTTGTCTCTATTGTAAAAGAGAACTTTGAATAACAGATACTTAATTAGGCAGTAATGACTCTCCCTTAAATATTTCAAAATTGGACAAGTGGGAGATGATAGCGGGAATGAAAGTAATCAGTTTGTTTCCTCATTCTTGGAGGAGCGCCATAAACTGTCAGTTACGTTATTCTGCTAATGGGATGAATGTATTTCTCTGGTTGAGACCAAACAAGTGCACCAGGCTCCAGCTCTCCATGTGCTGGATTCCCACAAGAAAGAAAAATCAACTGTTTAAAGACTGTGAACAAACATATGGAAGGGAGTCCTGGTGGCATGGGAAGAAGTGTGCAAGGTCCCAGAACCCAGCTTGTACCACTCGGGAAGCTCACAGCTACCTGTCTTAGGATTACAGTTGAGCTTTTGTGGCTCAAGGCCATCTCAGTGCAAGCAAAAGTAATTGTTTTATTATTTTTATTCATATTTTTAATGAGAAATGCTGAAGTTGATACTGGATTTGGAAGTCACTTTTTAGATAGGAGCTACAGGAGTTTATCTTGTTTTGTATTATACAGATATCAGTGTATGCGTTGTTGAAGACAAAAAGCTAAAATGCCACATATAACTTCAGAGAAAGAAGGCAAACTGTTGGCTTTCTCCTTTCCTCTATACCTATTAAGATGAAAGAAAATATATCCATTTAAATATCTGAATTGTGTTGATATAAAAATGATTCAAATGGAAGGAAAGTTATGGCCTCTATCTTTATTCATGTAACTTTTGTTTAAAGCGAGCTAGGCTGCAAGGTACCTGCTTCAGCATGGTAGACTACCTTGTGGAGCAGACAAAATTGTCTGCAAAGGCCTTCTAACAACATTTATTTGTTTGAGAAAATCTCTTGCCAAATGTGCACAGAAAGCATTTTTTTTTGTTTTCTCTTGGAAGTACAGTATGTCTTATAGGAAAAGGAGACTGGTGGCACTAAGCTGATAATATTAATAGGCTATTTGGAATTATTGATTTTGAGAGTAAGAGCTTTATGGAAGATTATGCCATTTTCTCTAGATGCAGATGCAATTATTGATTAACTGTGATTTACTTAGAATCATTCTGTGATTCTATATAATGTGATTCTATATAATGATTCTAATTCTATATATTAGATGAGGACTATTCTCTATGAGATTACCTTTGGAAAGGGTTCATCAATTGGGTGAAGGAAGGTACTGGATGCCTTTATTTCCTGATGCAAATGCAGCCAAGTTGTCTTAGAATCATAGAATCACACTGGTTGAAAAAGAACACAAGGATCAAATCCAACCATTGACTCATTATCACCACGCCCACTAACCATGTCCCTAGACCACTTCTTCTCACTCCCACTAGCAGAGATCAGTGGAATTTCCATCACAGGGGGAAAGGAGTTTGCAAAATGCTTCTGATTTACCATGACCATTGTGTTTTAAATCAGACTTCGGTGACATCTTTCTGAGTACCTGGCAAAGGATTGCATTTTGATTGCTACCAGCTGCATGCAGTAAGCAATTACTAAGTACATTAGTAATTACTAAGTACATTAGTAAACCTGGAATATTTAGTGAAGAGTGAAACATTTTCTGATTTTGCACACTTTGGAAATTTCAAAGCAAGTTTTGACCAAGAAATATACAGATCTCTTCCAGTGAAGCATTTTGTACTGGAGCCTATACCAGAGTTCAGAGACTCGTGCATTTCTGTGCGATTTTTTTTTTTTTTTTTTTTTTTTTTTTTTTTTTTTTTTTGCAATTAAGCGTAATTAATTTAATTTCACGCAATGTTCAGAGGAAAAAACTATGAATATTTTGGTAAACTTGATGTGCTTTCAGCATACATTATGTAACCAAACTCAAAGATTTTGAGTACTATTTAGTTAGTATTTAATATCATTAGTCTCAGCTAGGCATATTTCTACTGTTAGAGCTTTCCCTTTCTTTTCTCCTTGCTGGCTGCCTTCCAGTGGAGAAAAGTTGGGTTTTAGTTATAATATTCGTAGGGCATGCAGCACTGTGACTCGCTTTTCTGGGGACCTTTTTGCCAGTAGTAGAGTATTAGGATAATTTATATAAGATATTAATAACATATGCTACATTTATGTTAATTTCTTAATTTTAAAATAGACTTCATCACTGTATCAGAGAGGCATGGAATCTTTAAGGTTGGAAAAGACCACTAAGATCATCAGGTCCAACCTTCAACCCAACACCACCATGATCCTGTCAGAGTCAAAGAGTGAAATGCATCCTGCTCACAGCTTAGTATCCAGTGTTGTAATGGCTTCCCAGTGGTGTGTCAATGCATAGATGATTTCCTGGTGTGGGGCTGTGATAAATTGCTCATTAGATGTATTAGAAAAATGTGGGTCAGCCTCAGGGTGGGGATGCAGCATCCCAAGGGACGTAGTGGTGGGCACCGCAGTGGGAACCCCATCCCCTTCCTAATCATTCCTTTTCCCTTGCTGTGTATAACACACCATGGCTGCAGCCTGAGCCCATGGGGAGCCACTGTGGGAGCTCAGGAACTGCCAGAGTTGAGGGGCATCTACAGCTCAAACGGACCTTTAGGGAGCAATTCAAGCAATGTGGGAAGCTTTCAGTTTTGCCTTTTGACCCAACAATGAGGGAGAATAACTAATCAAGTTGTTCCTCAGAGAGCCCATTCTAAGAGCACTGTTCCTAAGGTCCTAAGACATAGGAAATCTGGACCTTGGCCATCACCTCACAGGCTGAAAGAAGAACCAGAGCAAGGTGCTATGCGAGAACAAACACAGGTATGCTTGCACACAGTTTCCCATTTGCAGTCAGAGGCTGCGATACCGCAGTATAGTTCATATTTCTGTTTTGCTAAGGTTTGCTATTTGCAAATTTCTACCATGCTCTAAATTAAAATTGTATTTCTTTAAACCAAGGCCAGCTAGTCTGATATTTTCCCAAATACCATATTTTTACCCAGATGATCTTTAGTTTTTGCAACACTGCATTGCAAGCAACCCAAGGCTAGTAGTAGTAAGACTGTCAGCTGTCATTAGAGCTAAAAACAAGAACAAACATATAAAAACCCCTCTCTGTACAAGAGATGCTGTGCTTCTGTTTATATATAGAATTGCATGCTTGAGGAAACAAACTTTTTTTCCCCACCATTTTGGAAATGTTGGTGCCGTGTTCTCCTGTTGGGCTGGCAGGAGAAGGAAGGGTGTGCGTGCCATGGGGCAGCCTCAAAGCCACCCTCCTGCCATGAGGCTGTCACTTTACCCGTGCACTGGCAAGTCTACATTCACATCAACAACACTTTCCTCAGCTTTCCGAGGGAACAGTGCCACTACCATGTGTTGCTTTTACCCCTTTTTTCTCTTCCTCCCTGTGCTTTCACATGAATGCATTTTCTACGTGATTATTTTAAGGTGGTCCTTTCTAGGAATGAACTGCTCTTCTTGCAGTTGATCTGAACTTCTTGCTTGGTTTTGCTGGAGACATTTCCTTTAGCCCTGTGTGTATTTTACTATCTAGGGGAATATTTGGGGGGAAGTAGGATTACTTTGCATTTAAATGTACAGAATGCTGGATAGGGAATGAAAGTTAAGATGGATTTTTCCTTTCTGTTGTTTTGCACATGGAAGCATTGCTTGCATTTTCATGTACAAGCCCAGCTCATAACATCTGCCAGCAGCCAGGTCCATGTTGCACCTTTGAATCAGGAATGTTTCTTCTTCAGAATGAGGAACATGTTTTCCCAATATTTTTTGAGGCTGATTGCAGAATTATAGAATGCATTGAGTTGGAAGAGACCTTTAAAAGGTCATCTGGTCCAGTGTCCCTGCAATGAACAGGGACATCTACAGCCAAATCAGGTTGCTTAGAGCCCCATCCAGTGATAATCTCTTCCAGCTGTGAGTTTTCCTATTGGAGCTCCAGAAGAAAGACTTTTAGGGTACACACAGCAAGGAATGCATCACACTCCTCTTACCTCTTGGGCCAGGGAGCTTTGTATAGTGAGATTACCCTAAAATTCCTCTGTATTCAGGGATTGCTGGGTTGCTGTGAGGGCCTCAAGAGTTTGCTTGTTAGCTACAAGGTTTGGGTGGCCCATTTGAAAAGCAGCCTTCAAGCTCCTGCTGGGTACCATTCTGCACTGCGTGCCAGCCCACGCTGGGTACCAGCTCCTATTGAGTCCCAGCCCACGCTGGGCACCAGTATGCATTGAAGGAGAAAGGAGCCCAGTCTTAACAACATCCCTTTTCCAAACAGGATCTGATGGAGACTACTGGCGCCTTCTCAACCCAGGGGAATACATGGTCAGTGTGAAAGCAGAAGGCTACACCACCGCCACCAAGACCTGCGAGGTGGGCTACGACATGGGAGCTACCCGCTGCGACTTCACCATCTCCAAAACCAACCTGGCGAGGATCAAGGAGATCATGAGGAAATTTGGGAAACAGCCCATCAGCCTGTCCCTGCGGCGGCTCCGCCAGCGAGCTCGGCAGTGGAGGCAGCGCAGATAGAGCCTGGCTCTGCCCACATCAGCCCAGCTGTAGCAGTAGTGAGAGTTGCATAACCCATCCCTTCGTGCGCATCTTCCCGTCTGAAGCCTTTCTGTTAGTGGAGCTGGATGTGGGTTTGTCAGCGTGGAAAAAAATTGGAAGCAAAATTTGTTTCGAGCTGAAATGAAATAAGCCCCGGTCTGTAGGGGGGAGAGGTGGGAAGAATGAAAAGATGTTTTGAGTTGAAATGAAATGTTTTGGGTTTTTTTTTTCCTTTTTTTTTTTTTTTCTCCTGTGGATTCTTTAATTATATGTAAATCTGTTTTCTTTAAAAATAGCAAAGGAAGAAGAAAAAGTACCTGTAAATGAGAAATAGTTTTGACTGAAAGAAAAAAAAAAAAGAAAAAAAGGTGTTTCTAAAGTATAAAATTGGTATGTTTTTGCAATTCAAAAAAGTTATGACAGTCTTAAATTTTATTCTCATATGGGAGAAAAGTTGAGAGGGCACAGCTTCTGCTGAACCAGTGAGTCCAAATTTCGGTCTCCCTTTCTCTGTAAATTCACATTTTGACAAGGGGAAAAATATCCTGAATTAAATAACCCATCTCAGCTTTTCTGTTTTGGTATTGAAGAACACCTGGTGACTCCAGGATTTAGTGCCCAGCGCTTTCTCTGCTTTCAAGGGTGTGTTTTCACTCTGAACTATACCTAACAGAATGGGCACTGGATAAGGACCACTGCAGCCACAGCACCTCCTCTCTGACAAAGGAAAAAGACTTGAAATGAAGCTTTCCTTGTGGATGCAGGCTTGGGCATGAAGGAAATCCACTGACAGCATCTTTCTTTTTGATTCTTACCTACCTATAAGCACCTTTGTGCTCACGCACACCTCATGTTGCTGTCTTCCACAACGTGGCAGGGACTCATGTTCCCCTGCATGGTCTGCTCATCTTGCCACTACAGCTGCTGCTTTCCTGACCTCGCCACTCTGAGAGCTGGACTTGTGCTTTATTGTTGGCTTTTAAGCAACAAAGTTGTACAGCAGGATGGAATTGATGTTTGGGAAGGAATGAACTAAATAAACACTGGTCAAGCCATCAGCTGGTAGAAATCAACTTTGCTGTGTTAGCTTCAACTTCATGACCTTGGTTGTACCAAAAGAAGGGCCAGCTGTACCTTTTAAGGCAGTCAGAAGTCTGTGGATAAATAAACATCTCTGGTATGCATGATAGTGGGGCCACAGTGTGCACTTCCACATAGAGTCCTGTTTAGAACTTCTTAATTGCCATTACAGTGCTTGCCTATATTGATATTCAAGGAAAAGACATTCACACAGCCATTATTCAAGACCAAGCAGGAATAAACTGTGAGTAGAAGACTTAATGTAAAAATATTACATGCCATCTGTACTACATTTTTTTTTCTCAGCAAAGAATCTCGCAAATACAGAAGGCAAAATATGGCAGAGTGAATAAAATAATCATAAACCCTTACGTAATAAATAACAGTGTTTTTAAATTTCTTAGACAATTCCAGCCCATCCTTGTTCTGCAAATACCATTTAATAACAGCAATCAGTGTCACAGCGAGGGAGGAGAGAAAATAGCAGAGTGCAGACACAATTCTCTACATCTGAAATTATGGAACTCCATCTCCATTGCCAGCACTGTGTAAACTAAATCACTGAGTCAAATGAATAATATCAGCATTCTGAATTGTGTTTTACTTATGCCACTCTATTTACCACCTTTGCAATGTTCTGTAGCCCATTTATTTATTTTGAACTGCAAATGTAAGAGCACAGTTGTCAAGAAGGACTTTTTAGCAGCCGAGATGTCATTCTTTTCTTGGGCAGTGATGAGAAACATTTGGGAAATATTGGAATAGTGACAGCATATCAGTACTCCCTGCTAATTTGGCTCACTCATTGGCATACATAGGTTTTGCCACCACTGTGTTATGATCTGATGAAGGTCTTTAGGTTGGTTCTCCATGGGATCCTATGAAGTCACTGTCATCTTTCTGGGGGTGAAGGTCTGAACAATCATACAGCCACATTTGCATCATTGATAGCTGGACTGAAGGTGGAAAGCAGTAGATGGACAGTCTGAGTCCTGGTAGGTCAGTTCTTTCTACTTAGAAATAATGTACTTTGCAAACCTAAAGGTCCTCGTGCTCTGTTCTCAGGTATCTCAATCACCGGGTACTTTTATTCGAGGAGTCGATCTGATGAGAAATTCTTAGATATGTGTGAGCTAAAAGTAAATGGCCCCTGATTGCTAAGACTTCATTAACATCAGATATTGAAGATGGTGACCTTGGTGCTCTATGCTGTCAGTGGCCACGTTTGCACTGAATGCAGCAGCACTATCACTAATGCACGTGACTTCATCCTACTGTGTTCCAGGCATCACTAAGTAAATGGCCTAATAGCCATGAAATGCTTTTATCAGTGCAATTATTTTTGTTTTTCAGCACCTTCCCACAAAACATTCCAGTTCAAAAGGAGTAACTGTAGATGCATGAACACCTCATGCTGAGATGGGATGCTTATGCCTGCCCTAAATACAATGATACCAAAATGAAGTGTGTCCTAGTTATTATTACAGTTATGCAGTTGGGAGCTAAATATTCACTTAAAGAAAAATATGTGGCACTGCTATTTAATCTCTATATAGATCCAACAACAAACCAATAAAGTCAGTATTTTACAGTTTCCTATCTTTTCCATGTCTTTAGAACAAGTAATTTTTTCTAAATTCTTTGGTTTTTATTTCCTTGGCTTTTACTTTTGCAGGAAAAAAAAAAAATGCAACCTTGCAGAAACAACAGGAAATAAAACTGCAGGATAGATACACTCCTTTCATAATTACAGGTCCATTCTAACAGCTACTTATATTATGACTTGGCCAAGCTTTGTTCATTCCTGATATAAAGGGAAAAAAAATCTCTTCAAGTAATAAGAAATTCAACGTCACCCATGTGGTAAATGTTGAACAAATAAAAGGTTAAAGCAGGACATATTCCATTCTCCTGGATTAATACCAGCCATCAGTCATCTGATCCCACACAGAGCCCTTCAAATCACAAAATTCAGTGTGAGCCCACTGCCTAGAGCACCTGTGCTGTGCCATCCAGTTACTTATTTGCTAATCTCTAAGATGATCCTAATTTCTATCACCACGTGTCTGTTTTTCTCATCCATCTTATTTACTACAAGAGTGCAAACCTGTGGAAGACAAAGCTCATTATCTGCAGATCAGCTGGGGAACGCTGTAGCCAATAATTCTGCATCTACTAGAACTGTACCTACTTACACCTGTTGGGATGGATGTACTGAATCGTGGTAATCTCTAACTCAAATTTAATCAGAAAACTGTTGGGATTATCTGTGCCTTCGAGTGTGAGGTTGAAGGCACAGATATCTGTGCAGATAAAAACATGCTGATAAAAATGAATGCAAATGAAGCCATCAATGACATTGGGGAAGAAATGCAATTTTTCATGGGATAGTTTATAGCTGCTGTGTGTTTTCAGTTTCTCTCACCTTCTTTCCCCTCCTTCATCCACGTATAGCTGTTTTCACTCTGACTTCAGCTCATTATTTTTCTCTCTAACTGCAGCTCGTGTTTTCAGTGAATCTGGGACATCTTACCGAAGTATGGATTTTAGCTGCCAGTAACAGAGTTACACAACCTGATTTACTTGTCTCCCATCATCCTGCAGTGGGTGCTTGACCTGTCTGAGAAATAACTGAACAAAGGCGGGTTAACTTGGAGTGGAGTACAAGTGGTTCCACGACAACACCTTTCCTTAATTAAACCTTTAAAACTGGCATATAAATGCCCAAGTTTGGAGGCAGAAGTGACACTATCACTTACTTTTGTAATGATCTCCACGTGAATTCAGCCACCAGCCTGGTGTGAAGAAGTGTATGAGCCTGTGCCAGTGGCATAGGATGGGGCAGTGTCACCTCTTGTGTATACACATTTTTAGGCTGGTATGGGAGCACTGAAAGGCAGCTACATGTACACTTACAGCTATCCAACAGCAGTGCAGAGAAGCCCTATTTCTTACTAAAAAGATGTGACACATCTTGTTTTCTTTCTCACTGTTGCACATGTGGAGAGGGGGGAAGTGATTATTATGGTTGATTACTGATAATTTTAGTACCACTTTTACCCGTGCTTATCAGTGCTACCACAGTGTCATGAAAATTCTTCAGTCCTCTTCAGTAACAGGTGTACCAGTCTTTAATGAAAGGCACGATTGTTTTTAAGCTTCACTTGTAGATGGTGAAGATCTTTATTCCAACATCTCCTCAATTTTCCAAGCTTAAATCATATCTGTACATGTAGCCTAACATGCTTACTCATCTTTAATTTCTTTTTAAAGGTCATTTAGCTTGAGATGACATTTTTGTACTTCACTGTGACACTTTAATAAGATTTTTGAGCAGCAAAATTTATGGTCAATGAAGCCATCATAGTGAATGTGCCTGGAACAGCAAGTCACTAAATAACCAATCTCTGCCATCTCCATCGCTGTACAGTATGTATTGCCTGTTTACATCCAGGTGGGACTTGGAAACCCATCAAGTTTACATTCAGATTTGTAGAACAATTTGTTCATGAGTTTTTGTGGTAGCTCCTCTGTTCTCTTAACCCACCCAGTTATGGTTTTTTTTCTTCCCTGTGGAGATTTGATTACTGCTTCACATTACATTTTTAAATGGTGTTCTCCCACTGACTCCACGGTCCTTGCTCATCAGGCAGCAAAAGGACAGGTTTATGCCTTCCATGAATTTCAGAGGGGCCTCTGCTTGGTGGTTTGCACAGGCTGGATCAAACAGCATCCCTCTCAGCTCTACACTCAGGCCACTTTGCTTGGCTCTCCCTACAAAGTGATCCTCAGACACCTCTCAAGCACTCACCCATCCCCACCAGCCAGGCTCACACACAGTGCTCTCAAAGCATGGCAGAATACAGCAAAGGAGCATCGCACTGCTCTGCCATTGCTTACAACTTCAGCCTCATACTATTCCAGGAGAAGACTCTGAAAAGTTACTGAGATTAATTTTCCAGGTCATACACGATGCTTGTAAAGAAAAAGCTGGAGACTTGATAAACAGGAAAATTTACAAAAATGTGGTTAAGTGATAGCTCCAACTCAAAAAACAAACAAACAAAAAAATGGTATATGGAAGAGAATATATCCAGACATGAAGTTATACAGTGTGCTGTTTAAGCATGGTAGCATGGTACGTGCCCAGACAGTGGGAGCCCAACATGGGCTTTATTTTCTGCACTTTATTTTCTGCACATGAAACAAACAGGAAAAGTCTTCCACTGCACATTTACCAATAGTAACACCAAAACATGGTAATGGAAAGAAAGATTTCTTCCCTAATTTCAGTTTATTTCCATTCCAGATCTCTACTGTATATTCTGAAATTCTGGTGCTTTTTAGACCTAACAGTTAGCAAATATTCCCTCCTATTATCAAATTCAGTTATATCAATCATCTGATATTTTAATTTTTTTTAATCATTAACTCTTACTTAATTTGCAGCAGCTGCTTTCCAGAATTCAATGAACCATTTGTGTCAATGCCACAGTCACTCTCATTAACTGAGCACTACCCCAAGTGCAACAGAAAAGAGCACTCAGGGTAAACCACCAGTTAAAGAGCTAAGAAAATCCAGCCAGCCTTATTGTCAACAAGCAAAGATATGAAAAATGGAATTACTTTTCATGTTTTAGGTGCGACAGAAATTCAATACCTAGGTTAATAAGGATCAATGACAGCAGAATCTCACTTGAATAGACCAGAGGGATTTAAATTTGAGATCTATTTCTTACCACAAAGACCAGGATCTGATTACGTGGCTTCAGGTGTTGCTGGGTTTTGTTGATGTAAAGGGCTTTAAAATCACATTCTTATTTATTACAGTATTCTGAGACCTCTAATTGGCAGGTGAATGGAGTCATTACTCTGGTTGTCTCCCAGAAGCATGCCACAGCTTTAAGGTAGCTCAATTCAAGTGGCCTCAACACTGGATCAGGCCCTCAGAAGCAGAATTGATAGATTTGCAGTATAACCTGGAAAGGAATGGGAGGGAAATGGAAAAACAACCTTTGTGTATATAGTTATCTTGTATCTGCCCAAATGCAAAAGCTTGTTTTTACATATTTGGCAATGAATGGCATCTAGAGCTGCTCTCATAAAACACAGTGCCTCCTTGGCAATTTTTTGGCACCCCTCTGCTTACACCAAAGGACCAAGGCCATTGAGCCAACAGCTCCAACAGAAAATGTACACTATGGCACTTTAAATCCTAAAACATGTTGACTGAATGTGAAATCTTGAAGTATTCTTGCATTGTAATGAAATTTTGCAGTAATATTTCACTGCACACGTTATGCCATTTTTTGCCCCATAATGTCACCAGGAACAAATATAATGAATCTGAGTCACTTGAAGTGTACTGATTCATGTACTGGTGGTACTGTATTGTCAGTAACTGTGCCACTTTCAGCACTAGGTAATGTGCAGCACATATATGACTTGGAGAAAATCCAGCAGTATAAAATCAGTTTCTCACTAATGAAAGTGTTCGTAAAATTAATTGATGAATTTTCACCTCAGCTTTGGAAGCAATCTATCATTCCTAAAGCGGTATGGGCCACCTGAGAGTGCTTCTCAGATTATCACACTCCTCAGTTGTATTATTAATTGTTTGACTGTTGGATGATTTGTTGTTAATCTGAAATTCAAATGTAATTAGCAGTTCAGGACAGGGGAGCTTCACTTGGCTATTTGCTTGAAGGCTCACCGGCTCTAACTGTGGAGACAATGAAGAATAAGAGCCTCTCACTTTCTGAAAATGTCCCAGTTATGCTGAATGAGAAGAGATGCTTATTCTCACCTTTATGTCCATACAAATTTTCCCTAAAATTATTCCCATTCCTGACTTTTCAGACAATCTGATGTTGACTTTCATTGAAACGTCCAACAAAGAAGAGCCACAGAGGTGGCTTTTCAAGATTTCCGGTACAAACCAGAGAACTCTGAAGCAGATATTTCTCCCTAAGCATTGATAACTGTAATTTAATAATAGAAAATGACTCTGAATTTTGAGATCTTGTAGGAAGGAAGAGGAGAAGCAGGAATAGAGCTGGTAAAAGGTCAGGCTAGGAAGTTGGATGGTCAAGAAAGAATTCCATCAGTGAGTTAATGATTTGACATGAATTTCATGTTTGGTGTGAAAGAGGAAATGGTGTTATAAGTTTTTTGTGGCAGGAAGATGGAGAATCAGCAAAACTCACATGAAATAAGCCAAGCCAGGGCTCCATCCACCTGCCATTGTGCTGAATACTTGGCCCATGCCAGGGACAGCTCTAAATTATCACTATCCCTCAATTGAGAATCTAGGGAGAAGGGATCCGTTTCTAGAAAGATGTTGTAAAAGTAGCATAGACTGCTGAAATGATCCATTCTAAATTTAAAATACAATAAATGTATAATATTAGGGGGAAAAGATTAAGTCTGGATGGGGAATAAGAAACAAATAAGGATGTTAGAAATGGTAGAGTAGAAATGAGCCTTTATGACCCATGACAATACTGGTATGTGTGTTTATGTGCTGTTGTGTGGGCATGTAGCATACACTTCATATGCTTACTTGCAGTAGATAGAAAAAAATTATGAGGACAGGCAGCCCTCAGGGGGCATCAATGCTACAGAGCTGCCAATTGCTTGACGTTAGGAAAGCCAAACTGTACAGATGTAGCCTTATTATAGTAACAATCAGAGCAGAGTGTGGGAGTCTGTAGTATTTATCAGCTTTCCTGATTATGTCTCATTGAATTTGTTTCAGTGATCAAGCTGTAGCCTAACAACTCAAGATGGTTTCACCATTGCTCCCACTCTCTAAAAAGGGAATAAGCTGCCGAAGGAAACCCCAAAGTCTCCTGTGAATTCTGCATTTGAAAAAGCTATCCTGAAATATTTAGTATCTTGGCCAGGATTTTAATCTAGTCAGGATAAAAAGAGGCTTTAGGGTAGTAACAAGAACAAATACCTGTTGAAACTGTCTCAAATCTACAGGTATCAAAATAAAATTGCCCAGATGCTTTTTGCTGCATTGGCTTTCTTATCATGGCTCACGGGCATGGATCATGAAGAGTTTTTGGTTTTATCTGGCTCCCAGTGCAAAGTATGATGATTTTCTCTAGTGTAAGAACTACAGACCCATCTCCACATGAATATCTGTAAAAAATTCCACATGCTGTGAGTGCTCCTGTAAACACACTACTAACAAATAACATATAACTTGAGTTGTGGTGAAATGCTGACAACACTGATAGGTGTGCTGGAAAGCTCCCTGAAGAATTTCAAGGGTTTTGTTGTTGTTGTTGTTAAAAGAAATTTCTAGACTTAAAAGCTGTAAAGACAACCCCCAGATCAGATGTCTGCAAGCTGGAGAAACCATGGCCAATTACCATTGTCCTCAGTTATGTTTTCCTTGCAATTTCATCATTTTTAAGCTGAACTCATGACTTTGCATGAACCAGAATAAAAATTTGACGATAGTGTTGAGAGGATGATTTGTTTTTCACTCATTACTTACTAAGACTGCTGCTTCTTACATGAGTTGTATGTTTATCCTTAACATTGAGCTTTTAAGCATATTTTCTGGACCTGGGAGATCAGTTTAATGACCTCTTTATTAACCAACACAGTCCCTCTCTCCTTTGCCCCTTCCTCCCACTCTAAGCCGTAACCCCAATACCTTCAGCAATAAGTAGAGATGGACCCATAGTCCAGGTCACTGCAGAAAATGGGTACGTTTCATGGCAAGATGGTTTTGCAAAGTTGAATTGCTGCAAGAGGGAGAAAAGAACAGCTGCAGGATCTCAACAGAGGCAGCTGGCAGTGAAAGGGAATGTGGGGACTGGGATGGATAACTGGCACATCCTGTATTGTACATTAGTGAGTTGTAAGAAAACACCCTAAATTCAGCAGTACCTGACTCTCTCAGCCAGTCCTTACTGACTTGTAACGGTGTAGATGAGAGCAAGTGTGGAGGAACAACCGTATTTCAGGCTCTACATACACAGAGGGCAGCAGACATGCAGCTATGATCAGGAGAACTCAGATACCCCACTGAAACACAGTAGGCTCCAGGTGAGGTGCTAGATTTAGGGAAACCAGCCTGGAATGTGCCCCATTACATTTCAGAGCCTGAGTGTGTGCTGTGAGCAGCACTGCTTGTGCATCCCTAGACCAACGTATCTGAAATACATCACATTGGTGACTCAACAGTTCCATAAAGCTGTGAACTAGCAGGAGACCATTTATAAACAGCAAATAGGGCTCAATTCAATCAGCTGCTCGCAACACAAAGTTTGAACTTCTCTGCACACGAAGCCAACACAGATAACTTTAATGTGAAAATTATAGCAAATACACAATCATTTTAATAGGATGATTAAGAGCTGCAGGCTCCTGGGGAAAGCACTTCAGCAGTGTGTGCACCTGCATCTATTAAAAGAAGTAAAACATACAGGCTAATAAGCAATAGCTCATCAGCCCACAGGCATGTCATAGCATGGGGCAGGTAAAGCTGAGGCAGAAGAGGAAATGCAGTTTAAGGGGCAAGTAATGAAAGTCTTCAGCTTAAAGCACAGCTCATCACACAGGCAGCATCTTCAAAGTCCCACAAACTTGACCTCACAACTCACTTCTACCATGGGTAAGAATATGGAAAAAATCAGGGCAACTTGGCCGAAAACAAGAGGTGCAAGCAACACGGATTCTTCCAAGATGATTCTCTCACTGCCTAAATATATTCAGTATTGGCTGGCATCACTATTTTTTGGCTTCTATTGACACAGGAGAAGTGAAAATAGTTATACTTTTAAAATATTAATATTTTCATAAAAATAATTGAGTAATTTTTAGCAGATAATAGATTTTATTGCCTTTTTTTTGTACCTTCTGGAGGAACACATTTGTAAAACACATACATATTTATATGTAGTATAAATATCTAAGTGTATTTATATGAAAGATGCATGGATATTTTTCCCTGCCTCTTCTGTCTTTTGCATTGCAACGGAGAAATACAGCATGACTGAAAATACATTTGGACAAATAAACCCTGGCTGCACAGAGTGGTCTCGTACTTTTCTGGTTCCAGAATTACAACAATTTGAGCAAAGCAAATTATTAATTGTGCTTACCCACGCCCAGTAGGATCAGTAGGAGCCTTGTCCCCATACCCATAAAGAGGTGGGGGAGTCCCCATCCCTGGAGGCATTTCAGAACCATGAGGATGTGGCACCTGAGGGATGTGGGCACAGTAAGGGTGGGCTGGGGTTGGCCCTGGGGATCCAAGAGGTCTTTTCCACCAGCTAAGGCAGCCTAACAGAACTCCTCCACATTCAATGGTACTTAACTCTCTTTCCCAAGCTGGCTTAAAAATAACGTTGAAAATACTGCAATACTGCAATCCATCAGGGATTCAACTAAGAGTTTACGTATAACATAAATGTTGTATGTCATGTATATATTATTTATGACATAAAATCTTAGGCTTACTATTGTAGAGTGTTGAGAGACAAAAAAAAAAAAACCTATGATTTTAACCAAATTTTTGGTAAGCAAAATTTTAAAAATGTGGGTTGTTGGATATTTTTTTTTTCCTATTTCATCATCTCCTGAAATCTTTTCAAAAAATATAATAGGACACTTGCCCTTGATATATCAGCAGCTTGGAAACAATGCAAATAACTTGTGCCAGCATGCATGAAGTGTCCTATTGTGCAAGTTTTTATCCACTTCAAGGGCCTTTTGCAGGAGAAAAGAACCAGGGAACTTTCTTCTTTTCTCTGAAAGTTTCCTTCATACTTTCAGTGTCTTGTAAGTAGAGCTTTCACTCTTCAAATTCTCACCTGTTAAAAGTGTTTCCTACCATAACTACACATGCATAAAACAGATTGAGATCTGTAGCGTTTGCAGCAGTGATATTACAGAGACTAATCTAATAGTGGGAATCATAAAATTGAAATAGTGTGAAGAGGATAGATTTATGGAACAGCCATCATTGGGGTTATTATGTGCTGGCACTGGATTCATTTTAACTGAGCCCACCTGAGGACAGGAGCCCCAAGTGCCTAATTTGTTACAACATTTTCTTTACCAATTATTTTCTTTGCTCAATTCCTAAACACAGCAGCTGGAAATGATTCTGTTAGTGTACACATGGCAGATCAGCCATCAGCCAGATTGTAAATCTGGTGGTTTTGCTCTGAGAGGGCTAACAGGGAACTCGATAGCCCGGTTTCATCAAATCCATGACTTTACTTGGTGGAACACCCCCACCCATCAGGCAGCTTCAGATCCTCCCTTAAGAATCTTCCGCTGATTGCTGTCCCATTTTACTTAAAATACTTCCTTGTGATCCTATGAGAATTTCAGCTGTTTGGGATTATTCATGCTCACAACAGAATTACAACAAAACACAAAAACTATGTGCTGGGCTTGTATAGCTACATTTCAGATAATATACATAAGCTTTGGCTGAAGTACTTACAGCAAATTTGTCAGACGACATTCCAACATCAGGTCATACCACATACATGGGTATTTTTCTGTGTCCAACACGAAGTTTCTGAACTGTCTTCTGAAAATGCACGTCTCTATTGACTGGAAATGCAGTCCTAGGCACCAGTCATGACATGTTGCCACTGGCAGAGAGGCAAAGCTTGCTGTTGAAAAACAGCCTACAACATAAACTCTCTTAAACAGGGATGAAGGCGCTCATGAAAGTGCGTGTTCAGCAGAGCAGATTACACTAATTCATTGAGAAGGTGTCAAGAAAATTGCCTTCCTAAGCAATTGAGACAGAGGGTTTCCTAAAAGTCTCCATGACATGTTTATGGATATTGGCAGCTCTTACGCTGAATAAGAAACAGAAAACATACTAACATGTGTTGATCCTTCTTCTGTCCACTTGAATGATGACAACTTTGGAGTGGTGGTTTGAGGACTGAGTGACACAGGTGATAATGTGGAGGGATGTCTCTTGCAAGGGAGATGCTGAGGGAAAGCCTGACCTGGAGCCAGGACCCTGCCTAGGAGACCACGGGACCCCATATGAGCAATCCTGAACAATATTTGCCTAATCTTCACTTTCTCTGGAATGCTTTTTTCTTCTTTGCATACAATGCTAAACACGGCTAGCTGCTTATTTACTGCTACATAACTGTTTGATTTGCTTCCTTCAATTATATTTTTCATTTGTCTCTCTGTCAAAAAAAAAAAAAATACATTGGGAATACAGGGAGAGGGGATGCTAACAGATGAGCTGAGTAAATGACACTGTTAAGTGTATTTCTGCACTGTTTGCATGGCACATCTGGACACATCTGTTGGAAAACCATGCAAACATCCACACACAGTGATACAACTGTTTTGTTCAGCCTGTTGTTACCTGATGGCCCACAAACCAGACAGTGGCTCACAACCTTTCCCCTTCAGAGTCTTGATGTGATGCACCAACATTCCTCTGCTCACCTTCCACTGAGGTGTGGGGGGATCAGACTGACTCAAGGCGTGTGTTACACCTGTATGGATCAACATGCATCTCTATTTTGTGCTTGGACTTCTTAAACTTTGGCTAGCAGCCATTTCTACATTGGACACGCCTCTAAATACAAAATATAAGTAAGAACTTTGTGTCCCCATGATGGATACATGTTCACTGTGGTGCTGGTGGTATGGCTGTTCCCTTCAAAATCCTGGGTAGAAGTCAGCATGAAGCATTTAACTGGGCTCTTGCATGATACAGCCAATAGGAAAAGAAAGTTTTATAACCATGTTTACAACAAGCCCTTTGAAATGGAATGTGTTTTCCAGGATAATTATTCTGTCTCGGCTAAATCTCCAGGCAAAAACTTCCAGGAATTAATGTTCCTTTGCATCAGCTTTTGTAATCTGAAAGGCAATATTTAGGTTCCTCCTAAGTGAAGAATAGTCGTAACAGAGAGCAGAGCAAAACAAGGCTTCCCATGGATTCAGAGGGAGCAGCCTCACAGCACCTCATATTGTGTTAGTGCCCTTCCCTTGGGCATCTTCCCCTCTGAGAGGTCATTATCCTGGTGCCAAGGGCTGGCAGAGCCACCACATCTCCAGCATTTTCTCCCAAGGGCAACAGGAAAAATTCCTTCTCAGAAAGAGTGGTGAGACATTGGTACCACTCTGTCCAAGGAGTGGTGGGGTCACCATCCCTGGAGGAGTTCCAGACTCACAGAGATGTGGCACTGAGGGATGTGGCAGTGGGCACGGTGGGGGTTGGGGTTGAGGTCGTGGGAGGTCTTTTCCAGCCTCCATGATTCTATGAGAACTTCCTGGGCTGACCACTCAGTCTGTGTCTTCATGCTCTAAACTGACATCTGGATCTTTCTTTCTGCACTGACCTCAGTATAAATTAACGTGGCCATGCGCTGAACATGAATAAATTATTTTCCCCATCCTGCCCTGCAAGGCTTTCTGAGATAATTGCATCTCAGCACCAGCACTCACAAACCCACACAGCACACAGCATCCTCACAGCACCATCTGTGCGCGTGAGGAGGGAAAGTGTGCACACTGAAAGACAGAAACTGAGCTCTGAGCAGTTTAAAATAAAGCGGGATATGGGAACCAGTGTCATGGCACGAGGAAATCATATTGGTTAAGTCTGAAATTATTCAATGTCTGAGAATTTTGAGCTCTTCTGGAGGTCTCTTCTGCTTTTCTAAACCCACAGGGGAAGCAAAAGAGTCATTAAGAGTCCTCAATTATGCGCTGGGGTGGAATTTAATCTTCAGCTCAAATCTCTGTCTAGAGATCACAGGAAGAAGTCTGGGGATATTTGTCCCCATTTCAATGTGTTGTGTTCATGTTATCAAGGAAAGCATAAGGACCAAATGCTATCATGACTAGATAAATGCACAACATATTAAGGTTCTCTAATTATTTCCCCTTTGTGCTGCTCATAAGCACAGTGTAGTAATATTCTGTTGCAGTGGTCAGGTGCAATCACTGCCATGGCTTTGCAGGCTTGATTTTCACAACAATGAAATGCAACGGATTTTCTTTTTAAATGTAAAGTTTTATATGAAAAAATAGCTCACACGACATCATTTAATCATGATCACATTTCATTAACAGTAAATATAACAAAATCACAATATACATACACAGTACGTATTTATTTATACCTTACTTTGTATCAACCATTAACATTATGTAATAAAAATATATTACAACATTTGATATGTATTCACAAAGCACATGCCATTGTAAACGGAATAGGCAGCACAGGCCCCTTAGTCAAAAATCTGGTCAGGATTAAAATTGATTCTCTTGTATTCCTTCCATCCGTATTAATACAACAGAATTTTATGTTTCTGTCCTTAGGTGAAAGAATATTTATCTCTGAAATATCCACTGGGAAGTGATAACATTTTAGCTTACTTGGGACTCCAAAGTTCCACGGTCCATTTTAACCCATGGAATTCTTGAGCATTACAAGTTGGTCTGTGCATCACCATGTTTTCATATTGCCTTTTTCCCCATATAAGTAGCCCCTGAATTTACAACTCATTCTTATACAAAAAAAAAAAAAGTAAAATGCAATAAATTATATTTATAATAATATAGTTGAAACATGCTCTACCTACAGCATTTATTATTAATGCTATTTCAGAATTATCTTTCTGCAGACTGACTAGGTGCTAAGAAATAGGAAACCATGTATTTTTGATATCTCAAAGCAAATCAGAAAGGTTTAAATACACAGGTCAGACCATTTTAAACCTCTTATCCTACAGATGGTCCTTACTTACCCAAGGAATCCTACTGTTCTTGCAGCAAGGGTTTGTAAAAAAAAGTCCCTAACTATTTCCTGTAAGGTTTGGTGTGTTTTTTTTTTTTGTTTTGTTTTTAATTTTATCTTAATCTTATCTAGAGGAAAATATCTAACTGCATCTATTAAGACTGGTAATACATCACATTCCTGCAAGAATTCAGAAGGGTATGATAAATGATTGCCAAATATATGATGTTAAGAACATAAAAAGAATATGAAAAAATTCAAGGTTTACAAAAATGCTCTGTGTAGAAATAAAAGTAAATCAAGGCACCTTTTAGTTATCTATTTCTATTGTCCAAGGCAATTTGTGATAACGATTTTTCGAACGTTATTATCTGGGAAGCCCTATGGTTTCTATTATAAATGACCCATCATTCACTGTGGCTGATGCAGGTAGGATTTCGAGGTCAGAGAGGCAATGTAAATTACTTTAAATACAACAACTTGGTTCTTTCTGTTCCAGGACTCAAGATCGAACAGGTGCAAAATGACTGAAAGGACTATCTGTAGTGGTCAGCAAGGAGAGGGACACAGCCACGTCTGCACATTGGGTCACACTGTGTTCCCACTGGCATCCCATTAGGATGCACTGGCACTACATTTGAAAGCATTTGTTTCCTTCTTCCTTAGGAGAATGGTCTTGCCGGATCAAATCCCAGGAGGATGGAGGCTCTCCATTTCCTTTTTGCTATTTCTGTGATCTTTAAAAACAAGTTTACTCCAAAGCTGTAATTTTATAACTACAGTGAGGAGAAAACAGTTTCCCAGCATTCAGTAAACTCCAAATGGAGATCCTTTTCCTAACATATCTTTGAGGATTGTTGATCAGCCGTGTGGACTCAGGCCTTTGGATATGTAGTAACCATGTACAATCTTCTTCAACAAAACAGACATGTTTTACTATATAATTATCACACATGCATGCTGTCATACATCGGATACATTTGCTTCTCAACACACAAAGTTTTGAAGTGCACTTACAGTCTAGAGGACTCACCATCTCTGTTATAAATATAGACATATATGAGAAACCATAGCATCCTCTCGAGATCAGCATCATTTGCTTAAAAACCAACAATTCTCACTACATATTTACATGGCACACATCAGGACTACAGGTAAGAAGTAGACATTTTACAAAGACTGCAGCAGCTCTTATCTCCATGTAAACTTTTATGCCTTCCAGTAAGGACAGCTGTCTATTTGAGAAGGATGGTTTTCATAGAGAATCTTCATCCATCAAAGATTTTGAGTTATAATTAGTGCTCTGAATTAAAGCATATAATGCAAATTAAATAATAATAATAATTAAGGCTAAAATGTTATTTTTGTCTCACCTGTCCAGGCTCAAGTAGCTTATATAGTCCCTGAATCTACAAACATGGAAGCCTTTGTTTAGAGCTAACTACCCAGGGCCTCCTAAAGCAAACACCATAGGATCCACTGATCTGAGCTTTCTGTGCTGAACATGGTGTGCAGTAATATATTGAGATTTTTAGGGCCAAGTAGCAACAAGCTGACATAAGCACGAAGTCTCTGGTTTTGAACCTAAGTTCCATTTAATCAGAAAAATACAAGGGAGAAGATTGTCCTGGGAGCAATCTCCAATGGGCTGTTTCAAAGGATTCACTGCACGTGTAACAACAGATTGGACAAGATGCTTACAGTCCGCAGAGCCTTTTTAAGGCTCACCCATCAAGGGGTGGTAGAAGAATTCCTGAACCTCCAGGGCTTTAAGAACTAGGCTATTTCTCTCCCAAGGCAAGACTCACCCAGGTGGAGCTGGTTACAGGCCATCATTGTGAGGCTTTCCCACTCACCCCACCTGAAAACCATTTAAGCATTCCCAAGCCAACAAGGCCTCTTCTACGGAGGCTGTGGGGCTTGTGGAGACTCAGACTCCTCTGTGGCAGCTTCTGAGCTTTGAGTGAAATGATTCTTTGGGGTGAGTGGATGGTTGAGAGATCCGGAGACCACTGCAGCCAGGGTAATGCACATCATCGCAAGAGCAACAAAGGAAGGATAAGGATTCCCTAACTTTCTGGCCCCAAGCCTCTCAATCACGTTTTTGACCTAGGTTGGTAACTTCTGAAGTTGTACTGACACAGCTGTTTTTGATGTCAAGTCTAAGCTCCAAATATTTTTTAAAATTAATTTCTAGGAAGATTTTATTTTTTATGTAGACTGGCATCGTCTCCCAGCACTCTCCCAGAGCAAACAGATGCACTGGCAAAACTAAGATGGTAGCGTGAGGTAGGGATTACCTCTTGGGAAGTGGACAAGATAACCTCCAGAGGTCCCTTCCACCCTCAGCCATTCTGGGATGATATGATGCATGTAATACTGCTGCAGAATTCCTCAGATTCATAAGGAATTGTCTGGGACTTTTACATTGTCTAGGCTTGATTATTTCAGAAAAAAAACACCTGTATGCTGTAAAAAGTATGGTTTGGGGCCATCAAAAACCTTTTTGAGGGTAAAAGATCCTCGAAACTGTGTAAAAATGGGGATAGAGCTCATTTAGAGATGGGTCTCATAGCTGCCTAACACTGCAAGTGTGAACTTAAACTCAAAAGGAACTCAATAAATCCTGTTTACATCTTGCCATGTGTAAATATTTTTGAAGATGTGGTCTTACACATCTAGAAATCAGATCTATAAAACCTGGATATAGTTATCTCATGGGACTGAATCATCAACTGAAACAATAGTTAATAGTCTGGAGTGGATTTGGTGCTGCTTTTTTAGTATTTTTTTCAGTAAACTCATTTCATTTTCTTATGCGTTTTGCCACATGGAATTACCTAGATCTTCACATCCAAACAGGGTTCAAAAATGTTACTAAAAAATGGTGCTCTGAAATCATACAAATAATACGTAGCTGTAAAATGAGCAGCGGGAGAAGCTCAGAACCTGCAAAATGACTTATTGGGTTAAATACTTCTAACTGTCTGCCAGTGTTCGGCCTGTCAAATGTACAAGATAGGAAGGGAACGTTAATTAAACAAGCATGTGAGAAACAGATATTGCATATGGATTGCAGATACCACCAGACAACTGCATCTTGCCTGAGCAGCCGTGCAAGCTTTGCACATGCAATTCCACATTTTGGGCACACATTGTAGCTGTAATTTACAACATTTTTCAAAAACATTTAAATAACAAATGGGAAATCCACCCCTTGCACACACCCTCACTCACGGCGTTTGACAAGAGAACGGTTCTGACTGATGATCAGAGATAATGAAGTATTGAGCATTAGGTTTGCCACCATTATTCTAACTCGCTGGAGTGAAAGTGTTGTATTGTACATATAATACTCAGCAGACACGTAGTTAGTCACAGCTACATTCATCACTTAGACATACATTTCAGAACATTTTGCCAATTGCCTATGAGAACTCAGCTGAATAGCTAGCACTTAACGAGCCACAGTATCATATTTCTATATCTTATAAAATGTCATCTGGAAATGTTATGGTATTATTTTGATTTGTACACGGAGTCAGTTTGTCAAGCACCAGCATGCACAGCTCCTGCTTGCTTCAGATGGTAGAAATATGACAGTGTGTGTCAGAGATCTGATGTAAGTAAAAAGAAATTATGTTTATTCTCTGCTATGAGATTAATTCTGGAAGAAAGGCACAATGAAAGAAAGACAAAGCTTTAAACACGTACAAGGGGAGAGATTTATTGCTTATGGTGGCACATAAATCAACCAGGGACTGACTGTGATACACAGTCTGATGCTATATTCTTCTCCACCTGTTACCAGTCATTCTAACTGTAGCTTTGTTATATATATATATATATATTTTTTTTTCCTGGGAAATTATTTTTCTCTATTGGAATAATGGACTGAAAGTGTGAAACCTCTCTAGGGCTGGATTTATCAACATGCACACATCCCACTGACTTGGTGGCAGTCCAGTGTATAAACTGACAACACTTGTGGACTTTCAACCACCACCCTGTTCTAATTTGCTTACATAGAAGTGGTCTTAGTAACTAACATATAACATCTTGGTACAATGTATTTTACCTTTTTAAGCTCACTAATAATCAGATTTCTAATATCCTTTTGGGATACAATGAAATCATCCAAGCAACTTGAATTTTGTAAGAAACAAGCACTGAACAGGGTCTTTTTACCTACTGCACCTGAGAAAATTACATTAAGCCTAACAAGTCCGATGGTTAAGATGAGGTAGATGATGTAACATGACTAATGGCTAACCTTGAACACAGTGTTGACAAAATTTAGATCCCATGACTACATGTGTGTATGTATTTTACTGTACTTAAGTTGTAGTTTTAGAACTAAACTGGATAGCTAAGCTGAATATTTTTATTTACATGGCTATTACTGATCTTCATTCTATTAAATCTTGCATTTACAAAGCAGGTGACAATGAGATTAACATTGGATTAACATTTTCCTTGCAGCTGTGATATCACGCCAGAAAGTGGGCTAAGGCGAGGCTCTGCACACCAGTACCTGAGGTATTACCCCAAATGTATTAACTGTGGGGTGAAACCATTCACCGAGTTACCTATCCAGGTTTTGAATTGATGGTGAGAAACTACAGCAGTGGGTGCTTTTTTGCAAGGTATGAAGGAAACTGTTGTCATAATCTCTGTTGTGCTCCAGGAGAAATATTCATGGTGGATCTTGTAAAACAGAGTATGCTGAGGTTTGCAAAATGATTGGTTTGTTTGTTTGTTTACCATAAATGAAGCAGAATTTACATTAATTTAGCTGCTGCCTCTTCTGTTTTCCAAGCAAGGGGAAGCTTTTTTGCAGAGCTATGGATGCTACCCAGTGTCTTTTGCTAGGACACAAGAGGTGGCAGCATCCATCGATATGATTGCGATTTCTGTATTTACAGTTGGAATATAAGGAAGAATAGATGCTAACAGAGCCAACTGTATCAGCTGTTATATAATCTGCCACTGCATGCATGGAGCTGGATTAGCCAAGAATATTCATAATCTGGGTATGTGATGTATTTGCTGTTTCACCCATACCAAAAAGCTGTGTACTTTATGGACACTGAACAAAAAGTTTCTTGACCTACTGAGGAAAAATTTCTTTTCACGTTAACTTACCATGTCTTGTAGACTTGGCTGGAGACAAACAGTTACAGAGTTAAGGTTGCAAGTCTCAAAAGTATAAAGGTAAAGCCTTTAAAACCAATAGGTCTTTACCTGAAAATAATTTTAAGGGACGCATTTTCTTGATGCAAGTTGTTTTATGAAATGATTATCACTAAAATCAACAGTGACAACCAATTAATTATTATTCTCAATTTCTTGAGTTTTGCAGCTGTGGGACAAATTCCATCTCTTCATAATTCAGAAAACCTAAACAGGGGATTGAGGGTAGGCAGGAGGCATCCTAACCTTTCCATCCCTATCTACCTTTTTTAATTTTTTTTTTTTACTGTTTTAAAATTTAATGAGGAGAAAAATAATAGAATTTTGTGAAAGTTACGTAAAAGACACAGTAGAATCCAGCCTGTGCTGTACTACAAAAGTGATTTTCTCTCCACTCAGTTCTACAGAATTGTTCAAATGGTATGTACCAAATGAGATTGAAAGTTATGCTGGGCACTGTATGAGTACCCAGTTAAAGATTTTGCTATTAAGATTTTCCAAGTAAGATCTTTTCTATAGAGTACCTGCTGAAGCAACCAGGTTAAGGTCGTTTTGTAAAGCTGGCAGATCCATCAAAGAGACCCTGATCTGCAGCCAGTGAAGAACACAGCGCAGATACCTCAGCGTGGCTTTTTTTGAAATAATCTCACGATTACACCTTTCTGCTCCTGCTAATCTCAGAAGCCCTTCCACCAAGGAGCAGCTTTCCACTCTGCGTGTAACTGCTGATGGAAATCAATGGGAGGTTGGTCTTGGTGAAGTCTGCAGGACCACGCTTCAATAGCACACTGCAGTTGGAGGGAGGAGGCACAAAGCAGCCTCCCGTGGGTGTATGAGGGCTGCGGAAGGGACACAGCCCCTGTGACCACCTCCCGAAGCCTTGACAGCTGAGGATAGCTACTAGGGATAGGCCAGTTACTGTTGTTTCTCATATATTATTTAATGCTTCTGGAAGATCCCATACCCACGAGGAATGCTCCTCATTCATTCAGCTGCAATATATTTCGATTGTGTGACTCGCTCGTGAGGGCGGAGGAGTTGATGGAGCTTCTTTTGAGGATCTTGTTTATGATGTCCTTCCATGTCTTCTTGTACTGATTCCGTAGCAAAGAGTACACAAAAGGGTCTGAAACAACTTTGCTGTAAGCTAAACACTTGGAGATAATTCCCCAGTGGGAACTGATTGGGATCACAGAGGATAATTCAACAAGTCTGTGGGAAGAGGAAGGTTGAAAGAGTGAATATTCCAGCAGCACAATGAGAAGTCAGTGACACACCCCTCCCCAAATTTCTGGGCACTTGCAAGAAAACAAAAGGGTGGAAAAAAAGCCATACTCATGAAAATGTGACTGTATACATTTTTTGTGACTCTGCAATAGCAAGCTTGGGGTCTACACAGCTCCTGTTGAGGCATCCTGAACTATAAACTTCAAGGCATCCTTCACTTCATACATTTGGATGTATGCTTACTGAAGGTGGAATTGGGCTTTGGATGCGTTGCTTCCTGAAAGGTTCTTCCTATCTTTGCCTCAAATCTGTTGGACAATTGCATGCAAAGTACAATAGCTCCAGCAGAAAGAGGCAAACTCTAGGAGAGTCACCATTTGTTACTGCAAGACAGCCTAGGAGACTAACAATCGAGTCCAACTCTCTATGCAGGATAGAGAGCATTGTGAACTCCTACTGATGATGCAAGCAAGCGAGATTGTTGATAAAGGGTCAGCTCACTCTGTATATAGTACAGTAATCTAGCCCTGATTATTTTTTTTTTCTCTGTAGTGGATACTGTGTTTGGAATCATAAGTATTCTGATGTCAACAGGTTAATATTCTGCTTGTGAAAAATCTCTACTCGTAGACATTGCATGTCATACCCCCAACCATTATGGTTTTATTCTCTCTGCCAAAATTTGTTCACATGGACAATGCATATTATTTTCTCCGATTACTCTAGGATTTTCAGTCCTAATAAGATCTCTTGTTAGGAAGCTAAGTCTCATAGTTGAATTATTTTTTTTTTTTTTGTTATTTAGTGTGGGATTTTTTGTGTAAATTTTTCTAGTAGCACATGCCGTAAGATAACGTTTTTGTCAACTGAAGCTCATCACAGACTTGATAAAACTCTAAAGGATATGAAAGGAGTATAAATTTCCCCAAGAACATTTCCAGATTACTTTCTCACTTCACCATTGAATCCACTGTGCACAGCATACTTAATAGCAAATATTGTAATGAAGATATATTTCTGTGTAGCCCAGCATAATCTCCTAACTATTGTTGCAAAAACTTTGAGCACCAAAGTCTGAGATTGGGACACTTATTATACATTAACAAATGGCACAATTAATCTTAACTTTTAAAACTGGTCATTTGAAGCCCAAATATATTTTTGAAATAAATCTGGCCAAGAAAAATTTTTAAGCCATCGGGAAGGGAGGAAGGGAGAGAAGGACAAAGAGAGGGAACGAGAGAAAGCTTTATATGCTCCTCACACCCCAGCAAAGACTGTTCACTTTGTTCTGAGACCTCCAGTGTTTTTGACAGCACAATATCGATAACTCCCCAAGATTTTCTTTTCCCTTGTCTTTGAGCAACACTGAAGGGCAGCTCTGTTCAATACGTCTCTACAAATGTTGAGAAACTATTGATTTTTCTAGAGAAGAATGATTCCAAAGGGCATATGTGCTGCAAGAGAGACCCACTATGCAATGGCAAATGAGATCTTTGCTGACAACTATCTTCAGACACAGGTGCTTTTTAAACCTCCCTGGAAAAATCTTCAACTGCTAACGTTCCTCCAGACAAAGAACCATTTCCAAGGAGCATTCTCAAGTGTCATTCCTACAGCATCAACACCAGCAGTGTTAGTGTTTCAAGTTGTTTAGAAATAAGTATTTCCTCAGCCATTTCATTTGTGTTCCATAAAGTTTCCCTGCATTTTGTTGTTTAAAATAGCACTGGCAGATGGCATGGACTAGTCACTGGAGCATGAAAGTGGGGCTGAGGGGCCTGAATTTGGTACAGTGTGACAATAGTGCTCGAAACATCCCAGTGCTCAGGGGCACTTGGATAGCTACTGCTCTAAGAACTACTTCTGCTCTTGCACATTCTTATTTACAGGGGCCTCTGTCATCTTGAAATGGTTTCTGAGCACTTCTTTGGCATCCATTTGCATATATTGCAACAGCACACAGTGCAAGCTTAAGCTGTATTAAATGAATAATTTGAAGGAATCGTGAGATAAAGGAAACTAGCTGAAGTTTGACAATTCATGTTATATGCTCTTAGTTTCACTGTTGAATAATTAAGCATTAGTCATTGATAACCATCATGTTTCAGAGGGAAATATCATAGTCACAAATAACATCTTTACATTAGTATGTGCTCTTATCAAAGAACAAATTATTTTCAGGTTCTTGATATCTTCACTGAGCTAAATGGCCATTTCAGAAATGTTCTGCATTTATGTGCTGTTCTCCAGAGGGACCATTCGTGCTTCAGTGGAGATAAGGGCTGAGAGGATTATGTCTATGAAAAGGGGAACATTTACTAACAACTAGGTTAGGGGCTCACAGGTATGTGTGGTACTGGAGGTGACCAGGCTATATTATATGAAAATGCTTGAGGATTTAGCTCAGGTCATCACTGTGGGCTCCTCTGAGATCCTAAAGAACTGCTATCATTCTTCTCTCCTTTTGTCTTGCCTAAGTAAATGCTGTTCTTCTAACCTTCCCTCTTTTTTACAAAGCAGCATCCAAAATCAGACACCATTACCTTCTACTCTAGCTGCTAGAGGTCTGGTCTGGTGTATTCTGTCATATAAGAAAATGTAGCTGTGACACTCATGTAAATATGTTCTAAAACGAGATTTGAATATTTGGACATTAATCTTCTACTGAGTCATATTTACTCTATACTCTACTGCGAGCCATCCTTCTTCACATATTTAATGACTCCTTTGCATTTTAAATTTTATCTTGAATTTAATGTGGTTGATTTACTTTTGTCAAATGTTTTACAGATATTGAATTTGATTAAGTTTCACTAAGTGCATTGGATGCCTTGAATGATCAAGGTATAACAAATTAGTGTCTGAAGCTCTGTCACCCAGTTCTATGAGCCGTTAACGATCTCCATTTAATGCACATCACACGGACACTGTAGGGTTGTAAGTCTAGGCTCACTAATTCTGCCTTCAGTGACTGACCAATTAAAAAAACAACACTTTTATCAACAGAATCTATGATATTTTCTTTAATTATTTCCTTGTGTCCTTGACATTTACAGATTTTGCCATTTTTGTGTATTATTTTTGACAGTAAATTATATTTGCAGATACATAGCAACAAACAGCTGAGGATAAACCCTAAGGTATGCAATTCTAGTTTGTGTAGAAACAATTAAATGTCTTCAAGTCACGTCATATAGCTTATTGCCTTTGGAAGAGGGGTTTGTTCCCATTAATGAGGGAAATTAAATGCATAGCTTCAATTTTCATGAAACATTTCAGACAGAAAGACATTTTCAGTGAAGGTGCATTAATATTTCAGTGCTACCTGTAAATTAAATTCTACAGCACTGGCTATATAATTACCTAACTTGCTTTCTAAAGCCATTCTTCTACTGTCTGATACTCAGTTGCTGTACTTCAAAACTATAAACTGTTTTGCCATGGCAATTTTTTTTAATGTTTTAGAAACATAGTTCTGTAGTGCCCTTGGTGATTAAGTAGAAATCCAATTATTTTGTTACACTTTCAGTAAACAAACAAGAACATCACCTTGAAGAGTAGGGCCTTGATCTCTGATGCAGATAATATTGAGTGAAAATGCTTTACATGCTTGTGCAGTTTATCATGTTCATATATGTCAACCTAAAGCTGCTTAGGAAGATTGTGCATTTATATGCAGACAAGCAAGAACATGGATCAGAACTCCTCTGTGAGTTTGTCTTTCTGCCTGCCCAAGTAGTATTTGTATGCAGAGGGCAGCCAACCAATGCAAAAATGCATTTTGTTTGTCCCATTCCCCAGAGATGACACAAAACAACTTCTGTCTTCTGCCTCTTCTACCATCTTCCTCTAACCCAAGGGCTTGGGACTGCACACTTCTTTCTGATATTACTTCAGAATTTTTAATTTAGGGAGAATTTCCCCACAAAGTGACAGCATTTATTGAATCACACAAGTAAAGTTCTGTATTTGTCTGAAAGGTATAGAGTTGGACATGAATATTAGAAAATAGTACAACTTCTTTTGATTTTCTGTATGAGGAACTTCTAGGAGAAAACAGGTTTTCAATACTGCTGCTCAATCACATAATGACAAATACAGCAAAAGAACAGATGCATGTTAATAGCATTTTTCCAAAGCAAGCAACCAGCTACACCTAGGAATATCCAACATACAGCTGGTACATGAAGACACTGAATCAAGAAGAATAGGATTGCCTAGATGTACTGCTTAAGGTCAGCCTCTGAACTAATTAAATGGGCACTTCCTTGACAAAAGGGGGGACTAACCTGATCTTTACCCTGATGTAACCTGAAAAAAGACTCTGGTTGAACTAGAAAGGCATTTGTCCAACTGAAGTTCTAAGCATGGCTCCCAACCTGGCTTGTGGGGTGTTGCAGACAGCTGCTGGCTTTTGCCATGGAGATGGCCCCATCTTGTGAAGTGCCAAACACTTGGGATTTAGTCCAAAAAATAATGCTTGTTTACTAATGAAGCCTCCTCATCCGCCTAGGTTTGACATCTCAGCCACGTGCAGAAGGTGTCCTCTAATATCCCTCCATATATCATGGTGCAAATCATCTCTTCGCCATTGGGACCCTATGCCTCAACACTTCTGGTCACCCCCTGCAGAAAAGCTATGGGTCCTTCATGGACTGAAGACGTGTGTGAACATACAGCGACCCTTGTAAGGATTGAAGCGGGTAGGCTGAGAATTTTTCTAACTCCTCCTTTTGGTACTTCAGGATCAGGAGAGCACAAATTGCTTTGGAGCTCAGTGGTAGTGGGGAAGTGTGGCTGAATGCTGGGCTGAGCTGTCAGGAGTAGAGAAATACTTCTGACAGCCCTGGCTCGAGCGCTCGGTGTCATCGGGGCTGAGCCAAGAGCTATTCAATGCCTGTGATGATTTTCATTAGCTTCGCACACCCAGTATAAAATGAAATTTAACCACTTGCAGCAAGACACACTCTAACATCTTATACCTGAGAGTTAAGGCTAAGTGCCTGTAATTATAAATCCTTTCATACCCTCAGAGCACAGGGCATGGTTTCTTTGCCACTGTGAAGTCAAGGTGAGGAAAGATTTCATAATGCTGTACAAATGTATTCCCAACACTGTCACAAGATTAGCACAGATCAATTAGCTATTATTACCATGAACATAAAATTAATGTGGCATGCAGGTTTTCCTTTCTAACAAGAGACTACAAGACTGCTTGTTAATTGTTTTGTTAGAAACAGAAATTCAGGATATTGTACTGCATTGGAAAAGCGGGTTTTTCTGTTGCCCACTTACACTGAGTCTTGATTCAGCTTTTTCAATGTGGGTTTTTTTGGCAATTCTGAATTTCACTGACATCAGCTCCAGTAATTTCTCTCCAATAATAGTGGAATAGGTGATGCTTTAGATATATATATCTTTTTCTTTCCCTGCTCTGCACAGCAGAATTTCAGTTGTTCCAGAGTTTTAATAATGAGCACAAGTTGTAAATTTTCTTTGAACAACTTGATAACACTAATCCAGATATACTTGCTTTTCAATAATTTTGTTTCACAGGAGTACTTTTGTGTTTCCCATAGGAGTCATTTTCAGAAATAAGCTGCTAGATAAATAGGGACATCTGACCATAAATCGCAAGATTTTCTTTAGCTACAAACCAGACTAGCTTTGATATTTGATGTTTATGACCAAGAACACTGCCCAAGAAAGCTGCTGTTTAAGTCTGTGGGCCATGTTCTCACCTCATCCGAGTCTTGTTCAATCAGAGTTCTCCATCCTGACCTATTCAGACTAATGTCCTACACTGTGGGTTGGCACATCCCCTGGGCCACTGAGGTAGTCCAAAATGTTAGGTAAATTCTTGGTCTCAGAAAATAACCACAACATTGCCTGGCACCTGGGGACTGAACCCCTTCATCCCTCGCATGCAACCCACACTTTGTCTTGGCTCACTGTATGGGGTTTGGCCCACAGACTATAGGGGGATCAGACTGGAAGTGCTGGGACATTCTACAAAATGTGGTTAGCTGAGCAAACAGGATCTCTGGTAGCTGAAACATGACACAGAACTTTCATAGGGGTCTTGCAACAGTTTCTGGTTCAGCTTTTCTGAGTTAAGAGTTCATCTTCCCCATTTCTTCAGTTCCTTCTTACCTTGTGATAACATAAGGTGCAAAACAAAGTATAAAGGTACCAATGAAGGTACTTATTTTCTTTGTTGCTCGTTGCCTCCGTCTCTTTTGCTCTTCTAGACAACGTTCTCTTACACTGTGTGACATTCAACACAAACAAGAACATGAATCATAATAACAGGTAGCAGACTTTAACGGCTATACTTCTGGAATAATTGAAATCAATTCTTCCAATACGTGCTGCTTTCACATTGCCCAATAGCCAATGCATTGCATTTCCATAGGAGAACAGTGAGTGTTAGTGCTTTGCTTGATGTTACTTTCCAAAAACAATTACTGAGAAATGCATGAATATACACTTATATACACATGCATCCCGTTATATCAATTTACATATGGACAGGCCAGTGGCATTCAGCCTTGAATCCAATTGCATCTCCTTTCTGAATCACTGCAAGCTGTATTTGAGTTTTCCTCATGATATTCAAAGGTTTACAAAATAATACAGTGGGATAGGCAGCATCCTACTTCCCTAGGAAAGGTAATTCAAACAACCATATCATGGATAGGAGAAACCGTCCAGCAAGATAAGCAATGAAACAAGATGAAATCAGAACAGGAAAAACACCCTCTTAACAGTCAGCCCAACATTGGAGCAATCACTACATCCAGTAGCTGTGAACAGTGCAGCCATAAATCCCATGACAGCTAGTGCACACGTTGAGCACTTTGCAAAGCCAGGAATTATACAACAAATCTGAAAAGCTGAGTTGTTCTGACTCCAAGGCTCAAACCAGCCTTATTTCCAACAAAACAGACACCAGTTAGTTCTGCCCTGATTTCTCTATCCTCCTCTACCTCCCCGTGCAACTTCTGTGCTGGCTGAGTGAAGCCCAGGGACGTGTCTGTGGCTCTCCAGGTGTTTCTGTGGGATTGGAAGCACAGGTTGTACCTCCCAGAGCCATCTGTACCTGCACTGCTGAATGTGCCAACAGATTCCCTTTGGGAAAGGATGAAACCAAAGCCAGGCTGCTTGCCAAAATCCCTCTCCAGGCACATAGCAGTGTTGCTGCCTGTGGGCTCATTGCACATGTCTTGTGGCAAAGTCACCGCGTGTCCCGGGTGAACCTGGTGGTCTGGCTCATGTGCTGCACGTTGTAACAGCTTGGAGTTGGTCTCCCCCTGGTTTTATTGTAAATCTGTAATTGATGACTCACTGTCAAGTTCCACGCTTGCATATGTTAATAGCTGTGTGGTTTATGACCACACCCAAAAGAAATAGTGAATTGCCTTGCTCTTGAAGAATATACCTAAGTAGAACTGAAACACATCAAAGTGTTACATGTTCTACATCTGAGTTATATGCAGCTCAAAATGACAGCTGAGCAGTAAAAAAAGAAATCCACCTGTTTGAGGGAACCTTTGCTTCCAGTTCTGCAGGAGCTGAGAACTTGGAGTACTTTTAGGTGCAATCAAGATCCTACAGGTTCAGCAGTTCACTTAAGATCTGCATTGAGACTCATAGTATCCCAAGCATGCTTCAGTATAGGAAACAAACATCCAAAGCCATTTCCTTTAGGATGCTGTTAGGGTGGGGAGGGTGTTTTTTTTGTCTTCAATAGTTCCCTCCATAATATCCCTCCACACATTAATTGCTTCATATAAAACCGTTTTTGACTCCAGGAGCTCACATGTGACGTGGCAAGTCCTGAAGACTTCAACTGATGTCTTTTGTTCAGCATTTCCAGATGTTGCTAGTAAATACCACATCACAAATGGAAGTATTTTATCTCGTTCCTTCAAATAGATCATGTGCTCAGATGGGTATTTTGCTTTTATGCACTCTTTCATGCAGTTAGATAAGAACATAAACATGGGTTCCAGGGGTGACACTGGTAATAGAAGTGGATTGTTGACTAAGCTTTCATTCAAAGATTTTAATATCCTGGAAAATCTGAGATATATCCCTTTGAAGGTTTGGTATTTTAAACAAAGCTTATGAGATACTGAACCTTAAGATCCACTATCTTTAAGAGCTGGATACACTGAAAAGATAGGATAGATAATTTCAGTTGAGTTAAGCACTTCAGAGCTCTCACATTAACTCAGATAGTCTTGGGAACAAAGTCGAGAGAAAGCAGTACCCAGTAAAAACGCTGAAGCTAACTTGAAAGGACGTGTGCCCTAAACATTCTCACAATTCTGTGTGGTATTTAGAGGTTTCCTTCGTACTCATCTCAAATGATCTTCAGAAGATCACTTGTGTCTCTCCAAGTCACAGGTAATAAAGCCATCTGTCGTAACGCCTGTCCCAGACCCCTGGCGGGTGGATTCTGAGTCACAAGGAGCAGAAAAGTGTCTGTGCACATTTCTCAGCGTTGAAACAAGACCACACAAAAGCCAGGGGTAGTCTAAGCTACAATTGCAAACTTTGGCCTCTCATGTATGTCCTCCCAGCACCCACGTTATGCTGTTAGGTACCACTGCAAACAGTAAACATTCCTGTACATGTGGCATTTATAAAACTCAATGCAGGCCTCTGTGTAGGGTCTAAGATCTGACCCCACAGCTGCTGCAGCCGTCACTGATAGAACAGCAGCACCACAGGTTGGAATCAGCCATCATTGCTGTAGTCTAGAGAAATCAAAACTCCCCTTTCCTAGAGAACGGCCTGATGTGAGAGCTAAACTGCTGCAACAGGGGATACTGCCAGCAAAGGGCCTGTACAACTCCATCTCCTGCAAAGAAGTATGATACCCACAGCCCCGTGAACCTGCTCCCCTGGGAGAGGATTAGGAAATGCAGAAATACCTCTAAGTTAACTTGGACAAGAAAAAATGCAGAGGAGGAGAATACCACTGTGATTTTTGCCCTTTTTCTAAGCTTTTCTGAGCAATCCAGCCATACTTTAAGCATTAGGTGTAAGGATTGCTATTGCAAACAGGCCCAGCACGTCTACAGCACTGCCGTGCAAGTGGCTGCAGCATCCCACAGCAGGAATTAAGAGTGACTGGGGTACAGTTTAGCAAACCAGACAGCGCATGGTAGGAGGCTGTTTTTTCCTCTCCGTGACTTGATGGATAACGGAAAATTTATACATGAGTTTCTCAAAAGCAGGAGCAGGACTCACCCAAAGTCCTGCTTTGCATTTGTGGTCAAGACACGGATCAGACAGCTTAACTGGAGAATTTTAAGCAAATGTTTCTGTTCCTCTGACACAGCACTGTCCTGCCCTGATCCTTTCAGACTTCTTTGCCTCAGGCTAAGGAATCCCCGAGCTCTGACCTCGTTTTGAGGACAGCCACATGTGCTTCCTTCCACTCCTGTGGCTGGCTGCAATACAGGAGCAACTGCTTGCCTCCAGCCTGCAAAGAATGGCGAGGTGGGATGCTGATACGGGACAACCCCCCTCCTCATCTATTCGTGGTTTTCCTCTCTTCTTCCCCATGTCAGACACCTGCCTGCACTGCCAGCACCTTGCTGAAAGACAGTTTCCTTCAGTCTGGCAGCCTGAACTTTAAGATTCAGCCTCTGACAGTCTTCCAGGCAGCATGCACATCCTTCACAGGCTCATTAAGGTTGGAAAAGACCACTAAGATCACCAAGTACAACCAGCAAACCATCACCACCACTGAACTCACTGAACCATGGCTCATGTTTCCCCTGCCCAGAGCTCACCCTCTGGCTTTGACACCTTGTCTCAGTCCCAGTTGGTTTTTAACCTATCTGCCTCAGCTCATCAGAGCCTCCAAGCCCTGACTCTGTTGTGGTCCATCAACCACTCCACCCCACCGCATGCTGTCTCAGCTTTGTGGATTGATTTCTAATTTTCCCTTTTCCCAGGCAGCTTGCTCTGGCTTGTCCTGCTGCTACCTTCTCACAGGCCCCAAGTCCTGGAGCTTGCATCCAGCAAGCCCTTCTCTCCTGCTTTACAGCTCTGTCCTCTTAATGACCAGGAAAGGTCTCTCCCACTCTCCCTTCTCCAGCTAAATCTGCTTCCCTTCCAGACCCAGACACGTCCTATTTATGCAAGATTTATAGCTTGTGCATCATCTCTGATGGGACTCTTGCACAGCTTCTCGACACACATCCATGCCTGCTTGGTGCTTGCCTTTCTCCTCCCAGCCCCCAGAGACTTTTCTCCTAACAGTTCTCTCGCTTAAGGACTCTCATTAGCAGTGAGCTTTCTACATCCCTCACTTGCCATATTAACATCGCTACTGAAGTCTCTCAGTGGTATTTAAATACAGTCATTCAAGCTTACGTATTTAGCAGATGTTATTCCCTTATGATGCTGCCTTTGGGAAAGATAAAGTTACAGAGAGCACGATAACATGGACACAGCTGGAGGAGCAGCGAGTGCCCCAGCTCCCCTTCCCTCTCAGCTCTGAGCCAGGGACATGTGCTCCCTCTCAGCAAGAATCACAGTGTTTCAGGCTGACAGTGCTAAAATCCGTGGATCTATCAATTGCTAAATCCACCTTCTGAGACAAAGAGCAGTGGTCTGATCACTGTCTCAAAGGGAAATGCATGCTCAGCCAAAGCTGCTTGTTCTCTTTGCTCTCCCTCCCAAAACATGCTCCTAAGAAAGAAGACTTGTTTCTGCTGCCAGAGAAACATAAACACAAGTACAAAGCAACGTGCAGAACAGACACCAGCAGGTAGGATGCTTCTTTTCCCCCCCTCCCTGCTGTGACACCACTCAGACTGCATTTAACATAACACCAAGCCCAGTCCTCACTCCCTTTGCAGCCAATATTCTCTCTTGCTGAGCACACAGGCACCTACCTGGGATGGATGTCCACAAGCAGCACCAGGGTCTGCATAGTGATCACGTCAATCCGTTTACAGTGGAACCGTGCCACCTTCAGCACTTTCAGATAAGTGAAACACAGGACTATAAGGGAGAGGAGGAAGCTGAGGGTGTGAAAGACCCCAGTGAAAATCACAAACTGTGTCCTATCCTCTGGTCTCTTGTTGTACAGGGTGCAGGAGGCATAGAGGTGATGGAAACCCACCCAGGAGAGAGACGCTGCCACTATGGGGAACGACACGGAGTGTAACCACGTGTAGCTCAGGATGAGAGCAGCATCTCTGTACCTCATTTTGGAGTGGTAACTTAGAGGGAAGACCACGGCAATCCACCTGTCAATGCTCAACGCTGCCATGCTCAACATGGAGTTCGTGGTGAGGAAAGTCTCCAGGAAGCCCACAACGTGGCAGATCTGATCTCCTCCCGGTTGCCTCTTGTAAATGATCCCAGCCAAGGTCAAGGGCATGCTGGAGACGGTCATCAACAGGTTGCAGAAGGTGAGGTTGAGGATGAACAATCCCGGGACCTGCTTGCGGATGTCGGCGCTGTACAAGAAGCACATCAGCACCAGCACGTTGGCCAGCAGGGCCACGAGCATCAGCACCACCACCACGAAAGCCAGAATCACCTCCCAGATGCTCATGGTGCATCCAGTCACAGGAGGGACATCTCCGAGTGTCCGGGGACCATGGCGTGAGGTGCTCTCCCCTCGCCCTCCTTCCCAGCCTGCTCGCACTCTCGCATGCCCTCCGTATTTTTAGAAGAGCTGCAGTTTTTTTTCTCCAACCTCCCCCTCCTTGCTGCTCCTTTCCACGTCAACGCTCTCCGAGACGTGCACAAAAGCACTGGGAATGCCCATCAAACTGCGAGGAGGGCTTTAAAAATATCAGCAGGACTGAACCACCGTCTCCACTCGGTCCATCTGAAGGCGAGCAGGTTATTCTCAGAAACTGCACCCCTGAGATCCCTAATTATCAGCCCAAAGCTTGCCAGCAATTCACTGAGCGAACTGCGCTCTCTTTCTCTCTCGCCTTCTCTCTCCCCTCCCCTCTCCTCCAACCCTCACTCCCTTCCAGGCTGAATGTAACCTGCTTTTTATGATCACAGATAAAAACCCCATTAATGGATTAAAGCATGCTCACTGCTGGTGATTCGCAAATGTGATTATGTCATCCCCACTCCACAACCCCTCCCCTTCTCCTTGCAATTGTGACTAGACTTTCCTCAAGAGAAATCCCATGCTTTTATTTAATTGATTTAGCCATTAATTTGCAAACAGCCGTGTAACCGAATTCCTGCACTACACTGAGTTTCCTGCATTTCAGTGCATCACTTTCACAGTTGCTGCCTGATCTCTGCTAGGGCAGGGGAATTCTTTTCTGTGCTCAGAAAGATGGGGAAATGGATGTATTCTGCTCCTTCTCTGAAGCTGACATTAGGCTACCGAACCATTTAAGAGTCCTCTGACCTCAATCACGATGTGTAGGAGGAAAACAATTGCCTTCTTTCATCCTTTAAAAGTAGGGAAAGCAGAACCCCAAATGCCCCAGTGACTTGCCTGAGGTAGCAGTGCAGGTGAGAGGCAGAGGCAGCGAGGTGCAGCCAGCCTCACCACTCACCCTGCTTTCACAGCCCATGTTTCCCCCAGTTATTCTTCCTTCGTGCAGGGTGAGCACCACAACCACGAAGGGGCTTGGCAGAATCAAGCAGGGCAGAGTCTGCATTGCATTTAATTAAATGTTACAATTAAGTTTGTTTCAAGAGGAGTGGGAACAGTTTTCTGATTGCCTCTGCTGTCACTTTAAAACCACTTCAACCGGGAGTGCTAAAAGATTGCAAGCAATCAGGACAGCTTCCTCATCAAGGCAGCCAAGCCTTAATCCCTGTACAATGAGGAGGGAAACGATAGCCTGCAGCAGCACAGTTATTGTGGCTTGCTAAGTGCCTAGGCACATGTGCGAGAGCTGGATGCTGAGGTGGACTGTTCCTCTGTGCTCACAGCAAGCACTTGCCAGAACCATGCACACTTGATTTACAGCAGCTCTTCCTCTCAGACACTCGCTTGCTCGGTGGTGGAGCTGACGCTGCACACAGCGTCGGCACTTTGCACACTATAGGAAGGCCCTTTTGCTTCCACTCAGCTATTTCTGCTGGCGTTATTTTTTCTTAGGCTGAGCTTTAAAAAGGCTGACAGCAAAAGGAATTCACTTTTTAAGTCTGAAGATTGTCATTAGAGACATTAAATAAAGCAGGCAGCTGTTTCCTGAGGTGTTGAACCGTGTGAGAGATCAATTCCAGTGGCAGTTCTAAGGTCCCCAATAAGGGAACCTTGTAAGAGGGTGGAGAAACACCATTAGGAGTCTATATAGTCTCCATATGCTGAGAAGGTGCAGATCTCACTGCAGCGTAGCACTAGAACATGGGAGTTCCTTTGTTGGGTAGGAAGGAAAAGACCTGGCTGAGAAAGATGCCCTGGAATCAGCAGCCTGAGCAGGGTGATGGTGCTAAGGGATTGGACATGGCCTCAGGCTCAGCCGTGAAAGAACGGCACCATGACTCCCCAGGAAGGGAACAAGAGAGTTGTGAGATGCAATTGCTGAAAGTCTGGGAAGTTTGTGAAGAGATGCTGAGGCCTCCTGGAAGGATAGAGAAAAAAAGGAAAGGAAACCCAGGGAAACATGGGACAAGTATAGGGCAGCAAGCCTGAGCCCCACTCCCACTGATGGTGTCAAGGCAACGCTAACCACTCACTCCCACCCTCCTCCTCCTCCTCGGTCCTAATCAACACTATGTTGGCCACACATATCATTCAATGCCCAGCAGCACTGGCCCTGGGTAATGTGGATATTTATCTTGCCACATCACTCACAAGGCCAGCTCTGCTGCATCTGTCACTGGGGAGTGACAGTGACACTGCCCCAATATCATAGGGAGACCCCCATCTCTGTTTGGTGTCAGCTACTTCTTCTGAAACCCGACATCCCACTCCTCTCCACTCAACCCTTTTTCCAACAGGAGTTCAGCGTGGTGCTGATAACGTTGGTATCACTGTAGAAAAGCTACACTCAAGCAGTAGATCCTGCATGTGCTTCAGTAACTGCTAGCCGAAACCAATGAATCTTCCTAGTTCTAGTTTCACAGTTTGCTGACTGTTTTGCCTTTTCCTATCAAGCAATTTCCGTACAAATTTTTCTGGGGTAACGAAAAAGCAAAACTCTCTGTACTTCTAAGAAAAATCTGTCGGCTAAAATCTACAGTCTTGTGAAAACGCTCTCTGAAGTTCAGGGAAAGATAAAGTTTTCTGTTGATGACTGCCTTGAGTCTCAAATTGTATGTCTAACTCCAAAGGCCCACATACTTTACATAACTGATTCCCCTGCTGGTAATCCCTGCAGTTGAGGATATTTATTGAGTGTTTCTGGATTTATTTATCTTGCATAGCTAAGTGAGCATGATGGATCCAACAAATAGCTTCATTTTATACAAATCAGAAGGAAAGAGTTTGCAGTGCATATTTTGCCACAGAAGAGATGAATGCTTTGCACAGTTTGCCTGTGAGCTCCTAGAGGTGGGGCCTGCATGTTTTGTTTGTAATATTTCAATGACAGACTACATTATGAATTAGCAATACGCACTACTAATAATTGACAATTATCACCAGTGAACTCTGACAGTATTAGGTCTTGACTGGGAAAATCAGTACCCTTTCAACATTTGCTGCACTGTCAAGCACATAAAACCAAAGAATATTTACTAGGTTTGCAGAGGTGGCTCTGTGAAGCTATGACCTGGAGGGCACAGCATTGGACTGATGACCAGGGGACTAGGGTCCTCTATGGCCATGGGGACATCAGTTCACCAAAATCTCCCCCTTTTCCTCTGTCCATTTACATCATAAATTCATGGGGACAAAGACATGGAGTTTGTACCTAATGAGGACCAGATCTCTGGGGGATCCCAAAGGCTTTATCTTGATCGAATAATGAAGTCTATCCACAAATGACTTAATCTAGAAGGGTAACACAAATCTCTTGCTGTTTTTTAAAACTATAGCTAATGGATTAGTGGCCTACATACCACATGCATACCTTGACTGAGAAATGATTTGTAATGATATTGTACCAAACAGGAGGGTTATTGCAACAATACGAAACTTCTCCAGATAAGAGGTTAATTAATTACTCTCCACTTGGTAGTTTGTATTACATTTTTTTCTATATTTGGCAATGGACAATAAAAAGCATGAAGCTGGCAAGACTGTCAGTGTTTAGGACTGACCTTTGGTTCAAAAGTTCTGTGACACACAGACGGAAAGTTTGTCTTTGCTGGAGTGTTCATAAAGGAAAAGGCTTTTTCTGCATGCTGCTCTACTGAGATTATGAAATAGCTACTTGGGATCAGCAGAATTTTTTGAAGTTATATCCTATATATGTGGTATAAGAGACTATTTCATGGCCTAACTAAAACATTTATGTCACTCATTTCATAGGAAACTAGTGTTTAAGGCTTAATACCACCAAGAAAACTAACTGAAAATCTAACCTGAAGATGCATTTCAGAAGTGATACATTTCCTCTGGACTGAAAGATGCAGCTGCCAACTTTCCTCTATCAAATTCTGGCATCTCCGTGTCACGCTTTCACTGCACTTTCTTTCCCCTGTTGTCTTGCCTTCCTCCTTTGATCAACAGTGTACAAACTTCTCAGGACTTTAATAACAGGAATACTGACATATGGAAGAGTTTTTGCTCCTTTATCTCTGTCTCAGCCAGCTCAAAGATAGCAGATTTCCTCTGGGAAGCCCACATGCCTCCAGACAGCCCATGGGTATCTCCTCTTGCCTCCATCAGCTTTTGCCTTTTGCTTCATTGCTGTTTGGAGAGTTTGTTCATGAACTGCAGAGCAGACCCTTGTGGATACCTTCCAAATTGGGATGTTCTATGACTCTACAAATCACTTCCTTTTGTTGTCAATTAAACTGAACTTGAGTAACAGCAGTATCTTTCTACTGATTATTTAAGGGTCAAGTGTCACGCTGTAAAAAGCAAAATCTTATCCTTTTTACACATATGAGCAAGAAAATGGCTCACGAAATCATCATTTGGGTGGATTGATAGTAGACATTTCACTGACTTCAACAACTAGAATTTCGCCACATACGCACTGCACAGATAACGTAAGTAATGACTTGTGCTAACATCTACGTACTTGTCAGGATGGCAGACAGACTTAATGAGGCAGCTCACTGCTCCACTGAAAATGTCAAGCAGCAGACAACACGTTCCCCTCTGCATCTGCAATACCACAACTTTTGTGTCAGTGCACAGAAGGAGATCTAAGCCTCTGGCCAGATGGCTTCCCACAGACCACCACTTTGGGGAACCAGCAAATGGAACCTTCGTTTTCCTCAATTTGTGGTCGTGAATGCTGCTGCAGCTCCAGCACTTCACCGAAGCCCTCCTAGTGAATTATTCATGCTCAGGTTGTCACTGCTAGTTTGCTTCACACAATCAAAGAAACGTCAGGTCCTCAGGCAGATGGCTGATGCTGCTGGCACTTCTGCCTGCCGGATGGATTTTTAAGGGCTGCAAGGGCAGTTAAGGAAATGAAATCAACTCAGCAGCAGCAGTGAGGCATGGGAACCTTCGAGTCAGGTGGGAAGATGTGTGTAGGTGGGAGGCACTGCTCTCCCTTTCTCTGGGCTGTTTCTGAGCAAGGTGAGAGCTTTCTTCCTGGGGACCAATTAGTGGATGAGCAGCTCAGTCACCTCCAGCCAGTCTGAGTGTAACTTCATCTCTCAGTGTTATTTCTGCAAATGTAAGATGTTAAAGTACATGTTCCAGCACATTTTCGCAGTTTATATTTTAGAATCACTCAATGGCAATATCAGCAATGAGGCACATCTTGAGTCACACTTCATACCGAGCTATATTAGTCCCATTGGAACTGTATATATTTTCATAGGAAATGGTGTTCACCTAAAGGAGACAGTTCATGGATGTACCAGCCTTATGCCTACAGAGACAACGGGGAGGCCTCAAAGAAAAGCTTGGTCCATAGGGTTTAAGTTAACTTTCTAGTTTTCAAATAATTAGCTATATTTTATTCATATCAGAAAAAAATATATAATCAAAGAGGACTTTCATTTTCTGTTGTTTTTTTTTTCATTCTTAGTCTGTTTTTATGTCTTACTTATTCCCCTTGCTTATGTGCAAACGAAATAAGAGAATAACAAATGAGGAAACTAACATAGTTTTAGAGATATTTTGAAAAACTCCATCAAAGAAACGATCAAAATATTTGAAACAGAATTAAAAGAGTATAACCATAATATTGCAACATTTAGAACAGTATCAGAGAGAGGAACTAAATTTTTCTATCAATCAGCTCTTCCACCATTCATCATTTTGAATTCATATCTCCAGCCCAAATCCCAGAACATATTTCTGGAAAGGATCATTTCCAGCCTCTGGAAACTGCTGAAATATGACTTGGGATGCGATATGCACTAAGTGACTGAGAATTGCCGTTGGGAAAATGGCTCCCATGTCCTGATAACTAAGTGGTATTTGTCATACCTGTGCTTTTCTAGACAGAATTGGCTCTCTTTACCCCATAGTTCTTCAAAATGTCAGAGCAGAAATCATTTTTGTCACACTTGCTCTTTTTAGACATGCAGTATTTCAATTTCCTCTTGTTTTAAACTGGGCCAGCTCCTTCTCACTCAGAAAAGACAAAAATAGAGGCTGGCAACAGAAGGCTTTAAAAATGATACGTTGATGGCACTGCCTATTTCTATACCCGAAGTAATCCGTGAGCACCAGTCTCAGAAACTTCATCCATTAATTCGCTATTTTCATTTCTTCTAATTGTTTCGATTTCACTTGGCTATCTAAATCTACTTCTCTGTCAGTAGGAAACATTCATTATTAGAAATGTTACCTTGTGACTGAAATAAATAACTTTTACATCTTCTTGTGCTACTGAGCAGAGTGCCATCTCTGCTTTTCCTAATGAGTTCTGCAGGGGAGGAGGTTAGTATACTTATAGGGATCATCCAACCAGACCCATCTGCTTTATTAGGGAAGAATATTTGGCTCTGTGCCTCAGGCTGGGCAGAAGAACTTGGGTTCGAAAACATTTGCATGGATTTTTTACATAGCTTTCTCTATTCCCCTCACTGTGAAAGGACCAGGAATTCAGAGCTCCACTAATTGTGTATCACCTGAAATTCCCCACCTCATCACTTAGTATCTTACTATACTGAAAAATTAACATCATTTCAAATCAGGGCATGTAACATTCCATTCATAGGCCTTTCAGAGACTAACTGGCTCATGGTGAAGCAGTCTGTTAAAGGCTTAAGTTATTTCCCTGTAGCAGTACTTTTGGGTCTGTGATCCCTTTGGATTTCTGATCAACTGATAATGTATTTATGAGGCTTTTTTTTCCTTTTTTTACTGGAAGCTTTTCTACAGGTCCACTATCTTTGAGGATTTTAAAATTTTAATTATTACTTTAACTGGCTTGCTATGGTAATGAAGGACTTAGGCAACCTTTCTGATAAGCCCAGGCAGCTTTTTTAAAATAGCTACGTTATTTCCAAGCCTGTCGTTTGGAAAGCAGTACTAATGAGGTACAGCATGCTTCCACTATCAGTTCAGCCTTTTCATTGTAAAATGCTATTAGCTTAAAGGTTCTGCAGTAGAACCGGCAAACCTACGTCAACACGCTGCAATCAAAATCTATTAATCAAAATCACAGAATTGTAGAGGTTGGAAGGGACCTCTAGAGATCATCTAGTCCAACCCCCAAAATATATTAGTACTAAAGATAGTTGATTGCTGTGTTAACTCCACAATCATTTGACCACCAGCCACACGTAGGTCTCACACGAAGTTACCAGAGCAAGAGTTCTGCTGGCATCTTATCTTTGCAATCAGGACAGACAGAGCACTGCCTTGTTTGAAAAACACTTTTGCCTTCTTGTATCAAATTTTTAAGACAGCAATAAACTGTATGAGCTGATTCTGTCATCTTTTATTGACACCGAACAGGAGCTTATCTCCATAATATCCCAGTTGTGATTTCACCGCTTGCTTTCTACAGCTGCAAGTAAACACCACGTTCACTTTACTGCAACTCAAGAGCAGTGGCTCTCCTCAGTTCTGGAGCAGAGCACGCTCCAGCAAAAATACAAGTGTAAATCAGAAAAAAAATCCAAATGCAAAACTAGCTGGTGAGCAACCAAGCTGATCAGTGCAGAAACTGCAGGGGTGGGAGGTGCTGCTGACCTATAAGAGCTCACAGGGGCACCAGTGAAGTCAGAAGGCTCTGTATGGCTGATAGTGAATTTAAGCAAAATGAAAATGTGGGGTGACAAAGGTGCTGACAGCCAAGCAGGCTGGATGGGAAATCACTGAAAAGTTAGGCAAACAGCTTCTGGAGTTCCTGTGGGCAAACAGCGTACACATGATTGAGATGTATGGATCAGAAAGCTACAGAGCAAGCATTAATTTATCTGGTTGGGATATTAGTGTCTGCTAAGAAATAGGGTTACTGTATTAGGCTAATTAATTTCTTCTTTCTTTTTTTTTATTTCACTGACTTATATCATTTATGCGCACAATGAATAAAACTCTTGACTGATAATACCTTAGATTGCTTAAGAGACCTCTTCAAAATTGCATAATGATGAAAGAAGCCTTAAATATATCAGTGTTTTCTGAAAGGTGTAGTAGAAATTCTAAGTCACAGCTTGAACCAGTGACCAAGCACCTGGTGGGAAGGCAGAGCCAACCCAGGGAAGCTCAGCTGCATGCAATGTACCTGAGTGAGGGCTGGAGCCAGGATCCAATTTCTCAGCTCTCATTTAAGGGTTGGCAGTGGAGATAAGGGTACCTTGCTGGAGGTCCCTGCCTACCTGAGGCTTTTTGAAGGTAAGTAGCTTTTTTTTTCCCTTTGTTTTTATGCCTATAGCTGTTGCACTTGAGCCGATCCTCACTTCCTGTAGCCTAGGACACTGGTGCTCTGCTGTAGTTGCTGTGCTTTCCATTGTATTATGCTTGATGAGCCAGCTGGGTGTGACAGCACTGTTTAGGATGGATTCTCTTAAAAAGATGATGTGCTGGCTGGTTACCAGGACCTCTAATACCTCAAAGGAGGAACTCCTGGGGGAAACCCTGGGATTCCTGTGTTCCCTGTGGCTGAGTGCCACATGAGTTATACAAGAATGGATCCCTATAATGGACAATGGTCCCATTGTTAAATCCCCTTCCAAGATGGCAGAGTTTTTGAATAAATTAGAACAAACTTTCTTGGCAACTGAGGAAGGAGTAAGAGAAGAATCTGCTTTGGTGTGGCTGCTGTTACTAACTATTAACTCATATCATTACTCTGAGGAAGGACTGAAACATGAAAACAAGCTTTCAAAAGCCCATATCAGAGAACTAGTAAATAAAAATACCCTTCCGATACGGCAAACTGTCTGATCTTCAAATGGCATTTCCTAAATTAAGGACTATATTATTAGTAGAGGAAAAGATTGATAGCGTCCTTCATTTTGGCATAAAACGTGGCTAAAACTCCTCTAGGAGTTGTGCAGCTTCAGTCAGCTGTAACTCCGTCTTGTCATCTCCTTTATTCTTTTTGCAATATAGTAAGTATTTTAAGTGAACTCAAAGAATGAAATAACAAGTGTTGGCTACTTTCTTCTGTGTTCCTATCTGTCAGCATGCTCCATCTGGGACACTGATAGTGAAAGGAAACTTAATTGAGACTTGTGCAGAGAGAGACTGGGCAAAGCAGGAGTCCAAGATCAGCAAGCTGCTGACAGACCAATCTGGAATGCACCCATTTCACAGTAGTACTGGGCAGCTGTGAGCAGAAACTGATTCTGTTAGCTCTCACTAAAGGCTTCTCTTGACTACTCTCAAGGGAGCTCCATCTTGTAATAGCAAAAGTGAACTTAATCCGTATTCAGAATATTTCCATGTCCACTAGACAATGCATTTGCCCCCTTAACATACTCTTCTGATAAAGGTTCAGAGGAGCCACGGGAAAAGAAACAAACTAGCTCCTCAAGAAGTTTTAAGATTTGTGGAAGAAATGAGCGAGGAAAGAGACCCTGAAGTGATCAGTTACATCCTTTATATCATAATATTCTAGAACACCTTTGACTTTTCTTATATTAAATTTCACCTGGTAGTTGAGAGTCTAGCTACAAAATCTAATTATATGGCAGAAAAGAAGGAAGTGATGAAGTTTTGTCTATGTCCTTAATCACTGTTTGATTTTTATCAACTCCAGGCATAATAAACATCACCTGCAATTATCTCCCACGCAGAAAGATTATTTTCTTTTGTCATGAATACCTGTCATCCAGACCCAGGAGCCCTGTGCTGTTATTACTCGGGGCTCAAGGAGCACCTGTGCTTTCTTGGCAAGCTCTGGGAAGGATAATGCTTTAGCAGTATTCATGTAAGAACTTCCTCTGCATTCATGGGTATCTCATTGATCTGGTAACTGTAAAGGAAGAAAAATTAAAGGAGCTGCTGACTGATTCCTGTTAACATTGCTGAGGATCTTCTACTCTTCAACACAACTTTGAGATGTGTTTCTCACAGAAAATGTTCAAATTTGGTTGGAGATCTGAAATCCCCAAGGATTTGGACAGAAAGCTCCAAAATGTTTGCACTTTCCTGACAAAATGGTTTTTTTCTCCTGTGTAAAGGGAAAAAAAACCCCTAATTATTGCCATTGCTCTTCTCATTTTAAATCTGTAAGATTCAGCTCATTTCAAAGAGGTTGTTTTCTTTGTTTTTGTTGTTTGTTTTTTTTCTCTTCTCTCTCTGGGCATGAGAGGTGAGGGGGCTGCAGCCAGGAGGAGCCCTCCACGCCTGGAGACACCAGCAGTGTCCTGCAGCCCAACTGAGGATGCTGAAGTGACCTTTTCTCTCTTCTATGTGAAAAATAGCATCCATAAAAACAGCATAAATGCAGAGAAATTAAGGTTGTCTTAAAAAAAAATATATCCCCTGCAGTATTACAAGCAGTGTTGCTATTTTGGATTTCCAGCTAATTCAAATTCTGCTCTCTGTATATAATCCTCTCCCTTTTCTTGATACCAGCTCTGTAAGGTCACAGTGGGTTTTGAATTTGTTTACTCTAACCTTTCTTGCAAATTAGTGGAGCGAAATCAAACAGAACTAAGAACACTGATACCTTCCTTATTTGTTTGGTTTTTTTTTCCTCAGTAGACCTTTTTAGCATCTGACAATCTGTCTCTTATTCAGTGTTATCTCAGGGGAAGGAAAAAGCATTACAACGATCTACATGGGAGAGCACACTAAGAAATTCAATCTGGTTAGTATAAACAGTGTGTTTTGTTTTTTTTGTTTTTCTTTTTCCTCCTCAGGAAAGCCTCTAACATACATTGGCAGGGCAGAAATTCAACTGTCAATGATTCCTCTCGGATAAATGACCCTTCAAAAGAGCATTTCAGAGCTAGCGACTGAGCCAAGTGCTGGGTCCCTCAGACCAGAGGATCCCTGCCTCCAGTGCTGCCTGCACCTTTCCAGCAAGGCATTTTGTCTGCATGGCTGTGCTGACAGCCCACTTGCTGTCTGGCCTTGTTCTCTGGTGGGATGTGACAAAGCCAGCACGTGCTGATAACTGGAATCACCTCTGATGGAGTCAGCCAGGAGAGCTTAAGTGCTCCATAAAAGTGACACGTCGACATACGCTGCCTGGATTTCAAAGTAACTGGTTGGAAGTGATGCTAAGGTTAAAGTTGGAGATGAAAGAGGAATGTGTGCTTTATGATGCAGGATTAATTCTGGCTTCTGGCACTGGAGGACCTTCTGCAAGCCTGCCTAAAGGCCTCATGTATGGCTTTAAATGTTATAATGGTCTCCTTGAAACTCCCTGAAATATTAATGTTGTAGCCATACTCTGCTCTTCTGGTCACAGAATCATAGAATGGTTTGGGTTGGAATTGATCTTTAAGATCACCTAGTTCCAACCCTCCTGCTATAGGCACTGATATATTCCTCTAGATCAGGTTGCTCAAAGCCTCATCCAGCTGGTCTTGGCCTTGCTTGTTCTCCTGGCTAAGCAGAGGCCGACAGCTTCTGCCAAAGGAGGCTTCTGGGCTGCCAAAAGGGCAAACAACCTGTCCTGGGAGGTGGATACAGCATGTGCTTCAGGAAGGCTTGTTAGAAATGTACAATGTTTTAGTACTTCAGGCCTGAGGATAACGTTTAGTTACAGCTGTCTGCTTAGGAGATAATGAAATAAGGCGTTGCTTTAAATTCTGTTTAATAATTCAAGAACTGTGTGTGTGTGATGCGTATGCAAGCTGTGATATTGGCATATACACTGTGAATGACATGATGTTCCTCTTTGCCTACGTATGCTTACAGATAAAGGTGCAGGTTACTCTTCAAATGTATATTTCTATGCGTGTTTGTATGTGAACTTGTAAGAATCTGCCTATCTTAGGAGTGAGGAAATGCTGCTATGGCAAGTGAAGGTGATGGCAATGTAATATGGAAGCAAGCTCACACTTGCTATCAATGAACAGTTTGCTTGGTGTAATAAACTGGCAGTATAATTCCAGAGCAGCCCCCTCCCTCAGCAGCAGGGGCACCCAAGCCATGTTTTGAGGGTTTCCAATGCAGGATAAAAGCTCAAAGTTATCTGCCAAGTCATGAATCAGCTAAAATCAGTACTTTTAGTTTAAAGTATTGTTTGGGATTGTTTCTTTGTAAGCCTCACGGGCAGAGGGCTGTGCTGTTGAATCTCTGCTTTAAACTAACTTTTTCTGACATGACATGCATCACTGAAAATATGGCTTTGTAGCAAAAGTGATGGCACAATGCTGCAGCGCTGAAAACACAAACCTGCAGTGACAGTATCTCAGAGTTCTGCTCTGATTTTTACATGTCCATTCATCAGAAGTTATCTTGCCTTAGTGAGATCCCATGAGGGCTTAACCCATACCAGATCTGAGCAATGGTTCTCTGTGTCTTTCAGACATTAAATAAAATGGTCTCATCTGTGGCAGCAAAGGGGATGAAGCAGTGAGTAAATCACCATCTGAAGACGCTCTGGTATGGACAATGTCCCTGGTTATAGCAGCAAACCTTTACTATGTTTACATCTGTCACAGCAAGAAAGTGTAGAAGCTTTGTCTCCCACCTATCCACAGAAATCCTGCAATGGGAAAGGCAGCAAAGTAACCTCTCCTTAGTTGCTGAGCCAAAAACAGGCAAACTGTATTTGAAGCTCTTGATATTTGTATTCTGCATGCTTCCTAAACTCTTTTATTTCCTGATGGGAAGAAAGCTATTTCTTTCCTAAGCACAATGATAATCCTCACTTCTCAGACCTCTCTTAGTTGAGTACACTAGATAGGCAGACAGATAGACGGACAGATAAAATATCCAGCAATATTCCAGGATATTACTTTTATCCACTAAAGGATAGGACTGCTTGCTGTGAGACTTCATTAAGAGCTACGTCAGATCATTTTCACCACAGGAAGCTGTATCACATAGCGGATGAAAAAAGCGCAGAGCTTGCAATAAATATGCTAAGAGGCAATTCATTATCCAAACTCAAAATCCTCTGAGAGATTCTAAGAACACAGAGCTGTGTCTCACGTTATCAGTTTCTTTGATTGCCCCATTGCAAGGTGCTCTGTTTTGCATGTAGAAAGCCAAGGATGCGTTACCTGGTAATGTGATTTTCAGAACAGTGGAGAACGTATCTTTTCAAAACCTCCTGAATTAGCTGTATCTCATTTACAGTAAGACAAATGAAGAGAAGCATTAAGTCTTAGAAAGACTGTTGGTGTGAGCACCCAGAGATATAGAATATGGGCTCTGAAAAAGTGTGAACTGAGAACTGTCATATCTTAGAGAAAGAACAGTCATCTCAGACTATCAACCCCATCAAAAAAAATATGTTCTAGCATCAGTTTGAGTCACTTAGGATCTACCCTGACTGCAACCAGGCTCTGCAGCTTTAGAAATCACCCCACTTATCTGCCACTGGCTCTTCTGGAGGAAGATGCTTTAAAATATAGTCATAATTAGTAAGTTCCTCTTTAGTGATTTACTCAGGTTAAAGTGTTTGGGTGGATTTTTGAATTATTATTATTTTTTAAACAGCCACAGTATCCTCATTTAATCTCCTGCAGAACTATTCCCTTCTACCTTGCCTCATCTGCCTTCTGTTTTTCTACATCTGCTAGACCAACGAGTTTCTTTTCCAGCATCCTTTGCTTCTTTAATATAACAGGATAAAAGGGACAGATGGAGTATGCTGTTTTCAGAAAGGATCTGAAAAACTATGGCTTCTGAGTTAGTTTTGGTTTTCCTTTCTTTTCCTTAAGGAAAATCTCATAGGTGAGAAAGATATGACAAGAAAAATGGCTTTGTTGACCAATATACCTAAGAAACTCTTCAGGAATGGTTAATCCTCCAAAAAAAAGAGAACATTTATTGGGCAATTCTGGCAAGATTAGGGAGGAAAGACTGTTTCTTGTGTGTCTTGCTGCTCTTGCCAGGCCAGAAGTGTCAAGACACAAGTTTACCACGACTTTGATATTTCAGTTAGTTCTTTCTTTGTCAATTAGTGTTATTCCTTATTCATGTTACTGCTATCCTCTGTTCATTATTCATTTTAGACTTCTGCTCCTATGACAGATGGTATTTAAGGCCCTATCCTAATGCTAGCAAAGTTAGTAGAAGACTTAACTGAAAGACTAGTGGAAAGAATTTGAGGGGTTTCAATGAACTCTTCTTAAGTTTTCCATCAAAGAGGAAAATGGGAAAAATAAAAGGGTTCTGCTGCCTTCCTTTAAGACTCAGGAAAGGCTGCTTCTGAATACTTCTAGAACTGGGACAGCGTGGTTCAAGTTGTGGAAGATATACATGTGGCCATTCTGTATGTACCTAAAAATGTGAAACGATAAAACCGAGTAAAACCATTCATGAAAAAAAGGTCAAAAAGCCATGATTGGTGCTGACAATAAGACAGATGCTAACATTTCAGGTTTATTTCACTGTGTGGTACTCTCTTCTATGCAATGATGGTTTATGGTATATAGTCCATGTGATAATCAATGCTTCTTGCTAAAGACAAAGCATCAACAGGTCTGGTTAAAACTAGGAGCCCTAAAGAGTTCCAGTGGATTCAAGGATGAGCATCTCGTGGCCTTTCATAGTAGCAGGCACCACATACGATCCTGGTCATCTAAAAACAGCTAAACCAGCACGTGAACTACTCAGTTCTGAGCAGAAGTGAAATGTAGCTTGTTAGAGAATGGTCTGAGGTGTGACTGATTGGGAACTGACCGCCTATAGGGAAAGGAGTTTGGAAGCCATACAAAAGATCTCCTTACAGGTGATGGGGAGGGTCTCCACTGGGTTGCAAAAGCCTGAAATATGAAGAGGATTTCATGTCTTCTGGAGCTGTGAAGACATTTCTCCTTGCTGGACTCTGGCACCACATTGTGTCTCTGTCTGCTCCTGACAGAACTGAGAGGAAAGACAAGTGACAATCAATCCAAAGTGCCAGACTGAAAGCCTACTCCAGCTTCCAACACATCTTTCCCAGTGAAGTGTCTGCCAGCCTGAAGGGTTTTCTTCAATCAGTTTTTTCTTTACTTGCTCATAATTGAAAATTGTCAACAAGTGTCTGTGAAGATTCCCCCCAATCTTTTTTTTTCCAAGGGAAAATTACGAGTACATGTCTCAGCTCCTTGCCATCAGCAGCGTATGCTGTACCTGCTCAAAATAGTTATTACGCTCTATCTTGCGCAAAGCATGACTGAAACACCCCATCCCCCTCAAGCAGCTTTCCTCCTTCCTGCCTATTTTCGGCCACATTGAGCCACACTAATCGAGAACTAACCTGATTGTTCAGTGACCTCACACAGTAGGACGCCATGGTTTCCTTCTGGCTAACTTTGCAAGCCCAATGACCAATTGTCACAGTGTGGTTGTTCAGCTGGGGGTAAGCTTTGATTTTTGCTCTTTTTGAGGGGTATGGTTGCTGGCTGCTTGCTGCCCACACTGTGCAGGCACATTTTTCTCCCACACTTCTGTCTCCAAACAAACAGGACAAGATGCTCTGTGTCTTAGGTAAGTGCATTCAGGGGTATGAAAGAAAGACCAATCTGAATTAGAAGGTTAAGATGAGACCATTTTTATAAGTTTGACTACTTACTGCCAAAAGAAAAACTCATTATTTCTATCTTCTGCTAAATATGATTTCACAGATTTGAGTAAGGAAGTGGCTGCATTCTCATGTGTTTGGTTTACCTATTGCTTTAACAGCCAGAATTAGAGTGTCATGTATTTATGTAGTGCTCTAACTGTTACAAACTTGGTTTTTGTCCATAATCATGAACAATCTGCAGTTAACTCTCAAACAGAGGAGCTGTATATTTGTGTGGCTCTTTTTGTTCTAGACATTGACTTAAGCGCAATATAAAGATGGTTCTAGCTAAATATGTTCCAAGCTCTAGAGGTTTTGAGCTAAGTTTAATTACAAATATGTATTTTATTCAGCTACTTATCTGAAATTTATCAGCCTCAAGATACTCTGTAGCTGAGGTAATCATGCAATATTTAAACTGTGTAGGCATAAGATGGTCATTAGAATTTAATACAAGTGGTATTTCAAAGAGAATTTGTATTAGAGCTGATAGACACCAAAGAGGTTAGTGCAATACAGGCATGTAAGGACAGTTTTCCAGTTCTGCAGAATAAAGTAGGATTAAAAGGTGTGGCAAAGGGCTCAGAATGGGTCAGAAGCCCTTACTAGCAACTCCAGTGTGATAAGGGCACAGCAGACTGGTGTAAAATCTGGTAGCTCTCTTATCCACGAGGCACAGCAATTCATCTCCTTCTCATGAGTGCACCCCTTCCCTGTGGCAACCATAATCCATGAGGAAGATGCAAATCAATGCTGTACTGTGTTTTAATATGATTTATTTCCTGGGCCTGGAAAGGAGAAAGCACAGTAAAATCAGCTTGGTGTTTGTGAACCATAACAAACCAAGGGAAATAGCACTCAGACACACGGGTTTGGGCATACCCAAACCTTTCGTTCTCTGTAAAAAAAGTCAAAGCCTAATGTTTTGCTATATCCATGCTCTTTTAAATTTTCCATTCTGCAAATCACTCAGCTTGATGACTTTTCAGCCCAGCTTAGTATGAAAAACATCATGCTTTTCCACGAGGTGGAAAAAAGAGCAGGGAAAAAATGCTTATGCTAAACCTAATTGGCAGTGGGGAATAATATCAGATTTCTGAAAGAAATGTTTATGTATGGTACTCTTTGCTGTTCTCTTTACGGGAAAGTTAAAAATTGCTGCTGGATTACTCATGTCCCAAACTCCTGCCTTCCTAATGGCAGTGGCACAGATAGTGGGGCCTTGAGAAGGAGCTGGGATCCTTCTGCTCTTCAAAGATCATCCGAATCTACAGAAACTGATTTATCCAGAAGCACTGTGCAGCTGTATCTTCCTATCTCTTTGGTTAATGAGAGGATTTCTAATGACAGCATCTCTGCGGTCTGTCAAAACTCAGTGTGCTGCCATCCAATATGGAAAACCACAATCAAATGGATTAAAAGCAATTTAGTTGGCTTTTAGATTTACAATGAGAAATGACTGACAACATCTTGGGAGTTTTTCGCATGGAAAAGAAGTGATGAGTTTTGTTTTTCCATCAACTCACTCGCTAAGACCTTAAATCCAAAGACCTTTGTCCAAAGAAGGGCAACCCAAGGCTTGTGAAGGGCTTGGAGAATAGGCCCTATGAGGTGAGAGTGAAGGAACTGGGGCTGTTTGGTCTGGGGAAAAGGAGGCTGAGGGGAGAGCTTATTGCTCTCTTCCAATAGCTGAAAGGTGCTAACAGTCAGAGCGGGGTTGGTTTCTTCTCACTGGTGGTAGGACGAGGGAAAATGGCCTTAAGTTGCACCAGGGTAAGTTTAGGGTGGATATCAGGGAACACTTCTTTTCAGAAAGGGTCGTTAAGCACTGGAATACACTCCCCAGGGAGGTGGTTGAGTCACCATACCTGGATGTGATTAAAAACCATTTGGATGTGGCGCTCAGGGACATGATTTTGCAGAGGCTTGTTAGAATTAGGGTAGTATGGTTAGGTCATGGTTGGACTTGATGATCTTTAAGGTCTTTTCCAACCTGAGTGATTCTATGGTTCTATATCACAGTGCTCTGAGAGAGTTCAGCTAAAAAGTTCTATTTAATTCTCAGGAACCAACGTGAAAATGGTAACTGGAAATAGAAATGTTTTTGTTTTCATGACAGAATGCCCTGCAAACATCGTCCTCTCTCTCCCCTTCAGTTTTGTCTGACAGGTTTCACTTCTAATAAAACACATGGATTTCCACCAAACCCTATCAAGAAAATGACTTTGCGATGAGCTGACTGGTTGTTATCCTACACCTTTCCACATTTTATTAACTTGGCTTTTAACAGATGGCTTTTAATGAATAATTACACAGTAATGAAGAAAATATCTCGTACTTAAATAAAGCTTTATGCAGATTTACTAATCAATTTAGACACTGTATCTCATTTGCTTACGGTACATCTCCCGCTTGGAGTATAATTATCCAACTTTGTGTCTGCGTTTAACTGCCTAAATTGAAAGAAATAGAAGTGGGTAGAAGTAAATATTTGTCAGTGTTACCCACCAACTTGTAGTGAAGGCCTCATCAGCACAGAGCTGATGAGCACCAACTACTTCAGGCTTTTACAGATACAGAAGAATATTATTCATGGATGTTTTCTTTTTCTGTGGATACACCATCACATTGTTCACAATCTGCACCGCTCTCTAAAGATCTCTTGAAACATGCAGTTATGTCTGAAATATCACAATCATTTTTTGATACAGCGCTGCAGTGGATGGAAGGGAAAAAAAGAGACATTCAAACCACTTCAAAGCATGGCGTACACTACTGCACAGCACCGCGTACTTGTGAAGTTGATGAGTCTGGTCCAGCTGTCCCTCGAGCCCAGGGAAGGCATCACTGAGCCTCTCATCTGTACCCTGATGGGCTTCCTGAATCTGGGATAACTCACCACCAACTCCCCACTTTCCCCATCCCTTAAGAGCCTCTCAGTCCACTCATAATTCCTCAGTTCCTTTGCTTGGGTCTCCCACAGCACCTTCATGCACTCCTCGTCGATGTATACCTTCCTATTCACGGCTGAGCTTTCAACTTGTAGATCAGAACTAGCAAATCCCAGCAAATCTGTGTTCACCACAGAGCACTCCATGAAGCAGAGTCCCAAATTAGCCATACTAATGGCATCTAACTGGTTAGATGCTGACAAAGCATCAGCAAGACCCAGCAGTGGTGTGAGCAGCTGCAAGCAGTGCTGATTTTGTGGGGCTCTCTGGAATGATGGGATTTCACAGTCTTCGCGTGGCTTTTTGTCTCCGCTTCTGCCACTGACAATTTTCCATTCTTCTCAGCTTTTTCCCTTCCTTTTAAATGAGCTCCTATAAAGAACCCTGTTCTGCTTGGGTTTGCGTGCAGGGGGAAGCCTCTTATTTAAAAGCAGACACCCTGGGGCACTGCCCAGTGTCATTTTATTTTATTTTTTCTTTATTTTGCTTATCAAGGCTTCTATGCTCTGAAAGATTGTTATGTTAAAGCTTTTAGATCCAGTGCAACTCTATCTTAAACACCCTTAGAGTCTGGCGTTCTGTATGTACTCTCCAGGTATTCATCATCCCTAGAAGCAAATTGCAGAAGAATTTAGGGCTAATAACTAGGTCATTTAAGTAAGTGAAAATTTTAGGCTGATGGGTGTAATTGCAGATCAGTTCCCAGCCAGTGCTTAATTACTTCTAATACTTGAGGTGGTTTGGAAGGACTGAAGGTTGACAGCTCTTCTTTCAAACGCATTATTATGGCTGATCTGATGGATAGTCAGAATAAAAATTTTATCTGCTTGGGTTTTTTTTTTTTTCATTTTATATGAAAATAACAAAGAAAAAGAGCATGCTCTCCTAAGGTGTGTTGCTGATGTTCTACATTACAACAAATGGCACTTTTAAATGGCCAGTCCACAGTGGGAAGAGCTCTGGCAAAGCCAAGAGAATGGAGCAGAAAGCTTGGAGCAGTGCACTGTTCAGCTCCAACTCCAAGGTAAGCTGCACTGCTTTAAATCCAGGGCAGAAACTTCAGCACAATGCTGATTTTGTTCCCCAGTTGCTCTTATTTGCAAACATTTTACACAGACAGGCACCTATTTAAAGCTTTCCATAACAGCTTTGTCATACATGCTACAGATGAGTGATACGGCCCAAAGATGCAGTGAATCATTCCATCTTAACAGTGAGCATTACCAAGTCTGTGCAACAATATGGAGAATTACAACACTGCTGCCCATCAGGGGCTTGATCCAGGACAAGATCTTTTGGGAAATCATGCTAATAGTGAGGCAGCTGCNGTCAGAATAAAAATTTTATCTGCTTGGGTTTTTTTTTTTTTTTCATTTTATATGAAAATAACAAAGAAAAAGAGCATGCTCTCCTAAGGTGTGTTGCTGATGTTCTACATTACAACAAATGGCACTTTTAAATGGCCAGTCCACAGTGGGAAGAGCTCTGGCAAAGCCAAGAGAATGGAGCAGAAAGCTTGGAGCAGTGCACTGTTCAGCTCCAACTCCAAGGTAAGCTGCACTGCTTTAAATCCAGGGCAGAAACTTCAGCACAATGCTGATTTTGTTCCACAGTTGCTCTTATTTGCAAACATTTTACACAGACAGGCACCTATTTAAAGCTTTCCATAACAGCTTTGTCATACATGCTACAGATGAGTGATACGGCCCAAAGATGCAGTGAATCATTCCATCTTAACAGTGAGCATTACCAAGTCTGTGCAACAATATGGAGAATTACAGCACTGCTGCCCATCAGGGGCTTGATCCAGGACAAGATCTTTTGGGAAATCATGCTAATAGTGAGGCAGCTGCTGAGTTAGATGAAAGGCTTACTGCTGGCTGCCACGAAGAGCTCAAGGAATCAGACACAAATCCTGCTGAAATGGATTTGGGGTGCCTTAAGCCCCAGCACAATTCCCAGCCTAGGTAAAAACAGTGCCAATAGATATTTCCACTTGAGACGTGCCTGCAATTTGAGGTTGGTCTCACTGCAGTTCCAATGAGAAACACCACTGTGACAAGCTCTGCAGGCACTGCTGCTGATGCTGATAATCCACGGGTGGTCCTCAGCTTCACGACATGCACAGAGAGCACTTCTATATGGAAAGGACATTGGAGATAGCACCATCTCTCCTTGATTCACCCAGCCCCTCAGCTCTGTTTAAGCTGAGGAAATTAATATCACAAAGATTATAAAGGAGAGCCTCTCCTGGGGCTGCTGGCAATGGTGCGGGGCATGTGGGAGGGTGGCACAGCCTCACAGGACTGCATAGCACAGGGACATCATTTTGGGTACTGGAATTGCTGCCACAGTTGGAAATTGTAAAAAATAAAACAATAAAACTGGTGATTTTTTGCAAGGAGCAGCCTCTTGCTGAGTTTCCAAGGAAATGCCAACACCCTGGGAATCAGTGTGGCAGCGAGACGTAGCGGTGTGACACTCACGGTCCCTTTCGACAGCGGCTGCCAAAGTGCAGGAAAGAAAATAGCAGCAGCCTTGGCACCCTGCTGCCATGCCTTGCCCTCTCAGCCTCGCTGGCTGCTCAGGGGGCCAGGAAGATGCAGGGTTATTTCCATGTCTCTGAGCAGCTATGGAATGAGTAGGGTCTACTGTGCTGAGAAAGTCCATAAATAAAACTGAGAAGAAACTGAAACCAATCAAAGTGGGAATACAACACGTATAAAAGCACACATATGTTTTGTAAATCCATTGCAGTGTTGAAGTTTACGGCAGCGTGGCAATGCTGTCAGGTTTTTAAGAATATGCTATGCCAGCTGTTTCAGGACCACATCCCAGCATTATTATTTAATGAGCCCTCCCAGCCTGAGTACGCAGAAATAAATAAACCACTGGGTTAAGTGCAAAAACAATTGCACTGAAAGGATGTGCTCTACTTGCTCTGCTCAGGTATCGCTGGTAATAGAAGTATCCTAAAATGACTCAAAGTGGAAGGGCTGAACGCCTGAGTGCACAGCGCAGAGGAAAACGCGGTCCTACAGACACTGAAATCATGTCCCTTCACATTAGCTTGGGTAAGAAAGCAAATGCCACATATCCCTGCTACGTCCTGCCCAAGCAGCAGGGTTGTGATGGTATTTCTGCTCCTGTTTGCCCAGCCGTATTTGGGGAAGACAGGAACCCCTTGGAAAAATAACCTCTGCACACAACAGGCACAATATTTATTCATCAGAAAATATGTGTTTAACAAGCTCCACTGGCTGCCCTCTGCTCTGGCAGCTTCAGGAAAAGCTCTCTATGCCTTGTGCTCTGCTTCCCCAGCGGTCTGGGGATGCCATCCGCTCCTTCGCCTCTGCTGGCTGTTTTCCACTTATTTGCTTACTCTTTTCCATCCCAGTTAGCTCTGCATAGCCTAGAGGGAGTGAACTAGATTCTCTTTCTGGGGCATCATCAAAAGAAATGTTTACCAAATTGCAGACAATCACATCTGTGTAAATCTGGTGGCAGCACATAGGGGGATGACAGTGGCCTGTGGAGATTTTATGTTTTCCTGTTCGCTTAGGAAGAAAAGCATCCAGTCCCCCCACCCTATCCTGGAAAACAAAACCATTTAAGCTGAGACCACTGGGAATTATACCATTATATCATTTAAATTATGCTATGAAACCGCCTTCCTCTGAAACAATCATCTTCCACCTTCCTCCATCAGCTGCAAAGTGCCAACAGTCAGATTCTTAGCCACCATACCAAACAGAAGTTTGTAGCTCCTCGGATCAAATGTGTCAGCCAGAACATTAACATAATCAAATTAACACGCCTTTAGCATGCATATTTCTTGAGGCAGAAGTGTTTCTTCCTGTTTCGTAAGGCACCAAATTCACTCCCAGCCATTAGTCTGTACTGACAGAAATAAAACCTTCCTTCACATCTAGTTCCTTGGCTTCCAAATGCTGTTTTCCAGACAAACTCTCATTTTGAGCAGGTGTCATGCATAGAAACAGTGCACTCAAATATCATGCCATGCAATGGCAGGCTGCATCTGTGTACTGGCAATCCCACCTGAACTGGCCAGAAACAGGCAAGTGCAAAAGCAGAATCATTCACTCACTTTTATAGGCTTCCATCAGATCAAAGCCATTTTTTACATATGCACCCACTAGATTTAATCAGAATTATAGTGGCTCTGCCTTTGCAAAATATTTGCCTCTTTCCCTCCAAGGATCAGTTCTCTGAGCAGACTGGTCCCAAATTTGCTCTCAGATATCTGAGAGCAATCCGCCAGTCTTCCCATCAGCAAACATTGGTTTGTTCCTCAAGTAAGCTCTCTGACAGATATTTAAATCATCAAACCTGATACACAGGTCACTGAAACTCTAAACCATCCTTTATCATTCCCTGAGACCTTGACTTATTTTATTGGAATTGATCACAACTGACCTCACGGCTGAGGATTAAGGCAAAGAGGCACTAAAGACTGCTTTCATTGCATGACTTGTGGACACCCTCACGCTGTGAAGCTGCAGGACAAACTCAGGAAATGACTCTATATGACTCTATATTGCTGATATACTTGCAGATTTTTTTTCTATATTCCTATTGCTCTTTTCATTTTATATCCTGTTTCTTATTTTATGTTCTCACTTCTCTGTTATCTTACATACTTATATCAATTGTCTCCAATAACATTACATAGTTTCCATTTCCTTATGCTCCATTCTTATGTTAAAAGTGTATGAAAAGCTAGTTATTCACCTAAGATGGTCATTTATTGTCGATCTTCCTTCTACAATGGGACAGTTTGCACGTAGGCCCTTAGTATCATCTATTTAAGGTACCACCAGAATCCTTCATTCATTTTTTGACCCCTTAAGAAAGACCTTGGGGAACAGTTTATCTACTCTGAGTTTATTACCATCTGCCTTCCTAAAACAGACTGTATTTGTATTATTATCCTTCCTTGCCACCAGCTCTGTAGAATCTGTCAATACACAGTGATTCACAGCAGATCATTTTCAGCTTGTTTCTCTCGTTTCTCTCAACTAATGCTTTTCTCCCGCCAGAATCTCACTCAGGTGCCAAAATCAACCTCTCTCCTTGTCTATCCCCACTTGCCTTTTCCACGATTGGCAGAAAACATCTCAAAAAGACATTCTCAGACTAATCTGGGGGTCATTCCCTAAAATATCCCTGGCGCCAAAAGTAGTCCAGCAAGTTACAAGCACACCACAAGGACTGCCTGTCCATGCAAGCTACGTGCTGAGTACCAAGCAGTCAAATAATTTCATGAGAGAATAGATGGGAAAAACATGGTGGTGAACCTAGCAGAAAAGGAGGCAGGGCAGCATACATCACGGGAAGTGAAGCTCTTAGATGGGGGAAAGGAACTTTAGGAAACAGATTCTGGGCTTTGCTAGAATTGATGGCATGTTTAAGACACACGAGGTTTCCTCCCTTTCACCAAGAAACCCATTGGTTCTGGACCATGCATGAACGTTTATTTTGCTTCTCAGTCAGCTGGGGAATAAGCATTTAAAAGGGCTTAGCTCTACAACACAATCCCTCTCACCAGGATTCTCACAACCATCTTTCCTTTTTTGTTTTATTTACTGGTATTATGAGGGCCTTATTTCACATATGCTTCATTGGAAAAGCAGCACTGATAACTGAAGGACTGTTTTCACTTTTACTGGAAAGGCTTTTCTGAATATTAGCTTTGGATTGGCAAATTTTCAGTAATTTGTACTCTCAGCAATATCGGTATGAAAATTGGATTTGGGCAATGGGCAATCCCTGAGCTACTTTACTTTCAATGTAATAACTTTAGCTAGAAGTTGAGCATATATCATGCTTTCATCTATTGTTTTTCTGCTCAGGATCAGCCGTACATTTAGGGTTTGAGTCTTTTAGCCCTTATCTACATGGATAATACCTGACAATAGGAAAATACCACCACTCTGATTTGTGGAGCGTGACGAAGAGAGATGACAGTTAAAGCCTCTATTGAGAGGTAGCTTTAAAAATTAAAGTGTAATTAAATTGTGAGCATATCACCAGTTGACCCCAATTAATTTGTAAGGCGCCTCAATTTCAATGGCATGCTTCTCTGGTTGTTAGGCAGGAAGTTTAATGACATTAATGTTGAACTAGCTTTTGTTTAGACTTGAAGTAACACTTAGGAAGGACTGCAGCCCATCCATCCACTCTCATGGCTGGCAATATAGATGGCAGACATCAGGGTCAAAGGGGACACTTTGTTCATCTCTTGTACAGAGAAAGTTTCTCTCTTCCTGGGAATCATGAAAGACTGAGGTTGGAAGGGATCACTTGGGATCATCTTGTCCAGTGTTTCTGCTTTAAGCAGTGCCACCTACAGCACATTGCCCAGGACCAAATCCAGGCAGGTTTTGAACACCTCCAGAGAAAGAGACTCTACCATCTCTCTGGGAGCTTGTTCCAGTGCTCAGCCACCATCACTGTGAAGCAATTTTTTCTCATGTCCAAATTGAACTTCCTATGTTTCAGTCTGAGCCCACTGGATTAAAAGTATTGTTTTGAAAGTAAAGGTAGTAGATGATTCACAAATGTGTCTGTGAGTTTAAACAGGAGGTCATAAGTTTAAGAAATAAGCACTTTTAAAAACGGTATTAAATGTTGTTGTTTATCCAAGCAGGAAAAAAAAGTCTTTTTATCAAGTCTTGCTATGGAAAATGTGTTTTTAAAGGTAATTAAGAAATTCCTACAATCGGCAGAAATTCTTGTCTGCCTGAGGCCAGACTCTCAGATGTAAACACCAAGCAAATTGGATTAGTAACTGCAGCTCTAGAGCTCCCTTTTTCATTGCTTTCCTCATCCCTAGGATTAGTCTGTCACTTCTGCAGCCATAAGGAGGAACTTGCATAATTTAGGTAGTCACAAATCTAAACAGACGCCAACTGCGCTCACCTGCTGTATGGCAGAAGTGATGTACTTATTAACTCCACTAATTTGCCTAATGACTCTGACCAGCACGTTCCTCTTCTTTCATCAACTTGTAGGCCAGATCATGATGCCATGGGCAGCCTAGGTGACTTTACAAAGAGTAAGCTCAATGGTATATGCCATGTAATGTTTCTCCTTCCATCTTTTTGACACTGAGCCCTAGATATGTATCTCTGAGAAGTATCAGGAGATATACGGAGGATGGTTTTGGACTAAAATTTCAAAAGGTAAAGAAGCAACAGTGGTTGCTTACGTAAAAGGAGGAACTGATGTACAACTCAATGTAACCAAAGCTAGCTAGACCTAGAATAAAGCACATCACAATTCCCATGCCACTACTCAAGGCATGATAATCAGGGAGGTATTTCCCTGTTCTACCTGCATTTGTTTAAAAGCATAATTTACATTTACAGCCAGCTGAAAAAAGGAGGTTGCCATAGATGAAAATGTTTTCAGCACCCTTCAGATGTGATGACACTCCCTCTGGAGTCACTTATCTCACCGTGGACGTTAAATGCATATAGTTGAAGGATCCAAGATAGGCTTTCATGTTGCTAACAGTATTGAGATACTTTCTTCCTCAAGATTCATTGGAACATCTTGCTAATCTTCCTTCAGGAAATATTTATCCGAAGGAAAAAAAAGATAAGTACGTTCATTTCTGTGGTGAAGCTCTTCCTCTAAAAGAAGATGCTAACTAACAGAATCCACGTACTTCTTCCAGACCCTCTGAAATCCTTGCTTTATCTATCTGCATAAAGCCTTGCTGCTTACCATATTTTGCAAGAGCTCTGAAGACCTAATTTTGCATACTCCAATTATTATTAATCTAGAGAGATGGAAAATATAAGCAGTCTTTCTAAATTAATACCCATATTTTTGAGCAAGCTTTTAATCAGCGAAGACAGCATGACACCTCCAGAGGCTTGTATGCCATTGTGTTGCCAATAATATTATCATGTTCTATTTGAAATATATTTCCTTCCTCTATTCTCAGGGTGTTTTCAGTTCCTTATAAATTGCTTCCAATTATTAGTTTTGTCTGTGGTCGGTCTTCAGCTTTGGAGACTGATTTAGTCATGGACTGCGTTTTTATCAGGTATATGTACACACATATCTTCAGCGCTGCTCTAAGTTATGTTTATTAAGTGCCTTTATTTCTTGTGTGTTTCTGGAGTAAAATCCCAATTTGAGTGCCTGTGAAGTGCTAAAGAGCCAGTTGTGTTCTGAGAAGCAGGAGGCCTCCCCGGGACAGCACATCAGGCTCTGGACATCGCGTGCAGACACGCACTGGCAGTGGGTGTGTGGTGTCTCAGAAGGGGCTCCCTAGGCTCTTATCAAAGGTGTTGCAAACACTTTCCCAGAAGCTCCCCCAAGATTTTCTCCCTTCTGCCTGTGACAAATCACATACCCCTGGGGTGTATGTGATGGCAGACATGACAGGTGTAGATGAGCTGTCTTGTTTCTCATTAGAACTAAACTTTTTCATCAATATAGTCACAACAACAGAAGTAGTACTGCTGGTTACACCATTCCTCATAGCTTCAGCACAATGGTCCTTCTATTTCCCCAGTTGTTTAGTATTCCCAGAAAGCTGTGGGACATAAGACAAACTCTTGGTGGGTGCAGATTCTACTACAGGAATTACAGAAATCAAATCCTCATCCTACTAGGTACTGCCAACTTTGAGAAATTCCTGGCTCAGAAGAGTTTTCAATCTATTTAGGGGCATGAATGAATTCTAGCCCCCCCCCCCCCCGCAAAAAAAAAAAAAAAANCTTTAGCCCTAGCTCAGAATAAGCAACACTTGGTTCTACGCTAGGGAGCTCCACCAAATGCTACTACTGTTGTTCCTTCCCAGCCTTGCTTCTGCTTCATGTGGACATTTTTGACACAGTGGTCCTCAGCGTGCCTGAGAGCTAGCACTAGAATATTTAATTTTCTTTCTACATGTATGCACATGCACATTCACACATTCTGTGTTGCTACGACTCATGGGGACTGCTGAATTCCAGCCCCTGTGCCTCATCACCAGGAACACCACACTCCATTGCTTACAGTCCCACAGGCTCTGCCCTGAGCATGGAGTGAGACCAAGACATTGTCTGTGGAATAGTCATGGGTCTGGGTGTTGTGTTTTTGTGTAGCCTTTGTTGCTGTTTTTGTTAAATTAGAGATCAGTGTAAGCCCTGCTAGTGGCAGTGGATAGGGGAGGCCTCTTGCAGGGCTGAGAAGAATCCTGGGTGCTGCTGTCAACTTCCTCTCTGGGGTGCTGGGATGAGCAGTCCCAGCCCCAGCTAGGAGTGAATGGACTGTGGCTGCAGCCCTGGGCAGAAGGACCTGCTCCTGTCCCAGCTCCTCATGGGATTCCTCCAACTCTCTGAGGGTGAGAATGGTGGGAGGGTCACTAAGATCCCCAGGAAGAGCTGTGCTGGAAGTGAGGGAGCTCCTCCTCATCAGGACCTGCAGTGATGCCCCATGTCTGGGGTTTGGGGTGCCACTGTCCCACAGGGAGGCTGCCAGGCTGCTCTCAGCCACGGACTCTGACAGAAGTGTGATGACTCGAGCCAGAGAGCCATCTGCCCGCACTGAAAATCTGACAGAACTCATAAGCTTCCTGCAGAGTGGGCAGATGAGTTTTCTCCAGGTCCACTGGAGGATACAGCGGAGGCAGAAAGAGTGGTTGCAGGGAACCACATAGGACACATCAGATCTCATGTCATGGCAGATGGGACATAAGCACACCTCATCACCACAACATCACCACGTTTTTCACATGCAGTGGGCTGCATGGAAACGAAGATGAAGAGCTGCTCCACTTGCTGGCACTGCCCAACAAGGAGAGGCCAGTCACTGTCCCAGGGGTGGGCAGCAGCACTGTCCTCAGCAGGAAACCCTCCCAACCTCACAGCTGGCACATTCGATGCTCAGCACATGACGAGGCTGTGGCCATGCTGGCAGCTCCCCACCATGACTGCTCTTGGAGCCCTACTGCCTGCCCCACAGCTGCCCTGGGGATGTCACCACACTGCTCTCCTCTGCTGACTTAGCTCATCCCATGGGCCAGGCTGCCTGAGCCAGACACGGTCAAGGGAAGTGAGGCAGTACTGTGTGATTGGTCACTGAGAACAGCTCCTAGAGCTCCCAAGCAGAACTCAAGGAAAGCCTCACTGAAGCCCCAAAGCCCTGTAGAAATGCTCAGCCAGAATCCAGGAACAATCCAGGCTGGGACAGTCATGCCCCAACACACGCAGTGGAGCACGGTGAGGTCACAGTCCATCGTCTGGTAATGTCACACACCATTACGCTGTGACATCACAACCTGTTGCTCAGTGCTATCACCCTGGGAAAGCCTGTCCTGGCCGACAGCACTTGGGCCAGCACCAGCTGGGTGCCTCTGCACACCCAACTGGGTACCACAGTGTCAGTGTTCCCAGTAGTTGCCCTGGCTTGGGCCTGGTCTTCCAAGAGCCCCATCAGGTGCCCTTGTACCACACTTTGTCCTATCCTCCCTCCTACCAAAACAGCAGCTCAGCCCTGCTTATATTCTTCCCCATCCATGCTGACTTGGCTACAGAAGTCCCCCAGTTTGGTATTTCTGACACCATTCAGACACCATGCCTCAGCCTTCCTCAGTCAGGATGTGAAGGGTGAAGGGCACTTGCACATCCATGGCAGGGAAGTTCAGTGATTAAGTTTGTGGCTCAGTCAGCAAACTCGGATGAAGCTTCATCAGTGCTTGGCTGATGTTTCAAAACCCAGCTTTATTCCTAGGCTCCAAAATACCATGTCTCTAAGCTGTTGATTGAGCTTCTAACAAAGCTATCCAAAAACATCTCCATTCTCAAGTTTCATACAAGGCACATACATTCACTATATAATGTGGAAGCTACGGGATTACTGATCCTTCAAAAAATGCATTTCAAACAAAACAGAGCTTTAAAATTACCTCAATTATACCTGTTTTTGATGTCTTTCATATTTCGCTTCACCGTGACTTTATAAAAAAATCCTGACAACTGCTTTCATTCTGTGGATGATTTACAGCAATACACCCTGCAGCGACTGCTGTGTTCCTGGAGTTACAGTCTCTTACAATTTTTTGTCTGCTATTTATTGCTTCTGTGCAATTATTTCTTCTGTGCAAAAGGATATAACCATATGAATGTTCCTCTGATTACTTGTGACGGCTGAAATACGCTAAGGGGGATTTCTCGGCATTAGGAAATTCTGCGGCAACATGCGGCAGAAAGGAAGAGCAGAGGATTTAAAGCTCTAAGAAGCGAGCGGACAAGGTCATTAATATGTACCCACCTACAGACTCAGGCTGCTGGGAAAGAGCAGGGGTGTAAAGCTAAAATAACCCATATCTCACATTTAGACTTGGGAAACAACAGCCTGGAGGCTTCGCTTGGGAATTCAGCATCACAGGCAGCTGGTGGCATGGACACGGCCATAGGACTAACAGCACATACACTGTGCAGTGTCAGCTGACAACTGCACCATGAACCCACAGCGTACCAACCAACCAACCCAACAGATCACCATTTTCCTGCCCCCTGGACACAGTGCAACCTCATTAGTGATAACAGTATACCCTTCAAATTTTACCTCCCCACTTCCCAGAATTGCTTATGAATACAATTTTTGACTTTCATTGTTATTCAAACTTGCTAATGCACTTCTTGCAGCAAGTATTCAGAACCTATTCTTGTACACTCATGAAAGTCAAGTCATACCTCGCTTGTCTTCTTGACTACCCATACGAGAAATCATTTGAGCTGATGACTTCAAGATTTGAAGTATATATATTCCATTCTAGCAAAAAAACATTCAAATCAGGGCCTTCTTAGAACAGCAACACTTGGTATTTTTAGAATTTTTTCTTCTTTTTTCTCCCAACAATAGCTGACCAAAGCAAACGAGCATGCTTTTCTATTACTCACAGGCTTTCAGTCAAGTCACTGGTAGCATATGGCACAACATAACATGAGTTGGAGCAGCAGAATCTTTCCCCTAAGTGATTATTTGCACCAAACAGCTTCCCAATGTAACTGTTTACCATGACTTTATATTTTTACAGGTTTGGGTTTTTTTGAATTAGTTCTGCTGTTAAACTTAACAATGTGCTGTCAAGATTGGTCCAAAAATTTAAGAACTGGTTTAGACACACCTTGACCTCTGGCTATACAAATATGTCTCCAACATCAGCAAATAAAACAGCAGTGGCTTCAGCGAGTTTCCAGTGAGATGAAAAAGAGAATACCCATCCTGAAAGTCTGGAATATCTGGTAAAATCTCTGAAGGCAGTGGGTGAGAATCACAGAATCACAGAATTGTAGGGGTTGGAAGTGACCCCTAGAGATCATCTAGTCCAATCCCCCTGCCAAAGCAGGCTCCATAGACAGTAAGAGTCCTGCTGACAGAGACTTCACCTCTAAGAGTGAGCAGAAGAACAGCGGAGAACAAAAACATGACATGCTGCAGAAAAATACCTGTGAAAACCTGATTGTGCAAACATATGGGAGTGAAGAACCTCACACCAGTGGAGATCTGATTCCAACAAAACATACATTATGTCTTGATGTATGATATCCTTCAGAGGAGACCTCTGTGCGTATCCTACTTCAAGGCCACTAAACAGCATGTCACTGCTTTTCTCCCCAGTCACCCCACAAATGTCCAATGTTTCTGGGAAGGCTAATAGGTGTATTATTTCTATTCTTCAGATATAGGATTCTAAGATCTACACAACTATTTAGTCAGATATGTAACCATAGAACTGTGCTTCTCTTGAAGCCTACTAAGTTACTTCAGAGTGTACTGCGAAACACAAGAAACAGGAATTACACAATGGCTACGCATCCTGTGAAAAACCTGAGTGAGAAATCACACCTTTTAATTACAAAAAATGAAATCTAAATTGCTCACAGGCCAGCATAGCCTGGTTCACATATACTGCTTCGCATCCCGGTATATTGTTTATGAAGTAGCAACATATGGAGCTGGGTGCTGACAGAGATGACAAACTGCACCTCCAGAAGCAGCACGAGCTGCCTTTATTGACATTAATCAGCAAACTGAAGGGCCCGAAATGAAATTTTAAATAAAAAAAAAAGATTTGGGAGAATAAAGCACTCAGGATGTGGCTCAAAGCTTGAAAAAAAGCAGGCCAACACTCCTGCATGACAGCAAGGAGCCCTCATGTATGCAAAGCATAATTTATTTCGCTCAAAGCTACCTCTAAGCAGGTGATAGTCAAAAAACTCAGCTTAGTATTTTCAGTTGTAGAACAGCAAGCTTTAGTAAGATAATCACTAAGTCAAAGAAAATGAGGAATTTTGGGACTTGATCGAGCCTTTAAACCACCAGCTACGTACAGCTGAATTCCTTTTCAAGAAAAAGTTGCAGAGAGAACGTTCCAGACCTGACCAGAAGGATGACTGTCTCAGTAAGTAGTATGGAGAGAAAGCAGAGCTTTGAGAAATGGATGCTAATGCCGTTAAGGAAGGAAACAAAATGAAAAACAAAGCCTTTTTTTTTTTTTGCAAGCATTGGGAAAGGATTTTAATACAAACAACGAATACTTGTTCAGACAAGTATCTATTAAAAGCAGAGAATATGGGTTATGATGCAGAAAGGGTATTTTAGAGGCAGGAGGTAACACACATAAGGCCCAAAGTTAATCGAAGTTCTGCTTCATTTTTCTATGAAGTGACGAGGGCAACGAGAACTGCAGAAAAAAAATAAATGAATGAAATGAATGAAGGTATGGAAGTGGAATATACAGCATTAAACTGCTTCGTAAATGCAGAATCTGTAAAGCAATTTGCATTAGTGAAAGCCAGAGAAAGCGGCCACGTGAAATGACATCTGACACCAACCATTTCTAAGAAATGGGCACATTAGAGGGACAACTGCTGATCGGAAAACAGCGAAGACCAAATAACTAGCAAAGGAGAAACACTGAATTTTACAGACTCTAAAAATGTGACTCTCATCTGTCCTTTACACAGTCAAAAATCAAATCAGAGTTTTTTTGATGTCTGTAGAGGAAATGCTGAGTCAGGGCCTGAAGCAATTACTGAACACCTGGTGGGAAGGCAGGGCCAGCCCAGGGAAGCTCAGGTGCATGCAATGTACCTGAGTGATAGAAGGACTGGAGCCAGGATCCACCCCTTTCCAGACCTTATTTAAGGGTTGCCAGCGGAGGTGAAGGAGTTTCATCTGGAGATTGCTGAATGCCTAGGAATATTACAGACCTTCAAAAGGTAAGAAGCTTCATTCTGTTATTTCTGCACTTGTTGTTGGCGGGGGCGCCGTTGTTGGCGGGGGCGCCGTTGTTGGCGGGGGCGCCGTTGTTGGCGGGGGCGCCGTTGTTGGCGGGGGCGCCGTTGTGCAATGCTGAAGTCTAACAGCACTCTCCTGTGTCTGGAAGTTCTCTGATGGATGTGAGCAGAAGCTGTGAGTCCTGATTAAAGTGCAGTTCTATAGATAAGCTTTCACAGACATCTAATAACGTGCGTGTAGTTAAATACAACCATGTAATAAAATCCATAGTCAAAAGTGGTGGTTATGTTAAAAATAGAGTAAGTTCTCAGCTACAAAATACCATCAAACAGTGTTACTATGCTCTTTTTTCTGTTGCAGTTTCTGTAGCAATAGAAGGCACTGCTTTCAGAGTAATCTGTAATCATATGGAAAGCTAGAAGTCAACAATGTCATGGAGTGAGATATTACTTGCTATGGTTATTGTAAATGATTTCTCCAGAGGCTATCATTTCATTGATGAACTTAAGTCATTGTAATTCATTTTGCACAAAAGTCATGCTCATAACTTATTCCACAGATCGCGTATGTCCATGGTTGCATTAGGTCCTGATTAGCAGCCCTCTAGTGATAGCATGTCCCTACAGGGGACTTTCAGCACTCTGTAATACTGTACTTCTGGATATCAGCTTCTCCAAGAGAGGAAATCTTCTATCAGGTGATGCTGTAGTCTGAATTTTGGGTTCAGTATTGAAGGATTGGTTATCCCAAATGAAACCTGAACAAATGGTGTGACCCAGGGCTAAGACAGGGTGTCCAGTATGCTCTGGGAATGCCTTATAGTGCACTTAATTTATCAGAAAAATAGATGATGAGAAGCCAAGGTAGACTGAGTTCTCCCTGTGTCTTCATAGCAGCCCCAGTGACCTTCTCAATCACAGAGGGAGATGCCCTGAGAGCAGAGGGTCTTCAGCTCACTATGATATACTTGGCAACTACATCTCAACTAAGTACTTCTTCTGTTAGTTTAATCCTTTATTGAGTCTAGTTCTTTGCCTCTCTCTGCTTTACTTCACTGTAAAGTATTTTTGTACTGAGGCTGGAATACTAGTTGTCTTCAATCTGCAGGAAGAGCAACACAGCAGTGCCATGAGATGAGTTAGGAGCTTCTTGATACAAGCCCATTCAGCAAGACTGGGTCAGAACCACTGTGCACAAGGCCTGCTAACATGAGTAGCGTGGAGGATTGCTTTCCCAACAGTAGTTTGTCAACAATGCAAAAATGCCTTGCAGTGGCTCTAATTGTTTTCTACTGGCATGTTTGATGGCTGAGAGGCTCTGCTTGCCCATCTCCCACTCGCTCACTCAAACATGAAAAAGGAAAACAGGTAAGAGTGAGCACTGGGGACAGACCCATGTCAGGACACAGGCTTGTTTAAGAAAATTAAAATCACTGTTTTCTCAATGTAACTAGACAGCGAGTATGCAGTCCCTGGCTATTTATATCTCACAAATAAGGCAAGCAGACAGCTAATATAGCCACGGGCCAGCAGAAGCAGAGCAATGCAGTATTATTAATGAGTCTAGGTGGACATTTTGCTTGATACATCCATGTGTGAAAGTATTTTTACCACTTATATGTTCAAAAAGGTCACAGAAGCTTTAAATATGGAATTAAATAAAATTAAACCTTGCTGAAGATAGCAGCGTCCCTCAGGCACTTGGAGGCTGTCAGTGGCTTAAACCCCAGTCATAGGGAGAAGTGGACTAACCACTGAGGACTTCAGCAACAACAGTGCCATCTTCGTAGTAATTAGAAAAAGAAACTGATTTAAAACATAAGGCAATTATTGAACAACAGAAGAAAAATAACCACCTAGCTACAGACTTCTGTATGTAGACTCTCTGGTGTATGAAGCGCTATTCAGTTCAACCTGAAATATTACAACTGAAATAATTATATTGGATCATGTTATCTCAATTCCATTAACCTGTTGATCTCATCAGCTGGCTAATTACCCAGCGAACAACTTAAGCTCCTGCAGAGAGATGCTAGCTGGCTTAATACACCTGCATATATATCTTGCAGAGATAGCTTTGTGCTGTGAAAATTAAAATAACAAGACCTGAATCTTAATACTTTGAGGTATTATGGTTTACCCTTTTCTTGGAGTGCTTGGAGATATTTGCCGTGGCCTACTTGTTTGCTGAAGCCCAAGTGAGGCCCCAGCAGAATTAATACACTCCTTTTTCACTTCTGAAATGGAAAGCTGCCATGCTTTTTCTATTTTGTCATGCTTTTTTAAACATTTTACATATACTTTCTGAAGGGAGTTTGTGTTCTTTTTATCACTTTCTTATGCTCCTCATTTAAAAACTACATGTATAGAAGGTTTAAACAGTACCAGCAGTCTTTAAAAAATGAAATGCATAAACCACATTTTCCCCTGGGTTCTTTAAGCCTATAGAAGCTTCTAGAAACAAGGGGGGTGGGGGGAGAGAGATGCAGTAACATTGTGCTTTCTCCAAAGGCTCAGCAACAGCTGCAGTGGAGCTCACTTGATTTGACGATTCCTTGTGTATGTGAACCTGTGGCCAATGGGGCTGCAGAAGATGGGTCATGTGGGTACCCATATAAGTACTGATCCTTCCAGACTGTGTGTGGGGGAAGTTTGGGCAGGGTGTCGTTTTTTGTGAAGCCAGAACACAAAATGAGCAGGAACACAGAAGGATATTGATCTTTCCAGTATGGAAGAGTGCTATGGCTATGGGAAAAGTATTGCAGCATCACAACACAGCTATGGAAGTCACTTTTCCAAGCACGTTACAACCTCTCAACAAAACCTCAGTTTGCTGTTCTCTCTTGCCTGTTCATCCTTCCATCTATGTCCCTTTTTGGCTTTTCTCTTGCTGTTGGGGAAGTCATTAGCAGGGCTGAGCTCTGAGAAAATCCAAAGTGCATATCTGTGTGAGCATTTGCACTCATCTTCCACTTCAAATACTGGGACAGCAAAAATCTGACCTGAGAATGCTACAGGCAGTGCTAAGAGAGAACAGCAGAAAACTTCAGGATGGAAGGCACAGATTTTACGTTGCTTTCACTTCTCAGGTTGGGAAGGAGTGGTCCTTGCTATCAGTGACCCAGCCGGTGTCACCTGATGTGTTCTTCTGCACCTCATGCTCTTGCACAGTGATGTGACACTCAGCATTTCATGCATATGAAAGGAAACATGGTGATTTTAAAATTGGTACATTAACTTCACCCATAAAAGCATAACCTTTCTCTGTGTTTTTCTTACGGAAAAACCTTGCACAAACCCTACTGAAGAATATGGCATGTCTTATTTATAATATGTATTATACTATAAAGTAAAATTTGTCAAAATACTTATCTAATATAGCAGCTTGTGATCTGAGATTTGTTGGGGAGCGTTCTGGGAAACTCAGAACTCCAAGGAAAAATGTCTTCTAAAAGTCTATTTAGATGACAAAACACCTTTAACTGTTGGAACATAATTTAATTGGGGGTGTTTCCTGGATTTTCTTGACTGGGGAAGGAAGCAGTTTTGCCATCCAGAAACAAAGCATTTCAACCTACACAGGATTTGTAATGCTTACAAATATATAAGGATGACATTCTTGAAATGCAGACAGTGACTGCCTAGAAAAATGAGAGTATCACTCCACAAGCAGTGCTTTGAAGGAGTAAAGCGTTAGTAAGCGTTTTAACATTTCATGAAGCATTTGGAAACATACCTCTTTGGTTACCTTGGTTAAACCAGCTTCAACCTTCCTTATCAATTGCCATTTTTAGAGCAGGACTAAAATCAGGACACATACTGAAAGTCATAACAGTCTTCTGATGTTCTCCCTTTTGTTTCTTTAAGTTCCATAAAATATATTTGTTGTTGTTTTTTCTTAATTGAGGCAGCCCTACTGGGAAACTTCTTCAGTGAAGGGCAGTTCTGATGAATTCAAGAATGTAGATCAGAGAAGCAACTGCTACCTAATCAATAGCCAACCACACTTCCAACACACAAGGAGTGACTGCTGCATGTTATGCCGCACAAACGGGTGTGGAGATAAACCCCTTCATTCAGAGGGAAAAGAATAGGTGTGGCTGTAAGGTTTCCAGCATTTGGAGATGAATATTATTTTCTTCTTAAGCCAAAAAAGCAATCCCTGCACCCCGAACAGAAGCATGGCCCACCAGTGCTTGTTAAGATAAACTGTACCTTATGTACTCGGGGAAGAGAATGACCGAGTGGTTACAAACAGCTCAGCCTGATTTCTGCCTCCGTTCAACAAGAACGAGTTCATCCACCTCGGGAAACGGGTGCCACCAGCTTACACCCCAAGGCTCTGTAGGGCTGATGTTTGTGTGCTGGGAGCCCGAGCACCGCCTCCCGGAGGGGGTGGGGGGTGGGATGGGGTTTGGGGCCGTGCCACGAGGCTGCAGCTGCGGCTCGGCGGCCCCCCCGCGCGGCAGCATGGGGCCACAGGCGGAGCGCTGGCAGCTTGCTTCTCCCTCTATCGGGGGATGCTTTCCTGTAGCTCCCCTTTAGAAACTGAAAGGAATCGTCTTCAATCAAATGTGTATCTTGGAGCCACATGTACCAACGGAAACGGGTGCCACCAGCTTACACCGTGTATAAGCAAGCAAAGCCGCCGTTCAACAAGAACGAGTTCATCCGCTGGCTTAGTGTGAGTTTCCCTCGCTCTTCCAGCATGAAGAGCCTCATGTACCAACACTGCAGCGCGGCAGCATGGGGCCACAGGCGGAGCGCTGGCAGCTTGCTTCTCCCTCTATCGGGGGATGCTTTCCTGTAGCTCCCCTTTAGAAACTGAAAGGAATCGTCTTCAATCAAATGTGTATCTTGGAGCCACATGTACCAACGGAAACGGGTGCCACCAGCTTACACCGTGTATAAGCAAGCAAAGCCGCCGTTCAACAAGAACGAGTTCATCCGCTGGCTTAGTGTGAGTTTCCCTCGCTCTTCCAGCATGAAGAGCCTCATGTACCAACACTGCAGCGCGGCAGCATGGGGCCACAGGCGGAGCGCTGGCAGCTTGCTTCTCCCTCTATCGGGGGATGCTTTCCTGTAGCTCCCCTTTAGAAACTGAAAGGAATCGTCTTCAATCAAATGTGTATCTTGGAGCCACATGTACCAACGGAAACGGGTGCCACCAGCTTACACCGTGTATAAGCAAGCAAAGCCGCCGTTCAACAAGAACGAGTTCATCCGCTGGCTTAGTGTGAGTTTCCCTCGCTCTTCCAGCATGAAGAGCCTCATGTACCAACACTGCAGCGCGGCAGCATGGGGCCACAGGCGGAGCGCTGGCAGCTTGCTTCTCCCTCTATCGGGGGATGCTTTCCTGTAGCTCCCCTTTAGAAACTGAAAGGAATCGTCTTCAATCAAATGTGTATCTTGGAGCCACATGTACCAACGGAAACGGGTGCCACCAGCTTACACCGTGTATAAGCAAGCAAAGCCGCCGTTCAACAAGAACGAGTTCATCCGCTGGCTTAGTGTGAGTTTCCCTCGCTCTTCCAGCATGAAGAGCCTCATGTACCAACACTGCAGCGCGGCAGCATGGGGCCACAGGCGGAGCGCTGGCAGCTTGCTTCTCCCTCTATCGGGGGATGCTTTCCTGTAGCTCCCCTTTAGAAACTGAAAGGAATCGTCTTCAATCAAATGTGTATCTTGGAGCCACATGTACCAACGGAAACGGGTGCCACCAGCTTACACCGTGTATAAGCAAGCAAAGCCGCCGTTCAACAAGAACGAGTTCATCCGCTGGCTTAGTGTGAGTTTCCCTCGCTCTTCCAGCATGAAGAGCCTCATGTACCAACACTGCAGCGCGGCAGCATGGGGCCACAGGCGGAGCGCTGGCAGCTTGCTTCTCCCTCTATCGGGGGATGCTTTCCTGTAGCTCCCCTTTAGAAACTGAAAGGAATCGTCTTCAATCAAATGTGTATCTTGGAGCCACATGTACCAACGGAAACGGGTGCCACCAGCTTACACCGTGTATAAGCAAGCAAAGCCGCCGTTCAACAAGAACGAGTTCATCCGCTGGCTTAGTGTGAGTTTCCCTCGCTCTTCCAGCATGAAGAGCCTCATGTACCAACACTGCAGCGCGGCAGCATGGGGCCACAGGCGGAGCGCTGGCAGCTTGCTTCTCCCTCTATCGGGGGATGCTTTCCTGTAGCTCCCCTTTAGAAACTGAAAGGAATCGTCTTCAACCGGGACGCAGTGGTTTTTGCGCTTTTGCATCGAGTAATTTGCTGATTGGCTAAGTGCTGAAAGGCTAAGTGCTGGCTTAGTGTGAGTTTCCCTCCTGATTTTAAGCAGAGTGGGATTCAGTCATTGTCTTCTAGCGGGGATCAAATGTGTATCTTGCTAACTATGCTGTTAGTTATGTCATGCTGCTATTAAGCCTTTATCTATCCGAACAGACAAGGTTAGTTTTGTCTTCTCTAATACATGCAGGCATATTTAATTTGCCTTTATCCTGACCCATTCGTTCTTTACTTCCTGATGTGTTAGCATGATTAACACATCAGGTTGTCTATGGGATGCTCTCNAACATAGCAGGTTGTCTATGGGCTGCTCTCTGTCCTTCGAGTGGGCCGTTATCCCCCCAGTGCTCTTCCAGCATGAAGAGCCACATGTACCAACACTGGATTTTGCCACTGGATGTGTATAAGCAAGCAAACCTGCTTCTTTGTAAGCAAGAAGGATTATGCTGATATAGGAAGGTTTGCAGAGGGATTTTGGGACAGGCTTGAGGGGCTTATATTCTTTAATCACAAAAGTCATTTCAATTTTATGTTTTGTTACCTCCCTTACTTCCCTCCATCCTCCTGTTTGAGCTCTCCAAAAATACACATTCAAAGCTTCAGGGAAACTGAAAAGCTTCAGCTCAACTTAAAAGGGAGTTGCTGACTCGCACCTGGACTAACAGGGCAGGATTTACCCCTAAAGCAGAAGCACAGAAGAGAGCAAAACTGCTCCCAGCATGAGCTGGGGCTTGGAGCATCTGCCTAAGAAGTCTCTACCACCACAGAGATAATCTTAAATTTATCTCAGCCATAGCAGAGCCAGTAATATTCCCCTATCAGTTTTGCACTCGCATTGTATTACATATTGTTATGGCAATCTTCTCCAATTTTTAGCATTTGCTTTCTCAGAATGTTTTATGTATTGAATAAGAAAAAAAACAACGAAGCAGTAACAAACTAAAAATGGTCTGCTCTTTTTTTTTTTTTTTGCTTTCCAGGTGTATCTGTTGAGATGCATAGTAAGTTTAGTGTTACTGATCTGGTATTTATTTTAACTACTGCTTTGCTTTGGCCCTGTTGATATAGTGGTCATTTTTGTATATGGTGGGCCATTTGTGTGACTGATCTTACAATTCATGCTGTCTGCTGAAGGACATCCCTAGGAACAGACCTCATAGCTGTATTCTCAAGATGAAAGCAATTGGACAGAAGTACCTTTCTGAAAAGAGGGACCTCTATTACATTTATTTATTTTTTGAATTACTTGCTCAAGCCAATTGGTTGGGTTATTGGAAAAAATGAAACNCCGCCTCCCGGAGGGGGTGGGGGGTGGGATGGGGTTTGGGGCCGTGCCACGAGGCTGCAGCTGCGGCTCGGCGGCCCCCCCGCGCGGCAGCATGGGGCCACAGGCGGAGCGCTGGCAGCTTGCTTCTCCCTCTATCGGGGGATGCTTTCCTGTAGCTCCCCTTTAGAAACTGAAAGGAATCGTCTTCAACCGGGACGCAGTGGTTTTTGCGCTTTTGCATCGAGTAATTTGCTGATTGGCTAAGTGCTGGCTTAGTGTGAGTTTCCCTCCTGATTTTAAGCAGAGTGGGATTCAGTCATTGTCTTCTAGCGGGGATCAAATGTGTATCTTGCTAACTATGCTGTTAGTTATGTCATGCTGCTATTAAGCCTTTATCTATCCGAACAGACAAGGTTAGTTTTGTCTTCTCTAATACATGCAGGCATATTTAATTTGCCTTTATCCTGACCCATTCGTTCTTTACTTCCTGATGTGTTAGCATGATTAACACATCAGGTTGTCTATGGGATGCTCTCTGTCCTTCGAGTGGGCCGTTATCACCCCAGTGCTCTTCCAGCATGAAGAGCCACATGTACCAACACTGCATTTTGCCACTGGATGTGTATAAGCAAGCAAACCTGCTTCTTTGTAAGCAAGAAGGATTATGCTGATATAGGAAGGTTTGCAGAGGGATTTTGGGACAGGCTTGAGGGGCTTATATTCTTTAATCACAAAAGTCATTTCAATTTTATGTTTTGTTACCTCCCTTACTTCCCTCCATCCTCCTGTTTGAGCTCTCCAAAAATACACATTCAAAGCTTCAGGGAAACTGAAAAGCTTCAGCTCAACTTAAAAGGGAGTTGCTGACTCGCACCTGGACTAACAGGGCAGGATTTACCCCTAAAGCAGAAGCACAGAAGAGAGCAAAACTGCTCCCAGCATGAGCTGGGGCTTGGAGCATCTGCCTAAGAAGTCTCTACCACCACAGAGATAATCTTAAATTTATCTCAGCCATAGCAGAGCCAGTAATATTCCCCTATCGGTTTTGCACTCGCATTGTATTACATATTGTTATGGCAATCTTCTCCAATTTTTAGCATTTGCTTTCTCAGAATGTTTTATGTATTGAATAAGAAAAAAAACAACGAAGCAGTAACAAACTAAAAATGGTCTGCTCTTTTTTTTTTTTTTTTTTTGCTTTCTAGGTGTATCTGTTGAGATGCATAGTAAGTTTAGTGTTACTGATCTGGTATTTATTTTAACTACTGCTTTGCTTTGGCCCTGTTGATATATTGGTCATTTTTGTATATGGTGGGCCATTTGTGTGACTGATCTTACAATTCATGCTGTCTGCTGAAGGACATCCCTAGGAACAGACCTCATAGCTGTATTCTCAAGATGAAAGCAATTGGACAGAAGTACCTTTCTGAAAAGAGGGACCTCTATTACATTTATTTATTTTTTGAATTACTTGCTCAAGCCAATTGGTTGGGTTATTGGAAAAAATGAAACAGGGAAAAATTGATAAGATTTGGGTGTCGGTATGTGGCATTAAAACCTTTTCTTATCCTTAGCAAATGGTGACTTTTGGATCAAATTCCAGTATATGGCCAAAATACAGTACGAAGGAGAAAATGATTATGCTCATCATGGTAGCATAGGTTTAGGGGAGGTGAATAAGAGCATCAGAAGAGCACAACCAGATTACACAGGGTTGTTATTTCAGGCAGCCTGTTGCTCAGTTTCCCTTTCCATGGAAGAGGGATACTGCAATAACTGCATTGTCACAGATAACCTGTGTTTTAGGGGCATTTTTGGTGTCAATATGAAAAATCAGGAGCCAGACTGAAAATTATCAAAGGCTGGTAATAGGAATAGACCTTACATTGGTAAGGAGGTTTGTTTTGCTTGTCTGTTAATGCTCTTATGATGTAGGAAACAGTTGTGTTGTGTTTGTTTTGCTTCTGGAGGTCAGTAACTTCAGTGAAAGCTATTTAAATACTTATGCCCTTCAAGTTAAGGGTGCATGGTTATGATTACTCAATATATGAGTGACAGTGCAACTGCTTGCTGAGATTAGGTCATTAAATTGGATTTGCCCTGTTCTTAGGCACAACTTGCTTAGTTCATTCCGTATGAAATTTGTGGGCACAATGGGACCTGGATATTTCAGACTGAATAAGGCCCAGCTGGATGAACTTGAGCTGAGTGAAGGGTTACTGAGATGCTACTGGTAGGTTATGGGGAAGAAGGCAGCAGTGCAATGCCTCTGCTGAAGACTGTTGGAGTAGTGCTACTTTCCTTGCTGGCAAGCTCAGCAACCAAGAGTCATAAATCAGAGGTTGCTCTGTGGTTCTAGATGACATATGAAATGAGTTTTACTAATTACCACTCAGTTGAGTCACTTCAACTGTGTTTCTCTCAGACATACACCCCAGTAAACTCCTTGGAAATAAATATGAAACATTTATAAGTTACAGTCACTTTTCAAATTTTATAGAGGAGCCTTGTTGGTGAAGTCTCACTCTGAAGCACTGCATCCATCTGGATGCATGAAGCACAAAACGTGTTCTTCTGTAAGTGCAATGGATTCAGGAAGGCTCATGCAAAAGGCGTTGTAGTCGTGCAGACAGTTGTTAGCTTCCCTGGTCCACTGAACAATCTGTCACTAACCTGGGTTGGGATATGCTCTGCTTTGCTTCAGTCATTTCAGGGCTACTTCGTACTCAAGGCTGCTCAATTTCAACCTCAGACTGCCAGAGCAGCTGAGCTGGGGTTCTAAAATACAGTATAGCTCAAGGCATTTTCTTTGGTCAAATGTAAATGAAGGCACTAAACCAGCTGGATCCATGCATGGTGGATTAGACCCAATGATGTGATGCTCCGCAGTGTCTCAAAATTCCTTTGTGAGTTCAGTGTTGTGTGAGTACAAGCTGAGAAGAAGATACAAACAGAAGTGGTAGGAAGAACTAGCACACAATCCAACTGTTGATTACAGTGGCTGCTGCCTCCATCCCCCCAAAATGTTCCTGTTGTCCAATCTCAGCATCCATTCCTATTGAAATAAAAATTGATACTGTTCTCTCAGGGAACTAATCAGTTTACCTTCAAATATCTGGTTGACTTGAAAGGTATAGGGTGTTGTTTTCATTTCATATTGGAGGGGTTTTTTTGACACCATGCCGTTTTTGTTCAATTATCTACTCCTTACCCTTTTCACTGAGTCTAAGAGGGCATTTTCCTTTCAAATCCTTCCTGAAGAGAACTTAAACATTAAAAAACTGAGTGTATTTGTATTTTATTGTGAAATCCAATAGCTGGATTCCCCTCTTTTGGAACTGAGGGGACAAAGAGCGAGGATGGGCCTCTTCTTAAACAGCATATAGGATGTTTTGCTTGAAAATTGATGAAAACAAAAAATTGGGGCTAGCTTGCAGGTAGTTTTTCCACAGAGAAAACATGCAGGACTTCTTTTTTGGAGTCACATCTGCTCAGCAGCAGTACAGCAGTAGCCCACAGGGTAGGGAGCCCACATGAAGCCAGCTGAACCAGATGGGAATCTCTCGTAGTGGATGCGACAGATGGGAGCAGGTCCCATAGAGACCCTCTATCTTAAACGTCCCTTTCTTGCCAGAAGCTCTGCTTTTCTGGGGCCGGACCAGATGGTTTGTGAAGCTCTCAGATACAGCAATGACAGGGATTTGGGAGAAGGTGCATAAGTGGTAGCAAGAAGCTCCTCACTAAGATGAAGGTATGTCCCACTACATTGTGAGTCAAAGACTTAACATAATCCATTTCTCAGCTGAGAAAGCTTAATCTTTCAGAAAGGTTTAAATTAAAACAAAATAAATGGAAAACATGAAACGATTCGATCTTTACCAGTGAAGCCAGGCTGCAGGTTTCTGCTGCCATTGGCTTTTGCAGTGCTCTGTCTCGGCTCTAGAGGGCTGCATTAAACCGCTGAAAGAACTGAGAGCCATTGTTTTACAGCGCTTTCCTTCCACTCAAATCCCAATTTCTGCCTCGTCATCAGCGAGAGAATTAGCTGTTGTGATGGGCTAGAAGCAAGTGCCCTTTGGAAGGAGACTGCTGCCTGCAGCTCTGATTTTGGGTCTGCACAGTGTTACGCAAGTGAATCAACAGTACTGAACTGAAGATTTGAATTAAATGTTCTTGACATTGAGCATTTAAGCTCAGGCTGGTGGTAAACCTGCACTTCTTCCAGCAGAGTTAAAACCTATCTGGTTTCTGTTCCGAAATGATCAAACATTGTTGTATTATATACTACTATATAATAAAATAGAAATCCAATGGATCATAGAGGAGCACGTATTCAATTTTCATATTTTAAAACCTGCAGGACACTTTTTAAATTGCTGTAGCTTTTTGAGAGCAAATCTGTTGAGGAATGTAAGTTAGTACAGTTCAGTTGTTAAGTGGCTGTAGTTTGTACAAAGAAGAAAAACATGAAGTGCTGTCATCCAGTAAGGACCTTTACTCCTCGAGTAGTTTATGTTGCAAACAGTCTTGTTTTGGAAATCTGATGATAACAAAGAACCAACTCTGTTTTAAAATAAAACAAATTCTGTACGCTTTTTCAGTTCTGAGGAATGCTTTCAGGAAGCGTGCTGACTTTGTAGTAATTTGCAGCAAACTCCACTCCTCATTGCCCCTGGACCAGAACAGGAGCTGACTCATGGGGAAGCACACAAACCTCAAATAAATCATTGCATGTGTGGAGGAAAAAATATACATATATTATTCAAAACTTCGTAGATATTTGGAAAGCTCTTTAGAAACTTGTCATGTAAACCTTGCAGGGTAAAAGCCCTTCGTGGTTGCTCAGTTACTCTTGTTAAGCAGGCTGTGTGTCCTGACTGAAGGATGAGCATGCTGAAGGAGGGTTTTTTTTTTCTTCCTGTGAATGCTGAGCTCCCTGGCTGTGCTTGTGATGGGCAGAACCTGGATCTCCTCGTGTCCCTGCATTTACTTCTGGATGAGGTTTAACCTCAAACACAGCCATGTGTGTTGCATTCGTGTATTGAAGCTCTTTAAGGAAGGGCTGTGACTTCTTTATAAAAAGCACAGTACTTTAACAATAAGCAAATACATGTGTGCAAAACAAATGTTTTATAATGTAGACATAAGCACATTAAGTTACTTTGCAACTGGTCTGTTTATTACATAGCATTCAACTGAGTGGCATCGTTGGGATAGTTTGCACAGTGTGAAGAGGCTGCATTTACTAAGCTGCTGTGAAAATTATAGGAAGAGAATCAGATACATTTCCTGGCTTACCTGTACATAGGATATGATTTCTTTCAGTACTGTCACCAGTGTTAAAACTGTGTGATGGAATATATCAGTAAGAAGCATCTTCAAAGAGGATTAAAGGTTCAGACTTTTTTTCTGTTGTTGTTTGAGGCAATAATGTTGAATTCTTTTGAAGTAATTAAACTTGAAACTGATCCAGCTTTTTGCTTTTTTTTCCTTTTTGGGTACAATGGTTCTTACAGTTTACAGATAATTGGCAGGTGAGCAAGATTAGTAGCACTGAACACTGCTTGGTGCTGTTACTGCCTAAGGGAGAGCCAGGCAGCCTGTGGTACAGAAGAAGGCTGCTCAAACACTTGTGCAAGGGGAGCATAATGAATGTTCACCCAAGGAGATAATGCAATGACTTAACCTCCCACAAGAAACAGGACCTTGGTGTTCCGGGAGATTTCTTATTGAGAGAGTGTTTCAGGGATGACAGCAAAGCTTCTTTGTGGCAACCTAAACACTAAAAAGCCTGTAGGTTGCTTTGCTACTTGGTTGAAATTACAGAATCAGAGCACTTGACTTGCATTCAGACCGCACTAATCCCCATGGAGCTTTATCCCGTGTTTGTCATTAGTTGGCTGCACTGACAGGCTCCCTGGCTTGCCCTCCCTAACCAAAACAGCAACAAAAACTCCTTTGCATCAAAGAGAATTTTCTTTCAACTTTGATCACATTTCTTGTGGTGCTCAAGCCTGTTGCTAAGAGAAAATGCTCTGGTAAGGAATGGGGAAATCATTATTATAATTACTCTTGTTACACCCCAGTGAGAACAAGGCTCTCTGAGCACTCAGCAGAGTGACAGAGCAGTGTGGGCTTTAATTGATGGAGCTGGTGACAGCCCTGCTGGGCTGAGGCTGCAGGAGAGCCCAGCCACAACATCAGCATGTGGAGCAGAGTGCCTGGCTGCTCCCTTGTAGGGTCTGTGGTGCAACACCTGCAGCTGTGTTGCAGAGAATCGGAATCACTGAGGTTGGAAAAAGTCCACTAAGATTCCTGAGCCCAACCTCAACCACCATGTCTACTGCCCACATCCCTCAGTGCCATATTTCCATGGCTCTGGAACACCTCCAGGGACAGTGACATTTTCAAATCAGAGGCCTCTTTCCTACATTCCCAAAAGTACAATATATGCTGTATGATCTGCTTGAAGGGGTCATGAAAAACATATATGCATCAGTTTCTGAGACTGTAATACAAGAGCTATAAGAAATACATAAAGCAACGTTGAGAGAATATCTGCACTTGTTTGAAAACGTTTCTGTTTCCAGAGTGCCTCAGTATTTCATAAAGGTGCTTGTTCTGAAATAGTGGTACTAAAAATGTTTTTAATTTTCCAGCCAGTACAAATAGTGATTTATCTTTCTGGTGAAAGAAAGAAGGGAAAGGATTATCTTTTTCACCTCCTGTGTTTAAAAGGTATCACATCAAACTCAAGATGACATGACGTTTACATGGATCACTGCTTAGTCATTCGAGATTCAGCATGGCTGAAAGATGTCAAGTGTAGGGCAAGCACCTGCATATTTCAAGGCAGTGGGAGTTGCACATTACATCTAAGACTGGAAAACAGCAGAGTGAAGTGGTGAAACTGCAATGGATGTGAAAGGGAATGAATGTGGTGAAAACTGAATCTTGTAATATAACAAGGGGAAAGAAATATTCAGTAGTATAAAAAATTAGGGCGTGTTCTGGTTGCTGATATTTGGGGACAGTAGTGAAACGTTGCCATGAGCGTTCACAAAGCAGCATCTGGCAGCATTGGAAGTGACTGAGAAAAATATGAGCACCTGATTTGTAGAAAGACAGCCCTGTGTGTGTTTTGTGTTCCATTTTGGCTCCCCATGCAGCTGCTGGTGGCTCTCATGTCCATCAGCAGACTAAGCAGCTGGGAGAAGTCCCTCTGCTGGTACTCGTGGTACTTATAGTGCTCGTTTTTTCTTTGGGATGTCCAGTGCTGGGAGACCCATTTGGACAGGGTGTCCTCTGTTTGCTCTTCTCCTACCATCACTCAAAGCCTGAGATGTAAAACCCTGTCCCAGACTAAAAAAGCCATCTCTTGGCTTTTAGTAATATGGAGTGACAGCTTCATAGAAGTGGAAGCCTTGTAGATGCTTTAAAACAGATTTTATGGGAAAGCTGCTTTGACTTCCAAGCGCTTCTGAAGATAATCAAAGAGTAGGGAAAGACAGTAAGCCTGCATCTGGCTACTTTCTTGGACTTACAGCTATTGATTACAATTGCATTGATTGTTGGAGCATTGCATCTAATGAAATTTCTCTTGGATGCTGCTACCACAATAGAGAAGAACGAAAGTTTAGAGGTGTTGGAAGAGGCAATATTTAGATCTCATCATGGAGATGCTTCAGTTAGCACTTGTTGTGCACTGTCTGTTGTGTTGAGCTGTATTTCTGTAGGATTCCTGAAATTAGAAGAATATTGTTGTTTTGCCAGGAGTAATGTAGAAGGGAAATGCTTAGTAGTTTACCAGCTGTTTCTATGTCTCTTTCCATGTGATAAAGTTATAAAACTTAAACTCTTGATGCTGAGTCAGTAACATGTTTTTGATCAGGAAGCAGATGTAGTCTGGAGAGCTTTTTAGGTAATTATGCTACTTGTGGCTTGATATGGAGGAGCGTTAATCATTTATACTGTACATACAGTTCCAGAAATGAGAGCTATGATGCATAGGAGAAGATGGGATCATAAATTAATGCATTATTAATTATTAATTATTAACCTGTTCTTTCCAAAAAACAAAAGAAAAGGTGATTGTGTATTGGAGTAGGGCAAGACATCACAGAAATAGTACATCAGTGGTGTTATTTTCAAATTAACATGACAGTTTCTTTACTAATTCTTAGATCTTTGATCCCCAAATAACCCAAGGAGTTCACAAACTTTTTTTAAAGTCTGTGTTTCAAATTAGATTATTTTGGTTATTTCATCTAGCAATGGTCTTCAGAGCTAGCTTTAGAAAAATAACCTTTGCACTCAGGACAAAGAAGCAAGAGAGAACCTGATTGCCCTTGGACAGCCCTTCACTGATTTAGATCATGCTGTATGATTTCACTAAGTAAGAGTCTCTTTAGAAGAGGATGGAGGCCATTCTGCTGTTGCCTACAGCGTGCTCACTCTGAGCCCTAGGAAGTACTTGCAATCTCCCTTCCTGCAGCAGCTTCCACTTCTAATTATTCCTCAATAACTTTACAAGATAATGTCTTTTTCCTCCCTAATTAAGCCCTGACATCCTGTCACCAACCCATCTTTGGTAACCACAGCCACCGTGTCTTCCTACAGAGCTCTTGGGTTACCCACTGCTTCCCATGCTCAGACCTGTAGCCACTTCACGCCAGTGCTGCAGCACTTAACTGCAAGCGTTAATTGATGGAGCCCAATTAATGAGAGTGTTTGGTCCCGTGGTTCCTGCCAGCCAGAGTTTGTCTATTGTGTCAGACAAAGGAATTAGAGGACCTGCTGGCTCCTATCACCTTACATGCAGGTAGTGCCTGAGCCCTGGGAGCATTACCGGTGAATTATCAATGTGGGCACTGGCCTGGCTGTAGTGGGACTTGGCATCAGTGCTCAGACAGGAGACACTGCAGAGTAATCCAAGATGGAACAACCTCTTTCTAATAAATTGCGCATGAAAATCTCTTAAATAGTTAAATAGTGATGCTCAGTGAGTTGCTTTGTCTCCTATCCTTCCCCCTCCTCCCTGTACTGCAAGTTTAATAAACCAAAACCCAAAGCATCTCAGCCTGGAGCTTTGTAAGATTTAAGGCTTGAAAATGGGAAGCACCTCATTATATCTGTCAATTTCCAATAAAAAGGGAAGATAGCGGGTGTCACTTCAATGTCTTATCAGTGGTATTTGTTTGACTTCTCTTTCCTAAGTGCACTGCTTGCTTTTTTTTTTTTGGTGATGGAATCAAACACTTCTGAACTGTACAGTATAAGAAGATGTATCAGTTTTCACATAAGGACTTTAAAAAGGAGACCAGTCTGTGCTTCACTCTGTAGAAATAAAGAACTATTGTACAGTATAGCATATAACACTTGCAACGTGGCCAATTGACTTCCTTCCTATTAATGAACTACTCTGTTTACCTTCTTATACAAACCATTTCAAAACCATTAAAACTAAGAGGATTAGCATCACATTTCTGGCAAAATGCACCTTAATTTCAGCAAATGGTACTTTCACTCTCTGAGGAGATTTAAAAACCAAAAAAAAAAAAAAAACTTTGAAAGAAATGGATTCTTTATTGTGGCAAATTCATGGAAATTATGTCCCCCATTAAAAATATAGTGGGTAGAAAAAGGGGGGGGGATGAAGAATGCAATTCCCTCAGCCAGTGAGAGGGGATTGTGTTGTGAAAAGATTAAATTACCAACAAGGGAAGAAAATTCAAATCGATCCTGAAATGTGAGTTAAATCCTGACAATGTGAATAAATTGTTCTTTCCTCACTGTGTACAAATGGTTCCTACTTGTGTAGCCTTTGTTTAGGAAACATACAGGTATGTTGAACTTCGTTTGTAGGTGGTACTACAACACAAGTTCAATAACCAGAGCTCCCCCTTCCTGTATCCTGAAGGTTTGTCTGGCAAAGAAGTCCTCCTGTGATTTATTGCAACTTCTTCATTTGGCTTTTTAGTCTTTAAGTCTTTTTTAAAAAACTTTTTAAAGGTTTGCAAAAGTTAAGAAAAATTAAAAGTGCTCCCAATGCATGCATGTGCCATAAGTTTGTTTCATGCACCTTCAGCCACGCATTGTGCTTTGTTACTGTCTTATTTCAAAGGCACTTGAGTGTCCCATTGAATGGGAATATATGATAAAGAATTTATCTGGACAACCAGTAAGTGAAGAGTGCATTTTTTCCCCAGTTTTCTTTAAACAGTTTGAGCAGGGCAGGGAGTTAACAGGCATTGTTTTACCGCCTTCAAAATGCCCCTGAAAAATTTGATGTTGGTGGAGAGAAGGGACGAATTCATAGGGAAGATGTTCGTTAATGACAAGTAAGTCGTGAGAACAACACATTTTCAGGAAGGTAACTACCCAGTTATTACCCAGAAGGTAATATATGGGCACAGTGAAGTGATGGCTCGTTTGGGATGAGGCTTTTCAAGGTGCTTAATTTTTCAGACAGGCGTTGCAGCTCAGGCTCTGGGGTCTGATGGTGATGGCACTTTGTCTGACAAGATAAACGAGCCTTTATAACTCTTCCTGTATTGTATGATCTGGCATTGGGAAATTAAGATAAAACTTTTGGGGCTGATTTTGTGTTGTTATAAATCTAAATGACAAAATTCAGCATTTCTGGAGAAAAGACCAGTTACTTCTGGGCTCTCCTGTTGAGCAAAGGATGCAAACTCACCAGACAGTAGCTTGGGGAGCTATCCTGTTTCTCCAACAGCTAGGGGCAGTAGGCTTTAAAAATGAATTGCTTATCTTCTGTAGCTAAAAAATCAACTTCCTGTGCTTGTTGTTCACAAATTCCTGTGCTGGAGCTTCTTCAAGAAAAGAGTCTTGAAAAATAAATATTCTACCTATGTTCAGAAAAAGCTTCTGATGAGAAATAGTTTTGGTTGTGGTCACAGAACTTTGTGATCAGCGGTGATCAAAAACTCTTCTGGAGGATACCTTATGGAGGTAACCTTCTCACACCAAGTTGGCTGCTTCCCATCAGCAAGTTGTAACAAAATGTTCTCAAATATTTTTTCTTTCTATTGCAACTACAGTTATGGAAATTCTAGAAATACGATTCAGAAAAATAATTGTGCATTCAGGTGGATAACAGCAAGAAGATCAAACCACTCTCCCGATGCGAGCAGTGGTCTGGGCCTTATTCCACCATTCCAATCTGTTGTGCATAAGCATTAGGTCTGCTTTGGAATGCAGACACTAACGATGTTAAAAGCACTGTCTTTTCCACACACCATCTTTTCAAAGTCCTACGTATCTTCCTACACCTGTTAGAGCTGTAAGCTCAGAGCTGGTGCTTCTCCTTTTTTGCACAACCACCAAAAAGTAAATGAGAATTCCGATTCATCTGTCACATGGATCCTTTTGCAAATGTAACTCCGTGTTTCTTTTGCCATGGAAGATGAGTGCTGATGGCCCAGCATTGAGCTGATTGTGCGATGCCATCCATGTCAGAGCAAAGTGGAAGCTTCACCTTGTTGTAGGCTGACTGCTGCATGAGCAGCCCAGGGGGGAGATGCCTTCAGCTCCACAGTGCATTTTGCATTGCAAAGCATTTTGCTGCAAGCTGGCAGCAAAGAGGAGGATAAGGACCCCAGCTTAAACCCTTGTTTTTGTCAAAAGAGTTAAAGGCCGTTAAGATCAGTCTTTTAAAGCTGGCTGAGAGAGAGCCGTAATAGATTCAGCAAGATATACTGTATATTAAAAGGTTCCTGATTTTTCCCAAATGATAACCTGCTGAAGGAAATGATGTCCTCTGCCACAGTACCTGCTTGTCTAATTGCAAACCATGCAACCTTATCCCCCCAGAGATTTGGAGATAAAAAAAACTCCACTGTCATCACCTCCACCCTCCCTGGCTCCACTCTCTCTGCGCAGCAGGTAAGACAAGAAAGAAGGACTGGCAGATTTAAATAGATAGGGTTCATTTGAGAAACCGGACAATTACAAACACCAGCATGGACACGCGTGCAGCAGGAATGTAACAAGTTAGTGACAGGAGGCTTTTCAACTGAATACCAGGAAAATAAATAACAGATGTTGCTTTGAAGGAACATGGTTGTCCTGAGTACTTCAATTCAGGCGACTGATGAAAGTGCCCGTCTGGATAGAGTTTTAAGTTATTTGTGGGGGTTGGGGGGAAAGGAAGAAACAAGGAGAAAAGTCAGTGTTTCTCTGGATAAAAATGCAGAACTGGCTGCCCTTGCCAACGACAACCATTGCACATCACAGTTCTTGTAGCATATCTGTCTATGGTCTGGTTGTCCATTTGCACTAAGACAGAGTTGTCCTGCTTTCTCCAAGTTCACTTCATGAACCAGAGTCTGAGGCCATCATGGTACAAAACATCCATAATCCCAGCACAGCTTGGGAAAGACAAGGCAAGACAATGTCATAGAATCAAAATATCACAAAATGTCCTGACTTGGAAGGGACCTACAAGGATCATTGAGTCCAACTGAGTTCAGGACAACCCAAGATCCAAACCCTGTGTCTGAGAGCATTGTCAAAATGCTCCCTGAGGTTTGGCAACTGTGCTCACTGCCCTCTGGTGCAGAACCTTTTCCTAACACCCACCGGACCCTCCCTAATGCAGTTCCAAGTCATTCTCTCAGACCCTGTCTCTGTCACCAGGGAGAAGAGATTCCTCTGCCCTTCTCCATTTCCCAGAGCCCTAAGGTGCTTGCTTGTCCCATCCCTTTGTAGGTGCTGGGTACAGAAACATGATGCTGGCTGAGTGGCCCCAGTTGATGTATTTTCTTGGGTTTGTCCCCATGTGTCTGTGGAGCCCCACCTGGGCCTGTGTCTCAGTGTGCCCATTGGAGCAGACAGCTGATGTCTCACTCCATGGGACAGTGCTCTGTGAAGATGTACTGTGTACATCTGTGGGGAACTTTTCACCTGTCCGTGTTATAAATGGGACTATATCCATACAACTTGTTCCTGTACTTGGCACTGTTATTGAACACATCATTTTGTTTTGTTACTGCCTTGCAGAGCTAGGGTGGCTTTGTATAAAGATTTTCCCTCCAGTTTTCCAGTTCTGAAAGGCAGCAGTGGGGAGTAGAGATAAATTGGGAAGGCACTCGGAGGCAGCAGCCTGAGCTGGCAGCTGGAAGCACTGTCACTGCGAAACAGGACAGCTTTGTGAGCATAGAATCATGGAATGGCTTGGGTTGGAAGGACTTTAAAGATCATCCAGCTCCAAGCCCCTGCTATGGACTGGCTGCCCCCCATCAGATGAGCTGCCCAGGGGCCATCCATGAACATGGGCACCAAAGCTGTGGGCAGCAGTGCCAGGGATGTACTGTTTCTGAGTGAAGAATTGCAGGGTCGTTATCTATTTGGCCCCACTCTATGGTGGGGGGGTAATAGGAGGTGATGATCTGGCTGTCTACTGCAGGAGTGCATTAATTGAACAAATTTTTATGGCTCTGGAAGTCTAAATGACTTTTCTGCCTCTAGGCTTTCTATACAGGATTGTATATTCAGGTGAATGAAATATATGAGTTCGGCTGTGGGAACATTTAGCAAAACTAAAATCTTTAGCTAAATTTGCCACCCCTGACCCCTACACACATTTATTTGGTCTCATTTTAGAAAATTATCCTTTTTTTCTGGGCCAGTTATTAGGTGAGAACAGAGGAGGAAGATGAAACTGGATGAGTGAAAATTACCAATCTCCTTTCTCCCTCTGCTTCCTTGGGCTGGCAAACACTTGTCTAGAGTTTTGGCATCAAGCAGGGGCTTGGCTGTGCTGAGGAATCACTTGGCTAAGGGATTGCAGGAAACGTACCCAGCATCATCTGTGCGGATGGAAAGAGCTGGACCCTTCCTCCATTCGCAACCCATAGGCACTACTGTGTCAGATAAAAATATATCCACTCTGATGTATTTTTCACCCATTCACTGGTGAAAGGGAAGAATAAATGCAGACAGCTTCTCCAGATTTTGCTGAAGAAGGCTGAAAGCCATGGCATCCCTAAAGGAAGGCCACAACTTTACCTAGAAGGAGGGAGGGCAAGCTGTGAACGTTTACAAACGTGTACCTCCCTCGTTATCCTACAGGCAAGCTGGCAGAGTCTATTTAGTATCATTTGAAAGTTCACTGAGATGAAAATAATGACAAAAAATACTGTGACAAGATAAAGTACAGTGCTATAAAAATTCTCTACAGTGCTATAAAAATTAGATTCTTAGCAGAAAAGAGAATGAAGAGGTAATTTAGTAAAAGTGATGGATGAACCTCTGAAGGTTTGGAATTTCAGTTCAGTGCAATCACTTCTTCAGATCTGAAGAGTCTGGGAAATTCAGGAGTGTGGTAACCAGCCATGATAACCGGTCTCCCCTGGTTTTGACTCACCTGAAAGCTATCAACAAAAAGAATACAAGATTGGAGTCTCTAGCTAGATTGCCCAGCAGTATTAAATTAACCCTTATTCAACCTAAGTTAATATTTCCTGTGGTGTGAGAACATATATTTCTATCAGGAAGAAAAGAGAAGCTTGCTGCAGCATCTGGTAGAGCTGGGGAAGAGTCACATTTGGAAGGTATCTCTCACTGTGCAAGTAGCTTATATGGTCAAAACCCACCATTCTGGGTGGAGAGCAGGCTATTAGTATAAAAGAGTGAATACTTTGGTAGTGGTAGCCTGGCACTGACCAATTCAGTGTACCTGATGAGTAGAACCAATAGCTTGCATTTCAAAAGAGCTGTTGATTCTCAGAAGTCAAATTGCTTTACAAAAAAGCTATCTTTCTTACAGTGTTTATGACTGGAGAAGAGTGAGGCCTAGTGAAATGAATGGACCTTGGTCACCATGGGACTGGATGCTGCAAACACAAATAAAATTCAGTTCTAAGAGAAGCTGTATTTATTTTATATGGTTTCCAACAGGTGATCATATTCTTCCCAGGCACTTGGTATGAGCAGAAGAGTATGAAGTAGGATTACAGGGCTACACAAGTGCAATGAAACCCATCTCCACAAGGCTACATTTTCAGTGGTCTCATTTCTTAGAGTGTCAGGGTTGACTTGTACACACCTGGCAACTGAGAGCCTTTTCAGTTTGACTGTGGATGTATGATGTAGGGTTTAGATAACAGGGTGCAACAGATCATAAAGCCTGTAGAGCACAACCCAAGCTACAATCCTTTTTGCAGAGGACCTTTTACAGTTAATGGTGAATGGCCAGGAGCACCCATGAAACATTTTTTCTCTCTCTTCTTTCTCTCTTCACCCTCTCCCTCCTTCTCTTTCTTTAAGCAACCATTGTGGTGTTCTGCCCAGACAGCTGTGCCTTCAAAATAGTACCTTTGTGTTTCTTACAGTAAGAAAACAGTGTTGGAAAACCACAGCTGAAATGAGCTGTATTTAAAACACGAGCCTTGATCATTGTTTTTAGCTGTTGTGGATTTTGTCTTGATTAAAGCAATATTAAATATATTTAACTAGGTGTGCTTAAAACATGTAATTAATGGGAATGGAAAGAACTAAGGTGAACAAGATTATATTTCTTGTCTGGTTTTACCACCTGGGGATGTCCCAGGCCATGTATGATCATATATACTTATGTACATACCATATAGTAAAGTGGATTTAAGGATATCTCTGGCTGTGTGGGAAAGCTTTCCTTTGGGCAGGCCCCACTACTTTCTACTTCCTATGGAAGAAAAGCTGCTGCAAGTTGGGCTCTGGTTGTGCAAAGGTGGATGCCTTACCCTGCAAGCTGTTCTCCTCCAAAGGGCACATGTACTCCTCGCACCCTCCCCTGGGAGACAGCTTCTCCTTTTGTCATTTTCCCTTCACACTTTCCTGATTGGATATGTTATTTATGGCCTGTGATATACTGTATTTCTGAATTGATTTTGTGTTCAGCTATTGTAAAGCATTTTTGTGGACCAGCACCTCAGGGTGATATATATTTTTTTCTTTCCTGACGTTCTGACTTACCTGTTTCGCTCTGAGTTTCTCACTCTTTTCCACTTGTTTTCCTGTTTCTTCCATTGTGGACTGGAATATTCAGCTGTCCCCCTCAGGAAATAAAGCTATATTTGAAAATGGTAAGAAATTAAATGCATCTATTTTAATGAGACTATTGTTTTAATGTGCTATGGTCAGTACTGAAAACTGAGGAAACCTTTTCATGTTGTGCTTTTCCTACCTTCTTTCACACTGTATAGTTTTGTTTTAAAGAAATGATAGGAAAACAACAAAAATGACACAGAGGAAGAGTAGATGTGGGGAAGCATGTTGGCTGTGTAAAGTCACACAGGTTAAGGAACCTGATGGGAAAATGAGTCCTATAGAAGAAGGGGAGGAGATAACAGTGGGTCTGAGGAGAATGGCATTCCTGTGGAAAGGGGTGGATGGGTTATTGGGAAATCATCCAGAGCTGCATCCATGTCTGAAGCAAGCAGTAAGGTGAGTGCACAGGTGTCACTGACCTATTATAGAGTCTCTTCAGTATGTGCAGTCTTACTGACAATCCATGGAAGAGATTGAAGTGGAAAAAGGCTGGGTTTAAAAACATATTCCAGGCATGTTGATAAGTAAACCAGAAAAGCGTTCAAAGGATGGCTGTGAACTGGTAGGGAATTCTTTGGGCTTAGTGGCCTTCCAAAGTCACCAATTCCACTGTCAATAGAATCCATTCCTTCCATAAGTGGAGTAGATGATGGTGTTTAGGGACACGTGATAGAATCATCAGATGGCATAACATATTAAAGAGATTTTTTGTGGCCAGAACTGTGGCTGCCATTGGATTGTTACTCAAATTTAGAAAATATTTGTTAAATAAATCCGTAAGCAAATGCATAGGGACTTTAGCTGTTGTTGGAATTGGGAAATGGGGACATATTTCAGGAAACTGACAGCCTGCTTCAGGAGACATGAGCACAGAAATGACAGGAGAGGTTATTTCTACAGCATTAGTAGTAGCTGGATGAGCATTAGTTCTTCCTCACACCTGTGTTTCCCATTCAAAGGATCATTAAAAACATTCAAACCATACACTTTGCTCTGCCCAAGAGGTAAAAGTTCAGACATTTGCTGACAATACCTTTAATTAACAAGAAATTGCATTGGTAAGTGCCTCATTTAGCAGCTGGGATGAAGATGGGTGACCATAATGTCCCTGCCTTGTAGCAAGGGCTTTGGGGAAGTGGCAACAGATCCATGGTTCCACAGCAGACAGGAGCTGAGGGGTGGAAAGGAATAATGAAAGGTGCCAATGGCATTAAGGATGGATCACGTATCTGAGTGAGAAGCACAATATGCATATACACCAGAACTGCTCCAGAGTGGGTCACACACCAGCATGCTTGTATTTCTCTCCACTTTGACCTACCTTACTCAGAGCTAATTGGGGTGACAAATATATATGGAGAACAATGTATAAACACCTAATTGCAAGCTCACTTGTGCTGTTGGTGCCTCAAGTCCTTGTTGGCCCCTGTCCTGGACCAGCTTCAGGCGCAGCCAGCAGGTCTGTATCACTCCAAGGAGCCAATCTTGGATCCCCGTGTCTGGGCTGCTGCTGAAATCCCTTTTATTTTGGAGAAATAACGTCACCTGATCCATGCAGATGATAGAACTGATGTTGTAAAGTCTCTCTGTTCTCGGCCAGTTGAAGATGAAGATTAGTAGTTAATCGGGACAGATAGTGTGGGTTTGTATTACTCTGGTGGCTATATGTTACTGTTACTGAATGAGCAGTTCTGTACAAGGTGGGGAGATACACATCGAGTGCAGCTGACAGCTCAACCTGGACTAGGTGCGCAGTAAGTGCGGGGAACAGAGCCTGGGTTTTTTGTCCAGGGATTTTTATCATTTTACCAGGTCCTATTTACTTTCAAGCATCTGTTCAACCTTTCATGTGAGATGAAAACAATAGCTTCAGCTGCTTTCTGCCCGAGCACCGGAGGAGTTCAAGCTGATACTCACATCAAAGCGCTCTGCATATTTATCATTCCTTGTTCTGTAATAAGCAGCGGCGTCTGACAGATGCACAAAAGAACCACAGTTTCCACTTGGACTTTACAATGACAGCGGTGGCATCAAACCTGTATTAAAGCCTCACTTGGGAAACACCGAGCATTTTCCTTCCTGAATAATTCTAGTCTCCTCACAACTTTCTGTACTGTCAGGGCCACTCTGCAACCAGCAGCTTGGGAGGACAGACTGGGTGCTGCTGTGCAGAACTCACTGCTGATTGTAGTGGGAGCAGGAATGCACTCACTGTTCTTCTCAAGCACTTTGTCGAGTGACACGTAATGGGTTTGCTTTGGAATTTTTCAGATATGAAACCCTAACTCTAGCCCTAACCGTTGCTTTCTGTGGTCTTATCCTAAGGAATAATTCACTTTTTCATTTAGCAGAAAGCAAACCTTGCTCTGCAGTAAAAGCTTATGTTTAAGAGAGAAAAAAAAAACAAACAAAAACATACCATAAATATATTAAAAAATATCTACATTCAGCTCTCAGGGTGCAATTCCTCAACAGCATGTTTCGGGAGTAACTTACACCCTTGGCAGCCCCAGAAGTAGAATAAGGGTATGGAGCAACTTGATATTATTTAATGCATAGAGAAAGGGGTTGAAAGAACATTATCTTGCCTGCAGAGAAGGCAGCTAATCACCCCTATAAATATTCAGGTGACATTGTGGGTGCCTCATCCTTGCAGGTGCCCAAGGCTGTGAGTGGGGCCCTAGGCAACCAGAGCTGGTGAAGGGCAGCCAGCCCATGGCAGGGGATTGGAGCCTGATAATCTTTAAGGTCCCTTCAACCTAAACCATTCTATGACACCTCTGTCCCTGGAGGTGTTCAAGAAACGTTTAGATGTTGTACTGAGAGACATGGGTTTAGTGAGCAGTATTGGTGGTAGGTGGACGGTTGGACTGGATGACTCTAGAGGTCTTTTCTAACCTCAGTGATTTTATGATTATTTTTTGCTACATGAATTTCGAACCTTCACATACATTTTTAATAGAATATACTGCTTTATGCTGCCCGAGAGGAACCACAAGCAGTGGCCATGAGCTCAAAATGCATTCAGTAAAAAAGAATATTCAAAGCTCACTGAGAAATTTCAATGTCATTATAGAGGATTTGCATATATATTGAGGCAATACTTGACTTACAGAAAGCAGCAGAATAGAGACTCATACCGATTTTAAAAGACAAAACAATTTTAATTAACATTAACAAGTTGAGTTTTTTTAGTATGCTGTAATCACTTTTAAGATTGTCAGATTTAGATGTAGATGTTTTATTAAGAAACTTAAAAACAAGTAAAAAATACTTTGCTCCATTTGAAATGGCTTTAAAAGTGAGCAGGGGCCTCTTCACCATCGTGCAGTTGCTGCTTGCTTTGCGTTCTAGTGCGGATGCATCTGCAAATCAGTAAAATGATACAAGAGAGTCTTTAAATTGATCTTTTTAAGGCATCGTTTGCATTATGGGCTCACGTCTGGTGAGATTTATCTCAAACAATAGCGTATCAGTATTAGCATGCTCAATTATAGATCCTCCAGCAATACAATAGTTAGTATGAGTCCCTGAAGGCTAAAACGGTTCTTTTCCGGAAAGCTGTGTATTTTTATGCTTAAATAATCCATAAAGACTGTCCCTGCTGAGAAGTTCAAAAAGACTGTTCTTAATGCTTCATTGCAGGGCTTCGGGCTGTACTGTACAATGCGAGTTCTGGCAACCCTGCAGCAGGGCCCTCTTTCACTGCTGGATGGCCTTTTTTGGTCTTTATGTCGACTGCTGGAGTGGGATTCTGATGTTATTTTCCATTCCTACTAAGTTAGGACTTAAAAATATTAAAAGTCACCTTGAATTCAAAGGCTAAAATGCAATGGTGGCCAGAGCTGGGGCAAGCAGCGGATATTTCCATCCATACATCGTTGTGCAGGTATTGGTGAAATAACTGAACTCATGTGTGATGCTCTGCCCTTGGCTGTGAATAATGGGGCATAGATAAAAAGACTTGGCAGTATAAAATCATGGAATCATTAAGGTTGGAAGAGACCTCGAAGGTCATCTAGTCCAAGAGTTAGTGCATTTAAAAGTTGCCCCATGGAAATCTTACGATGCATGTACTTACATTTGAGCACACATGGAAGCTTTTGCCAGGTCCGGTCATAGTGGCTTGGTCAAGGGTCACTGTGTGATACCAGGACCCTAAAGTCAGGGTTACTCATCCTCTCACCTTCCTCTGGGTGCGGCTGGGTGCAGACATTCACTTACAACATTTGGTAGATTTTAAGAAAGGTCCTTTTCCTGACAGGCTTAAATGGAAACTTAAAAAGTTGTCACATCTTGATAGCTTTTGTTTTCTCCTGGAGGACTTCTTCCTACCTCACTTGAATTTGCAATTCCAAATTCCATCCCCATATTAATTTATAAAGGAGGTATTTTTGAAACATCTTATCTTGACGTGTATCTCCAGTACCAGAAGTCCTCAGGCCCAGTTCCTAATTAATTATTTCATAAAGCGCAAAAATAAAGCTGGCAGGAGCTATGGGCAGTGACCCTTCTCAAAGTCCTTGCAGTGGTGTCCCAGTTGGGGGGGCACCAGTTGGTCTTCCTGAGTTGGAGCCATCACAGCCATTCCCAAACACCCACCAGAGCAATAACCACGTAAAATAAAACACTCCTTTTCTAACATTAAAAGCCACTGAAACAAAGGAGCCTTTTTTTTTATTATTTAACAATATATTCTGAGAGAATGAGAGATTAAGATTGAGGAGTCACTTCCAATCAGAAAGCCACCATTTAATTACAACACACAGGAAATTACAGAGTGAATGGCTGGGACAGTGATAAGAGACTGACACCGGAGGATGACAGGTACTGAAATCCGACCACTTCATCACAAAGCTACTTATCACAAGAGCCTGTCTGGAAGGCTGACAATCTGATTGTACTGTCAACTCAATTCATAATTAATATATTTATCAAATTAATTACTGAAAAAATCTCACTGGTGCTCGCCGTAAAACAGTGGCTAAATTCATTGCCTGTTGGCTTCGTTTACTGCTAATAACTGTGCTGTCAGTTTAATGAGGGCAGTGAGTGGGCCCTGTTTTAGCTGCATGACAGACAAATTGCCCTCTTATATAGAATGATACAGAGAATTTAAGAGAAGAAAAGAAATATGTCATTGTTTGGTGACAGCCACAATCGGAGCCTTGTCTTGGAAACTTAGCATCAGCTCTAACATACATGAAAGGGAGGTTGGGAATTCCTTTGTCAGCTAAATAAATACTTTATGAAATCCTGACTGATCCCTTCATCTGCGCTGACCTCGCGGCACCGCGTGGAGCTCTCGATAATTCTGTGTTGATTCCGAGGCCCCAACAGGAGATCTCTGCTCACCATACCCAAGGCTGGGCTGAGTCTGGCAGCGGGATGCAGGACGGGAGGAGGGCAAGGACGGAGCTGTTGGCAGGGCTTGATTACCATGCTCAATTAGCTGCCTGTAAGCTTATTGAGGTGCTGCATTGCTGTGTTGCACGGTGTTGTGCATGACAAGTGGTTAAAATCGGCTCCGTTCTATTGCTAGGAAATACAGGGATGATGAGAGCAGCCTCTGAGAAAGGGAGGCTGTTTCCTCAGGCGTGCAATATCTGGGCTAAGTAGCACTCACTGGTGAGCTGCAAGATATTCAGCTCATCACCAGTTTTAATGGGATTTAACGCACATCACTTCAGCTCATTGAGTTGAGAAACCTGTGGAAGATGTGCTGCAATTGAACACATTCAAGAAATGAATATTTAGTTGCAAAAATCACAAGTTTTTATTTCTTCTTTTTTCCCTCTGATAACTAATAAACCAGGCTGTCAATTGTGAGGTATGAAAACCTGGCTTAATGTGAGCTGTTCCCCTCTGTGTGGTGAGGAAAGGAGACAGCACGCAGTTAGCACCAAAGTCAAAATGCTGTGCTGCAACCCTCACCCTGAAAATATTTTGCAGAACGGATATCTTACTAAGTTTTTTAATAAGATTACATAAGTAGTGTTAAGTTGAAGGCCAAATAATTTGCCCAGTGTTTAAATACGTTTTAAAAAGCCAGTTTTTCTTGTTTAATGGAGTTTGAACAAATATGGACAAGCAGCGACACACTGCAATTCCACTTCACAAAGGTTAAGTGATAAAATTAATGCTGTGAAAAATCTCCGTAGCAAGTGTTCACATTAAAACCCAACATGTGCTATAAAGACTATAAACACCTGTGAGCACTAGGGAAAAAAGTTTGAGAAGGAAATCCCTGCAGGTTACTCACGGTATTCAGCCACATACTCAACTGTGATCTAATCTTTATCACTTGCTTCTGCCCAAAGTATCAATATTCCTAAATCTAAAGAGAAAGGGCTGAGGGTTATTTCACAGCAGATGGATTTTAGACTCTTTCTTGGCAATATTTAGCTAAACGCAATTGGTTCAGCCATAAGGCCAGGAAGATAGTTGTCCACTAAGGCAGCAAGGATGCTGCTGCAGACACACAGCCAGCAACATCCCCAGGCTCAGGTCATCCCTGCCCAAGTTTGGGACGAAGATTGCAGCACGAGATCCAGGCTCATTTTTCCTTTCATCTCAGCCATCCCCAGATCGCAGACTGAGATTGTGGCTGCGACTGGCTCCCTGCTCACCCACACCGTGCCTCAATGCCCTCCCTTGTCCACGACCAGGTGATGCCTCTCGATCTACTTGGCACAGAGCCTGGCACCAGCAGAGAGCAGCTGGGCAGCTGCTGGCACTGCCTGAGAATGGCTGAGCACAGGGAAACATCTGCATCCCACGCAGGGACCTGTTATAAAACGAAGATTGCTCTTTGCCAGTGTTGGACCTGATACTGTGCGTCTTGCCTGGGTTAATGTCTGCAGTGCATTGGGAAGTGCTGGCTAATCTGCAGGAATGGCCGTTTTCATTTTAGCACCATATTTATCCCAGTGCCCAGCTCCTGTCTGAATTAATAAAGATAAAAGCGCAATCGTATCAGTATCGGGCAACGCTTGAGAAATAAAAGGCACAGCTCAGTTTACACCATACATCCCTCAGGGATGAGAGTCTGTCTGCAGTGAATGAGCTGAGCTAGAAAGGCTGTCCACAAATAATAAAAATGATCAACTCCTTAGAGTTATCTTATCCAGTCATCTTCTGGGAAACATTGGGATCAGATATACCCTACCTGAGTTATTTTATTTGGCAAATAAGCACTTTAGGCAAGATTTTCAGGAGGCAAATAGGAAATGAGAGTTGGAAAACATTAATTAAATGTGAATACAACAGCTTAATGGGTTTTATCTTCAGATGAACTGGAGATGACTCTTTGCCATTCACTTCATCAAACTGCAAGCAGAGATAAATGAAATGTAGCAAGAAAAGGCGACCAGGGAAAAGGTGAAAGATGTGGCAGGTTGACAAGACCAAAGTAATTTGATTTGTATTCAGGATGGATCAGTTCACAAATTGTACACTTTGCTGCCATATTCAAGTCTGCATATTCAAGTAAAGAATACTTGGTTCTTGCTATAGCCTCTTTTAAAAATAAAGCCATACTGTTTGAATTTGTTTTACAAATTACCTTCTACAGGCTTTATAGAGTCCTCTCTCCATATGGGAGGTTTCCTCATGTTCTGTTGACAAGGATAGCATGTCATCATGGAATAGTTCATTCTGAAAAGTGCTAGATGTGTCCAGAAGGCAAAGAGATTTTCTTCTGAAAAAATTTTCAAGGGGGTAAAATGAAGGGTCTTGCATGTTGTGTGAGGCCCAGTGACATTTGGCTTTTTGCTCTCTACGTTAGACGTGGCCAAGAAGTACCATAGTTGGTATGGTTTGAGTTGCATTGGTTTAGTTTGATTTGGGTTTTTTTTTTATTTGGTTTGTTGCTGTATAATTAATGGAAAGCAGTCTAAGAGTTTGCTTGCAGGTTACTTGAAATGTGCATGGATTTAAACCAGTTATTGTCCGTAGCTTTTCATAACTATCACGAAAGGGAGAATGTTTTCAGTAATACCCACTTTTAAACTGCCAGTTGTGCCTTCCACCTCCATGCTGAGATAGAATTTGCAGACACAAAGCCACAGCCCATTCTCATGCAGCATTGCATCCCCTTGCAAGGCCCAACACCGTCTCCCCCACTGATGCAAGAAGTGCAGTTGGGGATAGTTATCTATAGATGGCAATCTTCTTCTTAGCAGAGAGCTGAGGTGAAGCCCATCAGCTGCTCTTCCAGAAGAAATGTAAAGCACTGTTATGTACATGTATACACGAATATAGAAAAGCAGTCTTTTACAGTGGGATTGCACAGGATGCAACAGGGCTTCAGGCTTGAATTCAGTCCAGAGGTGCTGCTTTATAATTAAAGAATCTTTTATAAAAATAGAAATTTATTGATGTCTCCTCATCTGCCCAGCTATGATATCATGTGAGAGGCTGCACTGAGGTCTGTACTGGCTTACTTGAGCAGAGCATCAGTGTTTCCACAGTGTGGTCCTGTGCATTACGACAGAATATTGTGCCTCACACTTCTTTAAAATATCAGTTATTCTGTTTTTGTTTTGATTCTATACTCCTTATGATTCTGCTAGATAAAAAATAATAATGATAATATAAAATAGCAGTACAGTTTCTCTGGAAGGCATGGTGGAGGATTAAACAATGCTCTCGCATACACTCTTCCCCTCAGACTAAAACCATTTAACAGAAAATGGAGGGAATGATACAGAAAGAGCATCCAAGGAGGGGATGTTTTGCATCTTTGTAGGATGGGGGATCAAACACCATAGAATGGCTGGTGATTATCCTACACGGTGGGTGTCCACCCTTTTGGCTTGCCTTGGTCACACTGAGTGAAGAGGACCTGTCTTTGGCTACGTGTAAAATATATAATATAGTTAATGTATACATGTAGAAAACCATTATATATAGGTCTTTTTTTAATTAAAACAGAAAAAAAGAGAGTGATGAGGACATAAAACTAGAAAATTGGACGCGTGTCCTACACCCTCTCCATTTCATCAAGAAAAGAGCCTGAATGTAGGAACCTGTCCACATGAACAAACAGTCAGCAATCACTGTGGACTCAGTGGGGAAAGGTTGTTGGTGTGTAACCAAGGCACCTGTCCTTAGGTGGGTCTACGGAGGCACTGAGCCAACTGCCACACTCAAGGGCTGCTTTACATTGGGGAATTGATGTTATATTGAAGGCTATGCTGCGGTGTTAATATGTTTAATAGACACGTCATATGCACCTCAAAGAGATTTTGATATGTGTTTGAGATTGCCATGGCCTTCATTTAGTTCTGGCCCTGTGCTAACACTGATAGATATCAAATAACATCCGTTGACAATGGTACTGTGTTATTGCTGGAAGCGCCCTCCAATGAAGCCCCTTTTGGCCGGGAGTCTGGGGATACAAAATATTGATGCTGTCAGTTACCCAGAAGCTGAGTAATTAAATACACGAGAAGTCTGGGCAGATACAAAGTTCTCACACAACTGAAAGACGTTAAAGCTGGTAGAGGAAAGATTCTCAAAGCACAAAAAGCCCCTTTGCCCTAAGTGCACAGCAGTTTCGACTCGCTTTACTTTTATTGAGATGCTCTGCTGTCTGTTTTGAAACAAGTCCCAGAGAAGCCCCTCTGTGTTGAATTCACCAGAGAACACTTTCAGGGTCCACTTCTGATAACTTGCGAGATCTAAAACTCCTCATTAAATGTCAGATAATTTGGCTGCCCTAAGGGCAGGATGGGTGAATGGGATATGTGAGCTTGAGTCCAGTTTCTTGTAATTAATGAGGTCTGAATAAGCAGAACCAATCCAGCCTGAATGTGAATAAAATTACTGCACCTAGCAAAGTTCAAACAAGAAATAAATGAACTGTAAAGTAGTTGAACACAAATCAAGATGTTGAGTTTTTGTAAAAGCCTTTC
>VXAB01013262.1:512492-533535 GCA_013399175.1 Odontophorus gujanensis
ATACAGAAAGAGCATCCAAGGAGGGGATGTTTTGCATCTTTGTAGGATGGGGGATCAAACACCGTAGAATGGCTGGTGATTATCCTACACGGTGGGTGTCCACCCTTTTGGCTTGCCTTGGTCACACTGAGTGAAGAGGACCTGTCTTTGGCTACGTGTAAAATATATAATATAGTTAATGTGTACATGTAGAAAACCATTATATATAGGTCTTTTTTTAATTAAAACAGAAAAAAAGAGAGTGATGAGGACATAAAACTAGAAAATTGGACGCGTGTCCTACACCCTCTCCATTTCATCAAGAAAAGAGCCTGAATGTAGGAACCTGTCCACATGAACAAACAGTCAGCAATCACTGTGGNTGTAGAAAACCATTATATATAGGTCTTTTTTTAATTAAAACAGAAAAAAAGAGAGTGATGAGGACATAAAACTAGAAAATTGGACGCGTGTCCTACACCCTCTCCATTTCATCAAGAAAAGAGCCTGAATGTAGGAACCTGTCCACATGAACAAACAGTCAGCAATCACTGTGGACTCAGTGGGGAAAGGTTGTTGGTGTGTAACCAAGGCACCTGTCCTTAGGTGGGTCTACGGAGGCACTGAGCCAACTGCCACACTCAAGGGCTGCTTTACATTGGGGAATTGATGTTATATTGAAGGCTATGCTGCGGTGTTAATATGTTTAATAGACACGTCATATGCACCTCAAAGAGATTTTGATATGTGTTTGAGATTGCCATGGCCTTCATTTAGTTCTGGCCCTGTGCTAACACTGATAGATATCAAATAACATCCGTTGACAATGGTACTGTGTTATTGCTGGAAGCGCCCTCCAATGAAGCCCCTTTTGGCCGGGAGTCTGGGGATACAAAATATTGATGCTGTCAGTTACCCAGAAGCTGAGTAATTAAATACACGAGAAGTCTGGGCAGATACAAAGTTCTCACACAACTGAAAGACGTTAAAGCTGGTAGAGGAAAGATTCTCAAAGCACAAAAAGCCCCTTTGCCCTAAGTGCACAGCAGTTTCGACTCGCTTTACTTTTATTGAGATGCTCTGCTGTCTGTTTTGAAACAAGTCCCAGAGAAGCCCCTCTGTGTTGAATTCACCAGAGAACACTTTCAGGGTCCACTTCTGATAACTTGCGAGATCTAAAACTCCTCATTAAATGTCAGATAATTTGGCTGCCCTAAGGGCAGGATGGGTGAATGGGATATGTGAGCTTGAGTCCAGTTTCTTGTAATTAATGAGGTCTGAATAAGCAGAACCAATCCAGCCTGAATGTGAATAAAATTACTGCACCTAGCAAAGTTCAAACAAGAAATAAATGAACTGTAAAGTAGTTGAACACAAATCAAGATGTTGAGTTTTTGTAAAAGCCTTTCTGGAGCTCAGTACGTCTCTTTTTTCTTCCCAAAGACTTAAGATTTAGAGAATACCAAGTTTCCAAGCCCCTAATTCTGAAAGTTTATGAATTGCTTAATTTTTGGTACCTAAATAATTACATCTCATTTTAGCAGGCATTTAAGCACAAATTCTTACTCCACTGCAGTCAATCAGATGTAAGAATGCACCTCAGCTGAACTCAAAGAAGAAATATTTTCTGTCATCCAAATGGAGATCTGCTCTGCTTATAAATATTGTTTTAGAGAATTTGAGTATTTGGTCATCGTAACCAAGTCAGTGCTTTTTTTTTTTTTTTTTTTTTTTTTTTTTTTTTTTTTTTTTTTAATCTATGGTGGGAGCTTTCATATATTTTGTACAGTGGTGTCAGGGGAATCTTACTGAGGTTACTGTGATATCGCATTGTCCAAAATGCCAAAGAAACATTCCCCTGCTGTTCTGTCATGGTTTAGAAAATAGCCAAAACTCCTCTCATTTCTATGTGGAGATGTCCCCGACATTTAAATATATTTGTCAAGGGAAATTTCACTTGTTACAGCTTTTTATTTTTTTCTTGGTTCTTAAGCATTGCCACAAGGTATAATTACAGCTCAGAAAAAAAACTGAACTAGAATAGGGGATTTAAAGGAGGTTTTCTGTAAGTAGCAGTTAAATTCACGTGTTGTCGGAAGGCAAGAATATTGGTTGAGCCTTTGCTCAGGGGAAAATCCAAAAGTAACACAAGTGCAACTTTAAAGTAGTCACATTTTCTCTGAAAAGCAGTTTCTCAGGAGACTATGGTCAACTTCAAGGGTGCCTTTATCAGACATTCCAGGGGAAAAAACAGGAAGAAGAGCTGAGCACTGCAGGTAACACAATAGGGGTCTGCAGCAGTCACAGGAGTATCGGTTACGATAAACCAAGCTGTGCAACAAGGAGATTAAGATGTGGATTACCGACCACTTACTATGTGACATAAAGAAAAGAATAGCTTCAGATGCCAGTTTGACTTAATCTGGTACTGGCGTTCTTTCCTTGAAAGGATTAATGGGCATGGGTTTTTTTTCTGCTGAGGCATTTTTTAAAGGGTTTGTCATAATAAAGATTGAGAGGAGCAACAAGTAATGACAGAAACTTCAGCATGAACTATTAAGGGATTTGATAACTAATTAGCCATTTCTAAGTCAAAGCAAATGGCCATCAGCTGCGTGCCTTGCTTAATTAAGGAAACATTGTATTCCGATGGAAATTAGCTGTGGTGCTGATATGGGCCCTTGAATCAATTTCTGTAAACGTAAATATAGCTCAAAATACACATTGATTGTAAGTGTGGGTCTATGAGAGTTTTTCCTTTTGCATGGGTTGGTGATGCCATCATGCTTTCCAGGCATTCCGCTTCAGTCTTCCACTCTTCCCCTGTGACACAATATTTATTCATTCCAGCAGAGATTTAAAAAAAAANCAAATTTTATTTATTTCAAGGAAAATTAAAAAAAAAAAAAAAAAAAAAAAAAGCATACAGTCAGAGGCACAGGACATCAGCTGCAAAGAAACTTCTAAATTCTAACACAACTTTCAGCAGTTTATGGAGAACATCTACAGGTGGAGGGGGGAAAAAAAAGGAGGCATTTGTCTCTAAATTGCACTTTCTCTAGTCGGTTCAATATTGCTCTTCAGTGTACATCAGTGTACGTTAGCACATCATTCCACATTTACCCAAATACAATAAATATTTTTATTTGATTTTTTTTTTGTTTGAAGTAAAAATTCTGAGTAACTTACTTATAAATTCATTTCTGATTTTTTGTCAGTTCTGGATTCCAAACAGTGCTGCAAAACAAAACCACCTTTATATAAGTACAAACCAGCAAGCAAACATCAAAGAAAACCCTTGAGAGTATTTGTGTTTGTATCTGCAATACTAAGATTTCATGCAACTCAGGAACTTTGGGTTCATACTCACCTATTTCCCTCAGCTATATATTAGGGACTCTTGTCCATCCCCTGCAGCTCACTCATATTCCAAGACAGTTGACTATCTCTGGGTTCAGTCACAGGTTTTCCTCATTGTTTTTTCTGCAGTGATGAAAACTGGAGCAAGATAGTGACAGCACCACTGACCTAAGTTCTACTCTTGGCTTTCCCAGTTTCAGCCTACAGAAATCAGAAATGTGAGAGTGCATTAATCACATGTCTCAACAAAGAAAACCTTGGCTTGAAGGCACTGTCAGCTTTTGGATGCATTTTTCTGGCCAGAAAGACTCATTTGTAGTGGTTGGGATGCAGGTGATGCTATGAGGGACCAGCCCAGGTCTACCAGGATCAGCTGAAAGAATCATCAGCTTCCACTGACTTTTGATCAGTCATTAGATAGGGCAAGTAAAGTCATGCTAGTCCCAGAGATACTTCCTTCCAGTCTGTTATTTCCTTTATAATTGAAAATTAATTTCTATCAGCAAGAAAAATTCTGAAAAGCTTATTTTGAGACATACAAAAAATCTTTCCTCATATCTCTCATTTTAGATCTCTGCTACACTGTAGGTCTGCCTGTTCAAAGACTGTTAAATGCTGCTTAATTTTTGAAATACAAAATAGAGATGAGCTTCATTTAGTTCTGAATATCAGAAATATTCTTAACATGAAGGCAAGACACAGGAAGACTCTTCTGGAAAGTAGATTTCAACTGTATGCATTTGTGGCTCAGCTAAGGAGCTTTCTCCCAGAAACCAAATTCTTACAGACATGCTCAACCATAAACACAGGAAAAGTCACGTTGCCATAAAAAAGGATGACTCTCAGTTGCTACCCACTATAATTTGCTAATTTGGGCAGGATGCATTCTCCTTGCTCATATTTCACATATAAATTGTCTTTCTCCACAGTTCAAGAGATGTCAGGGCAAATCCTTAGCAACTATGAGTTTGGGGGCTCTCTGCTATTTTCCAGTATCTAAAGATCATGCCCTGCAAATGTGTAGTGATGCTGGCAGGCAATGGAATAAGTGTATTCTCAAACCTGAAAGCATGGAGGAACAGTTATGCATGATATTTAAACCTGTGTAGTCTTTAGGTTTAAAATTTGCATTCCTTTCACAGCATAAATATTTGTTAAAACCATTTCCCAGGGACTTACTTGATTTTTAGTGAATGTTGCATGAGGTCAACTTCCTTCAGTGATAGCTGGAGTCTCTTAAATTTAACAAGTAGATTTGATTATAGCAGTAGTTACCATGATGTCAAATATTAGAAACAAAGGCATTTTAACACTTGTGTCAAGACAACTCTTGTGCATTTGTGCAGTGTTTAAGCAGCAGTAGTCTGTTCATCCCATCCATATCTACACATGCACAACAGTTGAGCTTATCTACGCTGGTCCATCCATGTGGAGAAACGGAGGGAAGGAGGCAAGCAATATTTAGAAAGCATCCGTATGTCCACTCACATGGTCACTGCGGTGCCAGATGAACTGCTCCTGAGCTCATCCCAACCACACACTTTGCCTTGTGGAGATTATGCAGCATGACCAGTCGCAGGAGATGGGAACTGCCCAAGCTGGACCATAGCATGGGAGATCTGCCATCTCTGTGCCACTGTACACTTTGTGAATAACACAATTAAAAGCTGGATATTTTTCTTCTACCCGCTACACAGGTGGTTGGATTTTCACCAGACCATTTATGATGAAAATTAAAACCTGTGATGTGGTCAGTTCATAAATATGCTCCACCACACTCCGCCGTGACCTTTAGAAATGCCAGTGTTAACTGGAGCACTCAGGGACATCTGAAGGATATTTGTTTTCATGGGCCAACGTGCAAAAGAGCTTGCCTTCATATTTAGCAGTTTCCCCAGTATACACATGCAAACCAGCCCAGATCTCATCACATGTAATTGAAAATGTACAGTTTTGTGCTTCCATGCTGAAGGGAACAAGCCAAACAACAAGCTCCTGTTCGGGGCCGATTCGGAGAGCAGCTAAGCAGTGTCTCGCTGGCTGCTCCCTAACAAACCCTCCATTCATTGCAGTTCCGTGCAGCTGAGCTGTTTCCACCTGAGCCAGCGTTACAGACCTTTAATCAAACAAATGTACAAGGAAGCTCAACTACTTAACTGCTGTGCTTGTTCTGTGGGCTGAGATAGCCAAATACAACAGAAAGAATTTTACCCCGCTCGAGACGAGTGCATTTCCTTGCCGTTGTTCCCAACAAAGGGCAGCAGGTACAAATGGCCCACTATCTGTGTCACTGAGAAGTGGAGAACAATTTGTTTCTATTAAACAGGATGCTTCTATTTTTTATTCCATTGGCTTAGCCTCTCTGCAGCCTGTGCCAATCATGGTTTTAATCTGAACTGCCCTTGACCGTTCCTGATGTGTCACAGAAGAATTCTGTCTTTCCACCAACCCCCCTCCCCATCATCTTGTACAGGTAATTGTGAGAAAGCAAGTGAAAGCCCTGGGGTATTGGATTCAAAACACAATCCTGCCATTCTCAGAAGCGTACAAAGAATAAACTTGAATGCGACATTGAGTCCTCGCAGACTGCACCTGCTGGTGAGCTCCAGTTCATGGTGGGGTCACCGCAGGCCCCGTTGCTCTGGTGGCAGGAGAGCTCCTATGTTTTTGGTTCACAGTGAGATTAGATCTACAATGTTTGACCTGTCTAATTTATTTTTTGTTTGATGAAGCAAGGAGAGCCCAGCACACTGTTAAATGCCTTCCTGCTTCTTCCCTGGAGAATGCTGCTGGTGTCTTTCAAGGACCACTGACGTGATGGCATTTGGAAAGGCTGTAGAATGGAGTTGGTGCAATTTAATGTTATATCCACGTATAACACAAAACTTTTTGTCTCTACAGACTAATCTGTGTCTTCTTTCCTCAGGGTATAAGAGAAAAGGCCCACAGAACTACCCCAGGTGCAAGTTCTGGTTTATGTGTTTGGGTTTATGTGGGTTTTGGTTTAGTTTGTCTTTCATATAGCTTCCTTTGGTTTTGGAACCTGTCCTTAGCACTGCAGAGAGTGACTTCGTTCACTTCAGTTTCATTACTCCCTCTCTGAATTTCATGACGTCTGTGCTTTGTTGTTGGGATCCTTGGCTGCCTGCTGGAAGTCAGGAGAGCACGAGCTCTAATGTGTTCTTCCTGCCCCAACCTTCCACATGAAATGCTGCTGAGCAGTGAGCCACTTCATGCTGCCAAGGTTCATTTCTACTCATCAGAGCAGAAACCCAAATTCCTCATGTTTCTACAAGCTTTGTACATAGCAAAATATGTATACCAGATGCCCCAGCATTCCAGTGTCTGCCTGCCTTGCATAGAGCTGCTATCCTTTTTTGTCCAGGAATGGCTTCTTTTCTTAAGTGTTTTTACTTTTTCTTACTTTTTAGCAGACAAAAGTGTTGATGACTGAGTTCAATGTAAGACATTCCTGCTGGACTCCTTCAGAGACCATTTTTATTATTGATGTTAGAAATTACAGGAGCTGATGCCCCTTTAATGACATTTCTGTCATATTTTCTGGCTTCCTTGCACCCAGAGCTGACTGGTTTGCCTCTGTTGACATCCATCAGATAAACTTCCTAAGCAGTTTCACAGACCAACCCTGCAATATAAATACATTCAAACGCTCAGGCTTCGTAGACTTGAGGCAGTCGCTGCTGCTCCCTTTTGGAAACAGAACATATAACAGAAATAAGAACTGAATTATAGTAATCACCACAAAATTCCAATTTTTTTTTTCATTTTGGTCTGGAAGTCTCATAACAAAACAAATGTCCTGGCACACGGTGCTGTAAGCCCTGGGAAACTGGAATTGCAACCACTCTTTCTGCACCATGTTATATCTGATGCTGAGATAAAATCAGAGACCTCTGACATAAAATCAGGTTTCTGTGAAGGGCTGCAGTTAAACAACTTCTTACCTTTAAAAATACCATGGAAGGAGATGTTCCAGTCTGAATGTTTTAGGGAAAAATTCGGGTTCGTTATAATTTTTTCCTGAGTATTTTTGTCTATCCCTAAGGCAAGAGATAAATGAAGTGTGATAGTCCTTTGGAGAGCTTAGGAACTATTTGTGGTGAATAATTTATTCGACAAATTTCACCCTTATTTCAGTTCATGAATTATCTGTGAACTGACTTGTACTTTCACGAATTTATTCATAATTCAAAATTATTCAAGAAATGTTTCTGCGCAAACATATTTCTCTGCACAGTTTGCTTATGAGCAGATTATTGATCTAACTATTTATTATCTGCAGTGTGCTGCTCAGAGGGTGAGGGGAAATTATTCTTTTTCAAAGGCCCTGTAACGCATCTGTAAACTCAATTTCAATGGTTTTAGAAGGGATAATCTTCCTGTTTGTTGCCTTCGTGGATTCTGAATTCACTTCTGCTGATTTTTTTGGTCATAATTAGCAGTCCCAGCCTCTCTTTAAGTGGATGGTTGAAGTTGCTTAAAGTAAACTAGCTCTAGTACATAAGTTGTGACTCCAGCCAAAAGAAATATTGACTATATTGACTCCCTTTGCATGTATTTCCAACCAACAGAATAGGTATTGCTCTTTTACTGTCTAGGCTTTAGGTATATAGACAAGTAGCAATCAGAAGCTCTTCTTAATCTACTTTCAATAAATTAGAACTTGTTTTATGAAAAAAAAAAAAAAGTATTAAAAAGGAAAATGGAAAGAACTGTTTTCCTCTAACTTCAGCTTAGTTTTCTATGGATCTAATGCCCTGATTTAATTTGATGCAATTACAATAAAAGCTGCAATCTAAGGCAAGCAAATGAATTTTGTGTCAAGAGTGAAATACAATCTGTTAAAATTGGTTTGAAAATACAATTTTAGGTCTAGTACAGCAAGTCCTGACATTTCAGATTAATCTGTCCTATAACAAAATTAATGACACTCAAAGTTGTTTAAGAATGGCTGTTAACTATTCTTACCCTATTCATCACCAGCTCTATCAGTCTAATCCAAGGAGTCACCAGGCTATTAAGTACAGTATATCAGCTCATTTTAAGGACATTCAGATTGTGATTGAGAGATCACATTCCTAGTAACAGAAATACGAGGAACTACGCTAAATAATGAGGGAAACCCCTCTGGAAGTTTGTTGATGTGATGCCTGTACATTTCTGTTACCACTACTCTCTGATAACAACAAAAAAAAACATGTTAAGAATCAAGGGTCATTTCTGATAGGCAGGTGGTGTGTACAGCTATCTGGATGATCCTAAGCTTTTAGGGCTTTTGGTGGCACAGGATATCTTATGAGTGTGGCTTCACCCAACAAACTTGAGGATCCTGCCTCCAGACATGTAAAAACTACTCAAGAGACACATCAAAGGCAGGCAAAGCAACATTCCTGATGCCGTCCCACCTTTCTCCAGGTTGGAACCTGGAAAAAGACTTCATCCTGGTGGTAAGGCCGAGTGCTTGTCCTTGCTTTGTTCCTTTTGAGCTCTCAAACACACTGTAGTAATGACAATTTGGGTCCATTTCCAGAAAACAGGCCGTAGGAAGCTTTTCAAGCAGTTACAACAGTGCAGGTGTCTATGTGCTCATCTTCCAAACTGAAATGGAGGGGAGCCAGAATGAGTCTTGTTCTCTGCTTTTTATTCTTGTGGGTTTTTGTTTGTTTGTTTTTCTTAACTAAGAATGAAAATAATGAAATATTCAACTTTTATCTAAAGTGACTTTACTTGAACCATGATGATTTGGGGATACTTTTATTCTAGGCTCCCCAGGGCAGTGGGCACAGCACCAAGCTACCAGAGTTCATGTGGACAACGGTCAGTCTCACGGTCTGATTTTTGTGTGGTCCTGTGTTGTGCCAGGACTTGCACTCCATGCTCCTTATGGGTCCCTTCCAACTTCACCCTTTTCTATAAATAAGATAATTCTTGTTGTTCAAAGAACCAGTTTGCTGCGAGACATACCTTTCATCTAATGATAAATATGGCATTCGCTGTTTCATTTAGCTTCATCTCTCTTTTGGTTTGAACTACTTGATTGGCATGAACTGTGGACCTTGCTGTTGTGAAGCTTAGCTCACTTCACCGAGATGACTGGAACTGACAAACAGAACACCAGGCACGTGTCTCTGGCTGTGCACTTTGTGCACTCTGACACCATCTCCTTCCCCTCCCCGCAGAGAAAACCATTCTAGGATTTCCCACCCGAAACTTTCATAGCTCACATGGCTGAGTTGATTCTTCCTTACTTTTGACACGGAAGGTGATATCCATTCCTCAGGGATAAAGTGCTGCATTTGCTCACATAATAGCCATACTTTTTGCCCAAATGTTGCCATTAAAACTCAGGTCTGGCCATTAGGCTCTCCCTAGAGTAAAGATGAAGAAAATTCAGGACTAAACCTAAGCTGTAATTACCTAACTGAATGTTCATCCACTCACACATTTTTCATCCACTTTGAAATTGCATTCCCCTATACGTTTCCTGTATTCTAATGCTTCTCCCGCAGCTTTTAGCTTGAATCACCAGAGTAATCGGTGTCCTTCGTCGCAGTCTAGCAAAGACTAAATGCAGAGCTAACACCCCATACTTGAAGGGGTCTGAATCACATCACCACAAAAAGCCTGACATCAGGATTTACCACATAGGTGTATGGAAACGAAAAATTGCTTTTGATGCCTCTCTCTCTATCTCTCTCTCTGTTCTCTTTTTCTTTCTTTTAATGAGAACTGTTACACAGAGATTTTTCTTCTTTAAAATCTAGAGGGATGAAATGAAGAAATGCCAGCATGTTTCCTGGCTGGGTATTCCACACGGAACCAAATGTGAGCTTTCTTAGGGCTAGGGTGAGTTTTGATGCGATGAGGGAAAACGTAAAAATGACAATGACATACAGCATCAGGTTTTTTTGTGTGGTTGTTCGTTTCCATTTTAGTAAGCACAACATATAAAACAGACAAGAGTTACATGCTCAACACCATTCCATGCAATGCCAGTAGGTAAGAAAGGACGAGGAAATCCGGAAACCAAGTACACCACTGAAGTGTTTGCTGGCATGAAAGTGCTCTTGTGAGTGATGGTCTCAATAGGGACCTCTCTGCACCAAGTAGTGCAGATTTCCATCCTCTGAAAAGCAGGTGGGAGCTAGGAACTGCTGTTTCCATGATGTTCCTGCTACAGTATGAGCTAGGAGACACCTCTGAGGCTAAGCAGCTTATATAAACACAAAACAGCCCATAACAAATGAATGGTTGTTTTCACTTAGATAGTCCATCTATCAACAGTTTTAAGATGGCAGTAGGGGCAATTTGAATGGTAGAAAATAAATAAATCCCATTTGTTAGCAGTTGAATTTTTCATGAATATATTGCTATTAAATATTAACCATATATCAGTTTCTAAAAGAGCGTGAACATTGGTTTGCAAGAAAATTGTTCTTAGTTAGACATATTCCTAAGTCACGGAGACTTCAGGATCTTTTATTCCTGCTTTAAAGTACTAAGATGCAGAGAGATAAATTTACCTATAAGGCAAGCGTGCATCAAAGGAAAGGGTAAACTCTGCTAGTTTATGAGCAGAGTAAAATCCCATTTTCTGTTACTGAGACCTGTGTCAAACAAAATAGACATTCATAGTGACATTTATTTTGTATTTTACTTTATTATTGAAAAATAACATGATTAAGAACCAAATTGTAGGGGAAGAAGTGAATTCAATTACCTGGGACTATAGTTGTAGATATAGTAATACCTTTCTGCCTGAGAGCTTGCTCCAGAGAACTTGGAAAATGTAAGGTGTTGGAGTTTGGAAAAGATTGTATGAAATTTGGAAAACTATGAAATTTCGAGTGGATAAAGTGTAATTCTTTTCATGGGAATTTGTGAATGTGGACTGTGAGAAACCACTGGCATTGTCAAGAAAAGCGTAGTATTTAGATGCAGGTCTGGGTGGAGGTGTTCTGTCTCTTGAATGGAGGTGTGTCTGATGGGTACTCACAGGGAAAAAGAAGCTTCACCTGAAATCAGAGCTAATAAAGATATCAGTTTGGTAATATCAGTCCCAGAGAGAGAGGACCTTGTGGAAGGAGGGAGTGTTGGTTGGTGCCTCTGGGTGCTTGGAGGCAGATGAATAGAAGGCCACTTGTATTGCGAACTGCCACTTCAGCTACCAACAATGCAAGTCACAGGAGAAAAACAATTTCTGATTGAGGATATGAGAAAAACAATTTCTGAATGAGGATATGAGTAATCTTGAGGTAATTCTTATTGCTTTCCCTCATATAAGATGTATTCAGAGAGAGTGATGCTGCTGACACCAAGCAACACTCAGCATTGAGGTTGGCCTACCTCCACAGAAACTTCTCAAACTCTCCAAATTGCTGCTGTGCTGCAGACACGGCGTTGAATTATGGAAAGGGCAAAGCAAGATAATAGAGTCCAGTGTTACTTTCATCATAGCATTACAATTTGGTGTGGAATGATCTTAAAGCCCCACTGGCAGCTCTCTGTGCAGGTCAGATCACCATGGGGTCTGGTCTCAGGGCAAAAGGAGCTCTCTCCTCCTCTGCTGAAATGTGAATAATGTGCCAACTGTCCTACTTTCTCCTGCAAAGTTCCCATCGAGATTTTTCATTAGGTGGTGCACGAACCTTGCAGGCTTTAAATTAAGCATGAGAACAGCTTGGCTGGCAGTGTGCAGTGATCTTGGGGCAGCCAGGGCCAAGTCTGTGCCCTCAAATGAAGCCAGGTGTAATTTCTCTGCTGTCAGTACTAATCTCTCTTTGTTTTCCTCCCTGTGTATGGTGCACTGTGCTCATCCTTTTACAATCCTCAGCTGCTCCCGGATTTGCATGTTTAGCTTTCCTTCAGCAAAGGAGACAAATAGGGCTACTGACTTCAGTTGTCCCTTCTCTTTAATGCTGCTGCAGTAGCTTGCACTTGGCAAGTACATTCCCCAGAGAGCAAGAAGAGCAAAAGTGGTATCCTGGGTCAGAACGTCACAGTGGAGTGTGCCTTACTATTTGGAAACAAATGACATCTGAAGCTGTGACAGTAGGGCTGGAGGTGCTACAGGCAGCTATCTCTATGGCTGTGCTGCAGGAGTTGTGATGTCCAGGAGCTTGGCCAGCCAACCCCATTTCAGGAAGAAGACTTTGGACTTAATTCGTCATCCATTATCCCAGCTCCCACAGATCTGATGCACCCAGACAGGTGTTTCAATGCCAGGGAGAACCGCCTGCAAAAACAGCCAACCAACCCTCCAGCAATCTGGAATGCATTTGTGTGATGACATGCAATTCCTTTTTGCTGCATACTTAATCTAAATGTAGGCTTGCTAACTATCTTCAACAGCCCCAGGGGTGATTCAAATGCTGACCCTAGTGAGTATTAGAAACTGGAAATCCAGCTGCGTGATCACCTTGGTGACAGGGTTCCTCTCAAGTCAAACTGGATCTGCATTTGAAATCACGAAGTCAAATAAAAACACACTATAAAATCTTGAAATGAATTCAAGGAATCACAGTCACAATGCCTGAGTCTAGATTTTAAAATGCAGGTATTAATGTAAGCCATACGGAAATGGCACTGAGCTATTGCTTACGCAGAAGAACAATACATTTTAAACCAAGCCTCAAATAGACTCATTTTAACAGTATTCTTATTCTAATATCAGGTTTCACAATGAATTAATTTGATGTGTCATTTTTCTCGCTCCAGAGAAATGTTCTGTTCCTTGGAGAGGAAACAAAGGTCTTTGCTTTTCCAACTTCTATATGTCGAAAATATTGAAACTTCATAAAACATCTTGTTCTCTCTGTTTTGCAGGATTCTGATTTGGTCACTGACTGAACTCTTATGCTCCAATTAATTAAATGGCCATCTCATAAATTTAAAATATATATATCCCTTGTCCTTAAATCTCTGAATCCCAGCTGGGAACCTGAAAGGCGTGAAATACACAGTAATCATCTCGCATCAACAGAAACTGATCTTAAAGCTGTAATTACATGATAAATGTCTTTATGACACATGCCCACTATTTGGTCATGCCCTAGAGACAAATGCTGGGAGCCAAGAGGATGGGGAGGGGGGAGGAATCGTAGCTGATATCCAATCCCTTCAGCTTGTTTGCAATTTCATTGGCTTTCTTTCAATGACCTGAGACTTCCAAGAGCATGATAGATATTTCCTAAATATTTTACATTCAGGTAATTACAGTAGTATATGGATTTGCTAGTCAGTTAAGAGGAGTCCAATTAATTGCTGCAAATCACAGTATAAGAAATGATCCTGCAGCAGGAGAAGGGTCACATCTTAATAAGGAGGAAGAGCTGGATAGATATGGCTAAAGTGAGCCTCATGCAACTTGACTGAAACTGGCCACCTCTATAATGTTTGCATAGGTGAACCCCTCATATGTTGAATGTTCTGCCTCAGGACTGTAGGCTTAGGTCTTAAATTTCAGGAACTAACTGTTCATCAAGTAATAGAGGATAAGAATTTTACGTCATTCTTCACAGCAGTACACCATCCTTTATGTCATTATTTTTCATCCAGCGTTTTTGTGGCATATGTGACTCCCCTTCACTGTTTTTTTTTTTCTGTTTGTTTGTTGGTTTGTTTTTAATTGAACTGCTGTGGGCTTGTGTTCCAAGACAAAAAGGTGACACATCCCTTCAAAAACACCAACCAAGGAAGATTTGGGGCCGTATTTTCAATCTCTTTCTTGTCCCATAATGCATACATTATGCAAGGAGACTGATTAGACAGATATGTCAGGGTACTGGAAAGGAGTCCTGGGGAGGTAAAAAGCTAGAGAGCATGGGCTGAAGTTGGTAATAGAAGGGGCAAGGAAAGCTGCTCTAGGACAGAATGTGGCACAGAGTCCCCTGAGGAATGTAAAGAGTGGGCACATATCAGAAGCAAAGACAGGAGTTGAAATGCACTTGGCTTGCAAAGAAAATTGCAAGTCTCCAATATTTGATCCTACTGAAACTTGCTAAGAGAAACAAGATATTATCTTCTGCTTGGGAAGCAGATGGACACTGCATCCAGAGAGGCTTCTTTTATTTCTAAGTCTCTGATGAGGGCAAAGTAGAACAGACACTTATTTAATCTTAGAAAGCCTTGAACTGAGTGATAGCACAGTTCCTTTTGTTAAAAAATGCATTATCGTGTATAATATATATTGAGAAAATTGAAAGAAAGGCAGTTCCGCCAGTTAAAGTTTAAAGATGCAGTCCGTAATGGTTCAGAAGCTCAAAATGCAGAGTCCCCTACAATTTTGTACTTTCCAAATAGGCATTCAAATAGACTGAAATTAGTACTGTTTTATCTATTGGAGACGTAGCATCAGTAGATTGAGGAACTACAGCTGATTTAGATAGCTAAAGTCATCAAGGCTCGCAAAGTTCTTTCAAATAAAAACTGGGATGGAAATCTCTTTGGAAATACTTTTTGACATCCCACAAGCCCATGGGGAATGTGTGCATTTCCCTGGTGAGCTGTAATCACATGGTAACATTTTCAAATACAACTGAGTTGCAAAGGAGTTTAAATGCAACACAGTTGTGGTGACTTTTCAGTAAAATGATCTTATTGTAGTGTCATCATGGTTCTCAGATGGCTCTCTGTTTCTATTGATTTCTACATCATAGGTAGATGCTGATTTTGACTGGAAAATGGCAAAATGGAGATTTTTGTCTTCTTTAGCATACCACTAAAGCTAATTGAACTACCATGCAAAGCTATTCCAAGCTAGCTGCACCAATTCATATCCATCCCGTATTTTTGTGGCTTCATTTCACTTCGTTGTCAAATATGCCTTGAAAATTGTTTTTGAAGCAGTTATTTTTCTAAAGCCATTAGATCTTACTTACTGCCAGTAATCGATGATGCTTCTCAAGGTTAATGACAAAGATAACTTCCATATTTTGATGAACACATGGCTTCTCCTATTGACTGCAAAGGCAATCTATCTGAAGACTGAAGCTGCCATTCCGATACGAATACTAAAGACTTGGGTTAATCTCTAATCAACGCAGAGACATAATTATTTTGTATGTGAAATACTATTCCATATAAAATTTCATTAAGAGCTCCTGATGACTGTATAACTCGAATCCTGGTTCCTTTTTAACTTGGGTCGCTTAAAAATAAATCAGATACTTGTTTAAAAGAAATGTATGCTTGTATAGCTTTTTAGATTAGCACCATGCGTATTCCCACCAAGCAGACAATAAAACATGAGGCCTCCTCAGTGAGCTGATCATATTTTCTAACTTTACTGGGTGCCAAATGCAGCAATGCTAGAAATAAAACATCATGCAAGATAACCTGCCGCAATCATCTTGTTTTCCAGCAGCCCCTTCAGTGTTTTGTGTTCTGTCCCATAAGGGGAGAGATGGACACCATAACCACAGTGGGCACAGAGATACCAAATGTAGGTACCAGAGCTCTGCTACAGGCCAATGGTGTCCATGCCACGCTGGTGGGGGCCAACCTTATCTCTTCTGGTAACATCCCAGTGCAGAATGGACCTGGGGGAATCTGTTGTCAGTCTTACCCTTTCAAAAAATTAATGAGTGACCTCAAGTTTCCCAGACTTGAGCAAATTCAAACCTTTTATTCAGTAAAATGTGTCTGCTGCAGTGGGATTTTTTAATTTCTGAAAGGATACTCATGACACTGTGAATGAGAACAAAAGGTTTTGAGAGTACTAAAGCAGGGAGACGGGTAGAAATAACTCCAAAGTGCTGCAGGTAGTCAGACAAGATGGACTGAGGGAGGTGTTTTGTTTATGGGACTATGCTCAAGGTTAAAATAAGTGACAAATAGCTTCAGAGAATAGGAGCTGGAATTCACAAAAGAAACCAAGTGTGACAGTGAGATCTATAATACAGTTATAAAAAGACATTGGTGCAATAAAATGCAAATTTGAGGTATACAACAGACCAAATGTCTGTACCATTTTTCTCCACTTGGTATTCTTCCTGGAAAGGCGAGGATGTAGAGTGGAATCAGTTTTTATACAACCTCAATCTCAAAGAGCTTCCCTAATATTAAATGCATAAATGAGCTTTTATTTTCACCAACGGTCTCTGGAAATGCTTCAGTTTTAATGCAAATGAGTCCCAAAGAGACAAAGAGAAAATAAATATTTGTTTTTCATTCAATGATCTGTTAGGTTTTATCTACTGTGACCCTCCCCTAGCTTTACTATCAGATATCCATGCAAACAGGGTCATTAAAAAAGAGCAGCTTTCTTTGAAATTAAATATAGATTTGCCTGAAAATTTTCTTATCTCTTTACATTTACATTTCTAACAATGCCCGTGTATTATTGCGAGGCTCACTAGTAAAATTCAAAAAGGTCATTAATAAACGCTTGTTCACAAATAAAGGATTTTAGTGACTTGTTTTGCAAAGAGAAGCCTGCTTGTTTAGTATACAACATAATTGCTTCCTTTGGCCATCTGCTAAGCGGAGAAAAACCTTGAGTTCACAGAGGTATATTTTGATTTACAAAGTGCAGCAAACACTAAAAGAGAGTATCCACATCTCATAAATACTATCTGTGCCATTTTTGGAGATGAATATGCAGTATGTGTTCACGTACAGTACTCAGAGTAATGAAGCACACGTGTCTACTTGCTATTGCCTGACCTCCTCACTTGTGTGTGTGCCCATAGCTCGTAGATCTCTACCTCTTTCTCAAATCTACTCTGTTATGAGACCTCTTTGCCCTCCCCCTGCTGCACAACACAGATAAAATTCTCACTCTTGACTTCTATTCATTATTTTCTAGATAGATAAATGTTTGGGGTATATTGAGAATGGGAGGGTCAACCAAAGCCAGTTGTTGCCTTCAAGTAGAATCATATGATCAGAGTCATTCGAGTTGGAAAAGAACACTAGAATCATCCAATCTATCCATCATGTAATTTTAGTCCTTCAAACCTGTATGTGTTTCTGAGCAATTGTGGATGTTCAAACACAGAAGTGTTCATGGCCAGATAAGACCCCTATCATACAGCTTATGAATGGGAGTGTATGCATGAATGTGAGCTGAAAGTGTACCTGTGACTGATAAAGAAGATTAGGGAGGTGGTAAGAACCTTCCCAGGAGCTCTGCAGTGAATCAAGCACCTAAATGCAAAACTAAGGTTAAAAGTAAAATAAATATATTTTTTTCTCTATTTAGTTTTCAGAAATAGTCTAATACTGACTACAGTGTAGCTGAATAACAGCTAATATTTTTCTGTAGGGCATTTTAATAGCTCATGGGACATTTTTGAATAACCCATGCATGAGATTTCAGTGAGTTTTTACCAACTGGAACGTTTAAAATATTCCAGTGGTTACGAGAATGAGGTACTAGAGTGGCTAAAATGATCTGACAACGTGTGCTGAAAATAGTCGAGATCCAATTTTACATTAAAGTAGATCATAAACTAATTAACCAACGTCCTTAAAAACTCCCATATATTCTTTGTCATCTGAAGGAGAATACACTGTAATTGCAAAGATGGCCCACTGCACCTTTTTCCCCATAGGGGGCTGAGTTACAGCATTCTCACGTGCAGAGAGAAGGCACCAGAGATTTTCTGTGCTGGCACATGGCACGCAGCTCTGTGATGCTGGAGGTGTGGTGAGGTGCACCCACCAAAGGCTCTTCTGCTCTGAAGGGCTCTGCCATCTTCAGAATAATGTTGCACTGGGGGCCCGGCAGCGTTAAATGAAAGATTGCCATTTCTTTCAGATGGCCCACAGAAGTGACAAAACATTTTCAAATCACTGCCAACTGGCAAAAGTATCCTTTCTGAGGCAAGCACTTAGGAAAGGGCTGCAGACTGTTCTGGGATTTGACCTTTCAGTGCGGGGAGAAATTGGGCTTGCTGCAGCAAAGGCCAGCAGCATCCTTTTTGTTCAGCTGCCTGCGTGCCAGTCACCTTGCAGGATCAAGCCTTCCTCAAGGAACGCATCCATCAGATTTTATGTCTGCCTCCTGAAATCACAAGGAGGCAGAGCCCGCTCCTGCCCCTCTGGAAGCCAACGAGAGAAATCCTTGACTTGATTGGGAACACGTTCAAGTAATGATTCAGGTGGATTTGGTGGAGATTTGCAATTCAAAGGCTACCATTAGAAAAGTAGCATTTGAAACTGTTGCTGTGTTGTGCCTCATGTAGATCAGTATCAAATTAAATTTCCCTATTGTACCTCTTATGTTGTTAACACAATGCAGGGAGTGTTGTTTGCCTCATCTCCATCCTCCTAACTGCAACATCCTTTTCAGTTTAAACTATACAGAAGTGAATAATTATTGAGGCCTTCTGTTTACCATCTTTAGAAGATTTAATTTATCCCAATAAACATTGTGAAGCAGACCTTTTGCATTTGCAGTGACATATAATTTACTTGGAACAAATGCTCTGGGTTCAGTATAAAGACCATTCATCAGGCAAATCTGAATCAGAGGCAGCTTAGAAAAAGAATCCTTTGTGTAATTGTTTTCCATCACAAACAACATGTGGGAGAGAGATTTAGGCAATATTTTCAAACATTGTAAGCTACATAATTATTGTCCTCTGCAAACCTGGTGATAGTTTTTACAGTCACAATTGCACTTTATCTGTCTAATCACCTATTCACTGTGACCAATTACAGACTTGGCATTGATGAGGAGGCATTTGATAATATTAAATACAAAACCCTAGATTTGAATAATGTTGAGTTTATGACACAAACTAACAAAAGCCAGGAAATTCGAAGGCAAGGTTTGCACTCCATCCTTAATTCATGGCATTCTGCCTGAGCATAAGAGCACATATGAGCACTGCAGAGACCTCTGCTACACAAAGATCATTGCAGTGCTGAGTTACAAAGGAATAATAAAGTCTTGAGATTAATTTTTAATGTTTAGGTCTTTTGCAGATTTAGTGTGTAACCGCAACAATATTCTTGGTGTGTGTTACTTTTGCATCATTTTACTGCACAAGCATCTGGGGAAATGAAGGTTGACCCCACTGTTTTCTTGTCAATTTAATACCACTGTCCCAGCAGAAAGGAAAAGGTCGATAAAAACTGGGAATCCCCTATTTTTCCTCTGGTTGCTTCCACTGTTGCAGGCTTCTCTCCACAGAAGTGCAGTGAGCACAGCTGTCAAATAAAAGAATGAAATTGGTGCACAGAAAGTCCCTCTCCCTGGCATCAATTAGAGGAATTTTGAGGCTGCTCTAAATTTAACCAAACTGGAATTAATTTCTGGACACCCTGAGCAAAGAGCGATGGGAAGTGAGGGCACAGCAGCATCTCCTCTCTGTCCTCCTGTACGGATTCCATCCATGTGGGCTGCACCTGGAAACAGGTCACAACATTATCCCAGTTTTTCCTACGTCGCTGTTGAATGCATTTCAGAGTAATGTAGAAAAGGTATTTTTGTTTCTTTCTTTCTCAGGTCAAGCACATTGCATGCATAACTGCACTGTCTGCACAGATGGCTTTGTTCTAAGTTTTCAGTTTCATTCAAAGAAGTGCAGAGGCATCTCTCAGCTATTTCAAGGAATCAAGTAAATAACCTATTATGGTTCTGTTCCCAATTTAGATACCGTATATTTGTTACGCCACAGCTTGGAATGGCAGCTTCAAAGTCATTAGGACCTCTCACATAAATAAGTGTATCACAATATTTTGAAAACCTGATTTTGCATTGACAAAATGTAATGGCTTCCAAACAGCTGTTATGGTCTATCATGTAAATCCTTCTTAGTTTGTGGGTTATTGACCCAACGGACTCTAATGGGAGTTCTTTGGAGATGTTCAATCTATTGCATCTGCCCAGCTGCATCTGATGCGCCTGTTATTTGCTCTTTGAAGCTCTAGGGGCAATTATGTGGGTCCAGCTGCTGACAGTGTAAAATAAAATTTCTTATAAACTATCAAATGCATAAATACTAATGTTAGTTCCTCTTCTGCATTAAAACGTGGTTTCCTGGCTTTTTCCTGCAGTCACCATTGTTACTGTTTTACCAGGTACTTTGGCAGGAAAGGGGAAAAGAAAGGCAGAATCAGCTACTGATTTTACCAAGCCTTCAGCTTGGGAAGCATGAAACAGGAGGAGCCCTCCATAGAGAAAAAGGTGAGCGAAGCCACAGGGCTGCTCCTTGTCTGTCTCTAGCTGCATGTCCAAAAGCAGCACCAAAAGCAAATCTTATGTATTGCTGGGTTGCATTACAGGACTGCATTGGCTATTCTAGAACTTGAGGTGGATGGGTTACCAAGAGGAACTGAGGTGACCCCCAGCTGCTCCCTAGCACAGGAGTACCATATCCCAGAGACTGAACTGCAGGAGCTGCCCTTTCTGATTCCGTTTTGGGTTCACAATGAGAAATAGACATCATTTTTGTATGAAGAAAAGAAATTTAATGATGTTTTTTAAAATAATTATCTGGAATAAACCTTGTTAAAAAATTATTTTTTTCTTGAGGCTACCTATAGAGGCTTCTCCCTACTCGATATAGCCTAAATTCTAGATGGTGAGTTGGAATGTCATAAAAACACATATTTTGATTTGGCTCATATCTATGCCAATTATGCAAAAGAAAGCTTATTTTCTTCTGAATATTACATTCATTTTAAAGACAGACCAACAAAAAAAAAAAAAAAGAGAAAAGAAAAAAAAAAA
>VXAB01013262.1:533558-560280 GCA_013399175.1 Odontophorus gujanensis
TTTTTTTCTCTTAAAAATTACATTCATTTAAAAGAAAAACAAAAAAAAAAAAAAAAAAAAAAGAGAGAAGAAATAAAAAAAAAACCCTAGAGAAATCACAGACGACTTCTCATTCATGAGGCATGATTTACCGTGGCTGTAATTCTTGACCTACAATTTCTGCAGACATTTTAGGGCCATCAAACAACAGAAAAAGCAGTATTGCACTTCTAGGGAAGAATTTGCCTTCCTCAATAAAAAAAGATCTAAACACAAATCACCCTATTGCGTAAGAAATCCAATTAAATTAACAAATATAATCTGTCTTAAAAAAATACATTCAAACATTTAATTTGCATAGAAACAGGCAACGCTGTTCATTTTGATAGAAGAAAATCAAAAGTCGTAGCTAGCAGCCACTCTTCTAAACCAGATTTTGAGCACAACCCCCCAGGGCTGTTTCTACCAATTTTCCAATAAATCATGTAATGACTTTTAGAAAAGACAGACATTTAATTCTTGAATTAGAACTATAGGACCATAACCAAAGACTGACAGCCCTCTTTTTCTGTCACACTCCCATACAAACCCTTTCAGCTGATTTGCCGTGAAATAATGCAATAATTAGGCAATTAGATATTTGGGAGAATGTAGAATGAAGTACTGAATGGTGACCTTTATTACATAGATCAAAGTACACTGGAAGAATGACCAAATATATCTTGTTTACAAGCCCTCGCCCATTGTTTTCAACATTTCAAAATTAGGAATTAGGGGATCAGACCTCCAAAACTATGCATAAATTTGCAGTTGGTATTAGATACAAAAGAGAAAAGCCACTTTAGCTGTGCATAGAAAGTGCCATCTCTTTAATTACCAGGGTTATTTTTTTTTTCTTAAATATATTGATTTATACTTATAGCAGTTATTGAATAGCAGTAAGATAGAAATAATAAGATCCTTGTTCCCAAATAACTTTTCCATTAACTGTAATTAACACCAAGGAAAAAATGAAAGTAAATCACAAACTAAATCAACCAACTCCAGAAATTCCCTCTTCGCTGGGTCTTTGGTCATTGGTACAAAGAGAATCCCTGAAGATTCAAATCCGTGAAGGAGCTTTAATTTTTATTTCTCTTAATATTGAAAAATAAGAACTTTCTGTCACACGTCAGCTGTGGGAAGAGCCGAGGAGTTGGTCTGTTGACCAAAGCCCTCTACCCTTGTTTCTTTTACCGTAGACACACGAAGCAACTGGAAACTGCTGTGAATGCAGATGTTATACCAGGCACTGAAACTGCCTACAGTGTGCTTGGTGGGAAGTTTTTACATTTGGAGGCATTGGGTAAGTCACACGTTGTTATTCCACTTCTTTCAATGACATCAGAGAGGAAGGAGGAAAAATGCCTTAAAAAGCACTTGTACAGTGAGCTTTGGAGAATATGAGGATGTGGTTGCAGAGAAGGATCCTTCCTGTGTGCAAACCAGCACTTTTTATCATTCCAGTTCATCAAGGAAAGAAAAAAAATGAGTTTTTAAGGTGAATTTTGGTGTTTGATTGCATAGTGTTTCTTTCAGAGCATCTGCTGACAGAAAATTCAGTGCGTGGCTTACATTTACGTGAGCATATCATTATGGAGCATGTGGACATGGAAAATTAGTTCAGACATGCTGCCTCAGTAGAATTTCTGTTGGTATCAAACTGGGACAGTTACCTGTAGTAAACCTTGGGCATAAATGTACTGGACATGAGTGTAAGCAAGCCAGGGGAATCTTCACATGATGGCTATCTGAGCTGGCAAAGGAGAAAAGGAAAGCACATTGCCTCTTAACTCTTGCTTTCTTCATTCCCATGTTTGACCTATATCTTGACTGGAAGAAGAGTTTGTACGGTTTTCCATTTGTCAGTCAGAAGTTTCAGACTTTTCCTCTTGGTGGTCCTCTGGTTATCACTGGGGACAAAAAGCTGGTTAGAAGGTACAAGAGCTTGTCCTTTTGTGGCAGCTCCTTTGGACCAACCTAAATGCAGAGAAACTCCTCAGTCTCTAAAAGTTACAGCATAAAATGCTTATAGTTTGCACAGCTGGAACCCGCGTACGTGGAAGTTCCCTCTGAGCAAGACATACAGCGAGATACAAAGTCTCTATAATGCATAATTTGTGAGTGAACATAATTCTCTAATTTAAGTTGCGTATTGCCTCTTTGGGGTTTTAAAAGAATTTTCTGGCTCTAAAAGCAAGAAATGTGATTATCTGTGTGTATGCCTTGGAAGCCAGTGAGAAAGACTATAGAAGTAGAAGGTGTACTTAAAGTCTTTAAAATAAAAATCTAGTGGTAGAATAATCCTTTTGTGGAGGTGAATTTTCACAGGCTTATTTGAGCTAGAGATCGTCTTGGATGCAAAATAAAAATATTCAAATGCAATTTGTTTAAATTTGAATTGTATGCTGTTTCTTTCTAATGTCAAACAAGTAGTTGAGAACAGCGGTGGTCATGTGGCCAGTTGCACTTTGAGGATTTCATTGAGGGATGTCACATTCTATAGATTGTCCACAAAGGTTTTTAAAAAACTTTAAAGTCTAAACATCTTAGAAAATATATGTGTGTGTCTTATATATGTATATATATGAATATTCGTATGACTATGTTACACAAATTTTATTTATTGTATATCTAACAACTCAAAATAGACCATCTGAAGTCCCCACCCTGACCCAAGGTACTAATGGTAAGAGGAACTTCTGTGCTGATTTCACTGGGATTTGATCTAGGTTCTTTAAATTTGTTAGGACAAGGGAAAATATAAGGTATGAACAACTCTGTCTGACTGTTAAAACTTGAACTAAAGCCATTGTGGTGTTTTCATGCACACAGGTGATCTCCATCCCTCTCCTGTGTGTGTAGCCCATCCAGAGGTCAAAGAACTTCCCTTGTTTTCATATCACATTTGTTTTTAATCTGAGTATTTGAAAATAACGTATTGATGGGATTGAACTGTTTGTTCACTTAGATTCATGTTACAGGACAAAATGAGTCCAAGTTATACATGCAAAAAACTCACTAGCAAAAGTTTACTATTGCACCTGAGTATTCATTCTGGAGATCTGACGTGCCTAATTTCAGTAGTTATACTGACATGTCACACTTTTCAGGACAGTTCTTACTGTCCTGCCATTTCCCCTGCTGGCCCCAACCTTTACACACTGCCACTACAGTCAGGTCAGAAATACCACTTTTCCCTTTCTTTGGTCTGTAGGCAGAGGCAGAAGAGAAACGAGCAAGCTAGCTCTAAGTGGAGAGATTTTCTCAGAGCTTCAGTTGGTATAGCCAAGCTGTAGGTTTGCACCCAAATATGTAGGCAGTACAAACCTAAGAAACTGTATAAAGAAGTTAAAACCATATATCTCTGTATCAGGTGCAGGCAGAGGCTGTGCATGTTACCAACATATCCCTTACTTTCATTTGTAATTAGTATCAGGAACGCAATATAGTGAAATAAATCAAGTGAACAAGCCAAGAGAAGGCATGCATGGTTTAAACTCAACCTGCCATAAAAGCTCTTTTCCAGCACAGTACAAACAGCAAAATTATTGATTAACTTGTATTACTCCACAAGAAGAAGAAATTATTGCTGATTAAAGCCATGCAGGTGATAAAAGAACTTAACCAACAAAAGCTGCCAGCTTTAGGTTGGGAAACAGCTGTGTCCCTAATTATGCAGCCTGATTTATACTCTATTAAATCAGTATATAAGTAACCCATTTCTCTGAAAGCATTTAAACCTCTTATATTCCACCAAACACAGCGATTTTATTTGAAATAAATGTATCCAGCTCTTTTGGGAACATATGGTATATTTCTCTCTTATTAATAATTCAGTTCAAATGAGCAAAAATTAGTTGGTGCAGTTACAGCTGATTTTGTCCTGAAAAGATCTGCATTAATTTTAGACGTTTTGTAAATTGGGCTATTAAATAAAAGCATTATATGTGAATTACCCTTTAAATTTTAAGCAAGTTGGTAGTTTAATGGCATTTTCTCGTCAGATTCATTTTCGATCTCTAAAAAATTATAGTCATTATAGTAAGACAAATTTTTGAAACCCACTACTTCCATCCAATTACATATTGTACTAATAAGTAAACTGGAAAAGTTTTGTGCTTCATTTCCTCTATTTCATCTTTTCCATCAGATGACAGTTTTTCTCTTCATTTCCTCCCGTGCCAACAAGATCAAGCACTGACCTCACATCTCCTCATCTGGAGGTCCACCTCCAGCCTTTGCTCCAACCTCTGAGCCTTTTGCTTCCTATCAAATATAACTTCTGCCCTAATGCGCATAGCTTCTGCTATGTGTGCATGTGGCTCTGGGCTGGCAGCAATATGCATCAGGGAATTTGGAGGAAAGAGGGTACATATTTTGTATGGGAGAAATATCAGTCATGGTACTGTGTTAGTATAACCGAGTCATCAGCTCTTTGGGGTGCATTCTGTGCTCAGTGCAAGTGCATAGTTCCTGTAGCACTGATGGGAGTTATGCTCATGAATCGTGAGAATGTAGCCTTGCAAGTTTGAGTTCTGCTTCCATTGCAATGACCAAAATGTTACTAAAATGTGTGAGCAAGGTGGTACATAATGTCACGTAAAGACATTCCTGTTACTACCTACTATGTGGTAAATCTTTAACTTTTTGCAGAACACAGACAAGCACAAGCCCATGCATACGGTGAAGTTAATTCTGAAGTGTGAAACTGCAGTAGACATCTTGGCAGCTATTTTTAGTGTGGCTTTTTTTATCTCTTGTGGTCTCTGACATGCTGCCACAAGCAAGTTCATTGTTACGCAGTTTTATATTCACGTTTTGCATGCAAATCTAGAACAAGGAAGCTTAACTCTGATTTTATTAACAAACGTGAACCTTTAACCATGTCCTTTTCCAATACGTTGTAGGGTCTCAAAGAAGCAGTATTTTCTTTCCTGCTGCCTTGGGTTTAATTTTGTAGCTTAGCTTACATATTGAATGCCCAACTATTAGCAGTTACGTGTGCAAATTAATGAAGACAGGCTCTTAGACTTCTACGTGTAGGATAACTCAGAATATCATCACATAAATCATTCCAATGTTAATAACAGCTTTGTTCACATAGCTTCATTCATATCTGTACCTATTTTGTTATATTATCTACCATTTTAGAAAGCTATCCAGCTTACTTACAGAGTTAAATTCAAATAGTTTAAAGGTTAATGTGAAACACTGGCAAGACATTATGAGCACAGCAGTATATTTTAAAGGCTCTTGGCTGTTAGAATCACTAAGAATGAATGCTCAGTGTGACTTCCCACTTCCGCATCGAGGAAGGTTACCAAAAATTCTCCTCTTCTTCATGATGAGGTTCCACATGCCTTATCTCACTGATATCAGGGTTGCAAGATAGTATAATGAATGGTATCAAATGGGGCCCTGGGCAACCTGGTCTATTACCAGATCTGAAGGTTGGTGACCCTGCCTGTGGCAGAGGGCTTGCAACCTGATGATCCTTGGTGTCCCTTCCAACCCAAGCCTTTCTACAATTCTATGAAATATAAATCTCTTAAATTCTTTGTTTCATTTGAACCCAGATTAAATCATATTCACCCTTCATTTGACCCCAAGGAGTAGTCTGGTGGTGGTATCCCATGGCTTTCTTTTCAACCTATATCCTAGTTACAGGATCATGGACTTGCAAATGGCTTTGACTCAGCCCTTCCGAGTCTTACGCCCCTCTAACAGCCCAGGTATCCTCTCAGCAGCAAAAGGAAGGTTTAGAAGTGGCTGCTCAAAAACAGGTGTAGCTTTTAGAGGCAGTGAAGGAAGCTGAGAAGGAAAAAGAAGCAGCAGTGAGAAGCTTAGCCAGTCTGTAACAATATTGTCCATGCCCTGGTGATATCATGTCACAGGGCATGGCACCTTCTTGGTCCCATCCAGCCCATCTTTCCCATGAATCTCAGAGTGATTTCAGTAAGGCACAGGGACAGACACACTGTTGTAGGGTGGGAGAGTGCATCACAGCCAATGTCAGCACAGGAGGCCATGTGCTTCCAGTATTTTAAAGAGCATTGCTTCTCCATACTCTGATTTGCTGCTGTGATGTTGCCTGCTGAGCCACTTGGTGGGCAACACAGTCCTGGCTTCTGCCTGGTCTTCAGAAAGGCCATGAGCCAGCCTTGGCAGAAGCTGGGAGGCAGATATGAATGAAACTGCCCCTGGAAGTAAATTATGTAAAGCAACTTCCCGCCATGAGAGTTAGAAACAGCATCAATAGCCAATTAAGAGACTGATTTTCATCTCCCATGTGGTTTAGGCTGTTTTATCTCTACTTGCTCACATTAACAAAGCCCTGAGTTTACAGCAAGCCGGACACAACAAGAAACAAGGTTCCTTTTACTGCATATTTACATTCTTTAGAGACTTGATATTTTAAACAGCTTCAGAAAATTAGACAATTTTGCAGAATAAAGAAGATTTGGGGCAAGAGCAGTCATTTTACCTGTGCTGCCAAGTTCGCAGACAGATGGGTATAATTCCAAGTGCCACTTAAGCTGTCATTTTGTTCTGAAAAAGATAGAGCTGAGAGATTTCCATGAAATGCAGACAGAATGTACATGTTTACATTACTGTAGAAAACTTATAGCTTTCTACAGCTTTGAATGACAAACCTACATGTGACACAGTTATGCACAAACCAGCTGCAGCCTGTGTTTAAAAACCAGTGATTAGTTAATATTCTTCCAGTGTATCTAACAGACTCTTTTGAGTAGCCCAGACCTGTTTTCCAGTGTCATAGTGGCTCCTTCCAGTGTAAGGCAAAGGCAAGTGGATGGATAACATCAAATTGTGCTGTTCATTTTATACCCTGACAGCTCTCAGTCATCACAAATGGTTGTGCAGATCCCTGCCTCAACTTGTTTGCTGTTTTTCTCAAATGGATGCAAACAGAACTTTCTGCTCTGTGACTTTTATCAGGATATTTATATGAGCACCTGCAATGTGTGTATGTCGAAGAGCGCATCCTCTTATCTCACCCACACTTTACCTGTTGTCCTACTGCCACTGCTTCCCCTGATATCCCTTGCCTCTACAGCCCACTCAGACAGAAATCCTCAGGTTAATAATGGTAAGTACTGATAAGATGAAAAAGGCAATAAAGTGTGTTCAAAGGGGCACTCTTTGATCTCCCAGCAATATTCTACTTCCACTGATCTTGAGCGCTGTCAATACTTTAATGACACAAACAACCTGGCCCAGAGGGTGCAGAGCTGGTAGAGCTGCACCACTTTATGCAAGCTTTCAGCCTGGCCACTGCAAGTAGAAACTGAAGGAATGTTTTCTCTTTAACAAGTTTCTTGAGCAATAGAGGAAGATTTGTGTGTGGTTTTTTTACAGTGGCACGAATGATTTTGTCCTACTCGCATATCCTCAGTTTTTTGCTAGTCCTCTTTTGTAGGGAGATATCATTTAAATACTACTTCGAATTTTTTTTTTAGTAGCTTTGTTATTTAAAATACTTTGTTTGCATGGCATAAGTAAACAGTTAATGAGCATTTTATGGAAGTATGTTTAGCTAACAGTAAGTCTCCCCCTATTAGGCTCTTCCTGCAAGATATTTCAAGAAATTAAGGTGAAGATGGTTCTTATAGAACCATAGAACCACCAAAGCTGGAAAAGACCTCCAAGGTTCACTAGTCCAGGCATCATGAAAGAGTTGTGCAGGGCTTAAAGGGAATGGTGGCCCTGAGCAGAGCTATAAACCACAGACCATGTGATAAAAATAACCTATAACAGACCACATCCATGCTGGCATGTCTATAATCCATGTAAGCTGCTGTAAGGAAGGAGCAAAGGTTGCTCCTCCTTAGTTGACTTGGAAACTATGCCCAGGTCACTCAGAGACTCAGGCCCTGCTGACAACAGTACCAGACTGGGGAAAGGAGAAGGCTGTCACCTGCACCTCTGTCCTCACCCACTCGTGTAGATAATCTGGGAACTTCCTTTAGGTTTTCTTATATTCCTTCCTTTAACGTTAGCATCTGTAGGTTTCTGGATGGTCTGACTTCAAAAACTCGGGAGAAGAGTTGGTTACATTTAAGCCTTCAGGTTTCAGATTCTTAACAGGGAAGGATTTCCTTTTAGCTGAACTTCCCCTTATGAGAACCCGCCAGGTCTGGTGACAACCTAATTGCCTCCTTTATAAATTGGATCATCTTCATCCTGTCCCTCCACCAACTACTGTCAGTAGTTCAAATGCATGTAAAGAGGTTTAAAGAGAAGGGAAGGATTTTCTCCACCAAGAGAAAAAAATAAATTCCTCACAACCAAATTCTTACAGGACTTATATTATCAAGATCATTAAATCACATAGGTTTTGAAATAGCACACCCCCATACTTTTTTTTTCCCCTAGATTCTTTTCATTATTCACTTTGCAAGGCCTTTGTGTGGGGAAGGACACTTTAATCTGACTTGCCATCCCACCAGTGTAAATTCATTACAGAAACATAAATCCACTAGTCCAATGGCAGCCTATCCTTAACAGAGGAAATTCCATGCTTGCAGCTGTGGCTGCTGATCCAGGCATACAAGATGTGTATGTACATCTTCATCTCAGAATCAACACTGTAATTCGCATCAGGATTTCAAGTTAATATTTGAGAAAAATGTATTAGTGTATTAATATGCTTTTATAAATGGGGCAACAATTAAAACATGGGAAGTGTTTCTGACAGCTGATTGCTGAGCATTTCTCTGATATTTCACATCTCACAGTGAACTTCAGCTAATTGTCAGTAAGGAACCCAGAACACTGTTTAAGCAGATTTAAAAGTGAGTTAGAAGAGCATCAGTAAACAATTAAACTGCAGTTTTACGATGACACAGAATTTAGTAATGAGGCTTCATATTTGTCTCCAACATGCAATAGATTTGAAATAAACCCCATTCCATGTCAGAAAAAAAGCAAAGCCTGAATTGACAGTGCAGCAGAGAATTTATTTTTTCCCTTTTCTCCCTAGCTGAAGTTATTATCACAACTGCTAGAGAATTTGTGAGATTGGGAGATAAGAATCATTATGATCCATTGGGGACTCGTCAATCACAGCAAACTGCTACCAGAATCGAAATTGCATCTGCATTTGAATTAGCAACATTACTCGCCAATTTAGTTCAGAGTGAACATTTTTCCATTGAAGATGGAATTAAATTAGAAAATGAGTGAGTCTTTAATTTCCAGATTATAAATCACTGAAAATAATTCAACTCCTGTACCTTAAGGCCAATTACATTATCCTAAGCGACATTTTATCTCACAACCTTCCAAGTGATTTCATGATGGGGAACCATCACACAAATCAGTTTTGCTCTAGTAGCAAGAAATATATCTACCCACAGAGTTAGACATAAAATACTAGGAACAGTTTTAATGCTGGAGCTTATTTTACATGAAATTTGATTGTCTGTTTGATAGTATATTTTCATGTATTAATGAACTGATGCATATACCAGAGATGGTCAAGTTAGGTGTCCAAATCAGATACAAAAATGAAAAAAAGTCAGAAGGAATGGACTGGCTGATTGAATTTTTGCCACTACCATATCAAAGTCCTCAAAAAGAGCGTAACGTGGTACTTCTGTTACAAACAACATAGAGATTTAAAGTTACAGGGTAAAAAAAAAGCCTTTTTTCCCCCCTTAAGTGCTCAGTGTTACCGATATCACAAAACCACTATGAAAATAAGAATTATTTAATTCTGGCAAAGAATAGCTAAAATTTCAATTGGTCTTAAGGGGGAAATAAATTGTTCCTAAGTGTATGTATATTTGGAGTTTTTTCCTCTTTGCAAGGGAAGAAGAGAGGATGCCAGGTCCTCTCACCAACCTGGTGATACAAATTTTCCATTAAAAAAGATGCAGCATAAAAATAAGAGTTCTTACAAATTAAGTGGTCATGTCTGCATATGTATGTTCAGTGAGTCCTTACCTATCGTGGGTTTCCTCCACTCTTACTTGCTGCTCTGCCCTGACAAATGCAGCAAATTCGTTTTCAGAATGTAAAGACCTCCATTTTACATCCTTGAAACATCCAAAGAAGTCCTGGTGGAACTGTAGTATCTTTCCTCTACAAAGCTTTGGATTTTGGCCTTGTTTTCTCATGTCAGCACAACTCTCAGGACCCTTATCATGTCTTTATGAGGCCAACAGGCATCTGTGCTTCTTACCACACAGAAGAGCTCACCTCAGTTACAGACCTTATTTGCTGCTGGTTTTTGCCTCTTTGTCACTGCTCCTTTTCTTTTATTAGTTCTTTCTTCTGCAACTTTTGCAGTGGTCTACTTTTTCTCTTATTCTGCCATACTCAGTCATTTTCATCTCTCCTTACTTGTCTGTATTCACGTTTCATTTTTGCCATGACTAGCTTTATGGTTGCCAGCAAATGATCATGAATAAAACATAGGATACCCTTTATTTTATGTATGTAATATATAATGTAATATAAATAATATAAAATACATTTTATATAGACCTGCATTATGTAAGTAAAATACAAAATGCATTTTGTTAATTAGCCACTTCAGCTCAAATATAGCTTTTAATTATTGCTAATTACCAAATTCTATTTTTTCTCATCCATCTAGTTGTTCATGCCATTGGCTTGTTGCATTGTATCTTGAACAATTTATGTTCCAAATAGATGGCTCTACCTTTAAACACTGTATTATAGGAAACTGTCACATGTATGCCCTACTACAAAATACACAATATAGTTGCCAGCGTATTTTTTCTTACTGAATGCCAAGTGGCCACTCCTGAATTCTGTCACATTTGCTTTCAGTGTGTATCATAATGTCATTATGACACAATACAGAAATGCTGCTCTACTTTTTTCGGTATGTGACTTGTTTAAGTATGTCTTGCATTTTTGTGCCTTCTGGAATTTGGTTATCAAAATTTTTATGTCTAAAATAGTGTCTTTCTGAAACAACCTCTTAGCTAGTTAGTTAACTTGGATTTTAAAGCACCTAGACATGGACTGTGAAAGCAGATAAATTGATTACAGATGATAGACTGCACTGTCTGTTCGATCTAGGTTAGGCAGAGTCAGTAGCAGACTTCATGATATTAAATGGATAAATATCCTATGTTTCTCATTTTTCAATTCATGTCAGCTATCATCAGGTCGCTATTGATGTCCAAGTATTTAAACTACTGTTAGAATGTCCTGCAAAAACCTTGAGGTATTCTGCCATCAGAAGGAACCTACAGGATCCCAGTTTTCTGTACAGTGTGAAATATTTATCATCCAACGACATACAAAGGCTCAGTCCTTATCCTTAAGGATTTAAGTTCCTCTTCATGTTAAAGGCATACTTCTATGAGATCCATCCTGAAGTTAGGCACCTAAGCAAGCTGCTTCCAACAGGTCATAAGAGCAATGGGCAATAGTTACTGGGCATCCTATTTGCCAGACTCTATTTTTGATATGTCCTCTTTCTAAAAATACTTGAACACCAGCTCTACTTCCAGGATATTCTCCTCTATGTCAGTGTTTGCAACTGGGTCCTCCTGAATAGCTCTATTACTGACAAAGAAGACAACACTACATATGAGGGAGAATCAGAATTTTCACTGGAAGTGAATGGAGTTCCATCATCACCATCACATCCATTTTACCCAACTTTCTTTTCTACAAAACTTCAAGCATAAGTCATGCTCAGATCATGCCAACAGACTCATTTATCATATATAAATCCAGTGGCAAACTACTGGAGTTTATTGGTCTTGTCTTTACACTGAGCTTGGAAGGCAGTATTGGCTTTTAGTGATGCTGGACAGCTGGGTGCCTGGAGAACACAGGAATTTTCGTGGTAGGCAAACTGTTGAGGAACAGTTTGAGGATCCTTACTTTGGAACTGGAGATGTAAAAAAAAAAAAAGTGTTTGGCATTTTCTCTTACCTCTTCCCTTTCAGTCTGGAGTCTTCCAAATCTGTCTGAAGTCTGTCCTGATGCACTGAAAAGAGAACTACAGCTTCAACCCCTGAGTCCTATGGGAAGAGAGAAGTCCATCCACACAACGGTTTAAACTTTTTCCCCATAAATGAAGATATAGTCCTTTAGACAGATAATTTTCCTCACAAAATTAATTGAACCATCTTTCTGTTATATTTAGTCTCTAATCCCCTATAAATGCATTTTTTACCAATCTTCCTTTCATTTTGTCATGCACTGCAGATTATACCCAGAATTCAGTAATACCAGAGTAATTGAAAACTGAATAAAATTTCCCATCGAGATAAATTTTAGTTTTGTTCTGCAATACCATTCTATTATTCCATTCATTTAACTTTTGGAAGGTTGCAGAATAACAATAAATACAGGATTGTTGCATTTAATTGAACACATAACACAAAGTTGCTGTTTCTCAAGATATTCTGTACCCTTTACTTCCATTTAATTATGTATGAACTCTTCAAAAAAAAAAAAAAGCCCTCTCAATTAATGTGAGACGTCTACTAGAGGAGAAGATTTAAAGATGATAAATGTTATTTAGAATCACTATGATATGATTCATATTGTGATGCGATTGGGAACAATATTAAAACCCACCAAGGCTATTATACCTAAATTTTTGTTTCAATTCATGCAATATTGCTGCTGCTTAATATGATTTCTATTTACTTCTTTCCATTGTTAGTGTTTTATTGAGGTTGTGTCGGCTTTATCAGGCTAATCTCTGCTGCAAATGGAGGTCAGCAAAGCCAAAGCACTGGCAAAAAGCCTGTCTCCATTATATTCTGCTCAGTATGAATTTGCTGGAAAATCATCTCTCTCATACAAACTCTTTTTTCACCATTCTTCAATTATAATATTTTTACCTGCACAAACCCTGACAGCTTGATATTTAAAAGCTATATAAACTCTCACAATCTAATTTTATATTCTTTTTTATTAAGAGATAGTGTGCCTCATTTAAAGTAACTGTGAATGCATTCATCAGAAGGTTCAGAATCACATAATCTAGGGTACCAATAAAAGCTTGAATTTCAGGTAATTTGAATTATAACTTTAAAACAGCTACTTTTAATGACAAAAAGTCATTAATTTTCATTCTTTGAGTGTCAAGGTGGAGGTAAGTAATCCTGTCATGCCCCTGCTAGAATATAATTTGGCAAAACAGGATATTGTAGAAGCTTTATAAGTCTTATATCTATGTTTCTCCTTGTACTGGTCTAGGGAATAATGAAAAAGAGCGACACAAGTTTACCTACCAAATGGGGTATGTTCTCTTTTGAACACCCACACATATCTTCCATTAACATCAGCATAAAATATACATGCACACCAAGGGGAAGGATAGCCTACCAGATATGCAAAGGTCTAGAATAACAGCTGAATTATAGTCCCTTTAATAGCTTCCATCCCATTCTAGATCACAGGAAGTTTTTGGGTTTTTTTTTTAGTTCGAGTTAAACCTTGAACCTAAACTATTTAGGTAAAAATAACTAAGGATATACTACAAAAGAATAAACTTCTCCAGAGACAGTCTTAAGTCTTCTTTGGTTTAAGACATTAGGTTTGCACAGTGCTAACTGTAGTTTAAAAATCAAGGACATTCAATTTAAAAAGAAAAACAAGCAAGCCAAAACCCTCAAAGTTGTTTTCCAGGACTTTCCTGTAGTAAGTTTCTAAATATGTTCTGAGATGGGTGATTGAAATCTGACCAAAAAAAACCCACAGCATTTTATAATAATGTCCTGCAGCAAAACTATGGCACCAATAACTAAACAATACTTTATCACCTTTGCCACTCTCAACAGCTCCCATTAATACCGAGATCATAGTGTTAGGCCTCCTATTCCCCAGCTGACCATGTTAGTGACAGCCAGGGCTTAGGCAATGACATTGAAAAATATTTGCTATGACACAGCCACAAATCACTGTGAGACAAGTTTAAAACTCAATATTCACTAAACTTGCATCTGTTCTTTTCTTGTTAGAACATCAACAGCACATTCATTATAAGTTGAATTCCTTAAAGTACCAAAGCATTGATGGAAAGTGATAAAAATTATTGTTTGATAAAACCAGGTGCGCAGAGGGGCCTTTGTCAAGTCAGTTATTCATATGAACCTATTGTCTGAGAAGGAATCAGTTAGGAAATTCTCTTCACCAGACACACTAAGACCAGTGTTCATTAACACAAAATCACCCAGTGCATGAACATAAGTACTTGTAAATCAAAATTTCTTAGTGGTTGTATCATACAAGTATTGATTTTTATTTTCCTAAATAATGGAATCTAAGCAGACATTTGATGACTTAATAACAGCTGCAGGACATCACTGTTTCCACATATTTCAGATCCTCCCTGAACAAGATGCTTCTGAAGCTTCCTGTTTCCTGGACATGGTGGTTGGCAAGTATCCTCAATACGTGACCCTTCCAAAATTTCAACTCCAAGTGTCATGCCTCTTCTTGAGCATGTGCAGGGCATGATTTTTCCTGTGTTCTCCAAAAGCTTTGTTAGTAAATCGCTCAGGCAGAACACAGAAACTCCTGAAGGCTAATGATGAATATTTGCACTTCTTCCTATGCCTCTCTGCAGGAAGGAACCAAGTAGACTTGTTATAATGACAGTCATTAAATTACCAGGCCTGCCCCTCTCCTGTCCTCATTCACTGTGTTGTGTGTTTCTGCACTGTCTTTGGATTCAAATGACAAAGAATAACCATGCCAAGGAATTTCCAGAGCTTCCTTGTCAGGTCTGTCTGCTTTTCTCTTCAAAGCACACCAAAAACTAATCCCAATGGATCAAATGCCTCAAAAGACACAGAGAATGAGAGAGCTATGTGAGATGGGGAAATGAGAGAGATCTATCATGTTCATGAGGATTTGATGGGGGTGGGAAGAGGTATGACTGGAGCTTGCAAATCATAAAGGCAATGTGTAAGATGAGTGTACAATTGGTAGCTAAAAGACCCACAGCTCTAGGAGAAGGTGTAATGCTTGGAAACCAGCAGGAAAGCTGCTCAAACAGAATAGAAGGTAGCTTACAGTAGATCTGCTGGTATTCCTTGCAACAAGAAATGTTGGACAAAGAGAACATGGACAGAACCACAATGGTCTCAGACAAACTGAATATCAACAAATCTGTATATAGATGCAAATGAAAGTTGGCCGTTGTGTACCTTGCCACATCACTAAACTGATAATTACAAAAGCAGAAAAATTAAGACATGAGAAACCTGAAGGTGACAGAGCACTGGAAGAGGCTGCCCAGAAAGGCTGTGAATTCTCCTTCTCTGGAGATAATCAAAACTTGCCTGGAAATTTTCTTGTGCAGCCCACTCTAGGGAACCTGCTTTAACAGGGTGTTGGACTAGATGTGCTCCAGAGGTCCCTTCCAACCTCTATGATTCTGTAACTGCAGATAGTAGCCTGACCTCCATACCCTTCCATGATGAGCATCACTTGTTGCTGCTGCCTAATTACACAGCAAGGTGGACTGCTGGTCTGATACAGCAAGGAGTCCCTAGGGTTGTTAAAGGGAAAAAGTTGTTTCTAACACCTGCTGAACTCTGTATTAAAGTTCTGTAATCAGTTTTCTTCTGACCCACACATTCTAGTAGATTATTTTCCTGACGAGGAATATTTTCAATAATGGCAACCTTTTGGAGCGCATTGAAGAGGCTGCTCAAGAAGGGGAATGAGTAATTCTTAATAACAAATTCTGCAGCATATTGAATGACACATTCTTGCATTATATTTTGATATATAACACTCCGGCCCTATGCCATGCTGACTAGTACTTCATTTCCAACAGGGCATCATCTATAGATAATGCAATAGGCAAGGGACAGAGCCATAAATGCTGGCTCTTTCAGTTCTACCAGAAATCTTCTGGAACTTCATTTTGGTTTGAAAGATGACTGTATTGACTATTGATATTAAGAAGAGGCAGCAATAAATGTGTACAGGACCGATCCTGTCCGTGCTTCCCTGAGGCAAGAGGCATAGCCCATAGACTTAAATTTAGATGAATCACAAGAAGTTAGACAGTTGCCTGGGGGTTAATCAAACTTCTTTGATCAAAATGTTCTTACAGGCTATTACACCTTACTTCAGTTTAACTGTCAAGCGTGTAATGCGTGTTTGTGCTTTTTGTACTCGTCACTAAAATAAAGTTAAAAAACGCATACAGTATACCCAAATCACTATAGCTGCTTCAAGAAAACACACTTTCATAGAATAGATGATGTAAAAATTGTAGCTTCTTCGTTTCTCTAACCTAAGTGTTTGTCCTTTTTTCCTTTGTGATCTTTCTTAGTGTAATGCAATGGAAAGTACAGCGATAGTAGCAAGGTGGCACAATCCTAGGCTGCAGCAAATGAGAACAAGCTCATATACAGCAGCCACAGATGCAGAAACAAAGGAAGAAAAACTTAGCTCTATCTTAATGACTCTGTTATTTTGTCTATCTCAGAGGACCAGAGAGAAATTTGAAGAATATTACGAATTTGTACAGCAAGAGACTACATATCAAATAAATATTTTTATTTCCCTTTTTTTGCTAAGAGAATATCCAGTAAGTTTCATAGAGCAGTTTTATACATTTGTATTTGCATATCAAGTTATTACCGTGCTTCTTAGTCCCTTTGCTAAGATCAATAGCAGTGTTATTTTCAAACTGGAAGCTTTCTGTGTCTGGAAACTCTTATCTTGCCAATGGCTGACCTAGAGATCTAATTGGCATTTCCACCAGTTTCACAAATGCCTCAAGCTCTTCAAAGATTTTGTGAAAGTTCTGATTTAAAAGAAAATACCTGCAAAATTCGACCTTCAATGAGCTTTTCAATGAAACAGACCAAATATTTTCAGTTACCTATTTTGAGGAAGAAATCTTCAGCTTTTTCCCAGCTCGGGTAATAAAGCATTTTGTTCCTTTGGCTTTTCTCTAAAATCAAGACAAAAGATACATTTTTAGAGATGATATGAAATGAAATTGAAATGAATGAGTACTAGGAGAAAAAGAAACCTTTAGTGCTAGAAATGCTTTGTTATGACTGAATAAACTAAATATGCTTAATATGAAAGGTAATGATGCGACTGATTGAATAGTTTGACATTACTGCACATGAAATATCATTAACAGGTTCAAGATGGTTTTATATCAATACCATATCTCAGAATAAAATAAATGGAAATATGGGACTACAATAATTTGTCACTGGAGCCTTTCAGTGTCATTTAAAAAAATATTATCAGTGAAAGTCTAGTCAGCATTACCTGGAGTGTCAAAAGAAATTACAGCCTCGTGTATGTTCGAGGGCAGGCCCAGTTAAACAGTTTAAGATGACTGCAAGATATGTGTACCTGTGAGAGGACAAGTAAGTACCGAATAGCCCCTCCATCTTTGCCTCCAGTGGGCAATGCCAAGTTGTACCTGTGGTGACTTGGTGACTTTTCAGAATGTGAGGGGCATCTGTGCAAAAGTAGTGTGATCCCCTCTCATGTCTCTGAGCGAAGACAAAGCAAACTGGGGAAACTTTGCAACCAGATCTCGTGGATGAAACTTGTAGGAAGAAATCTCTGCCATTCGTGTGCTGTCACCACAAAATATGTACCCATCAGGAAAAATATTAGGGCAGATCCTGCAAACAGCCGTTTAGTGTTTACAGCCTGTGTGCCTCTTCTTTCTGCACTGTGGTAGCATTTCTCAGCATAACTCCACTGAGAGGTGCCTGTAGATGTTGTCTGCCAAGCATGCCTGGATGGTGCCAGGCTTATTGCTATTATTTACTAGGTGGTCTTGTGAGCAAAAGATTACACTGCAAACTCAAAGATCCAAGATGCATAGCCTGTGTCAGCATCTAATGGCCAAATGATACCAATGCTCTCCATGAGGATTAGCCTGCATGATAAAGACCCCTTAGATTTTCTCCCTTTCACCTTCCAGAGGGATCACAGTCAGCAGAAATGTATTCACCCATGGGATGCAGATACTCACAGCCATCTCGATCAGCTGAAGCCATTGCCTTGCATGAGAGCACACAGTACTGAGGGTAGCAAGCTGAGCTGGCATTTTGTGACTGCTGTATTAGCTGCAGTTTCTCTGCAGACATCTCGTTGCTTTCCCATTGCTGGCAGCAACAGAGGTCAACAGTGCTTTGCTTACACTGCTGTGTACAGCCTCAACATGCTAATCACCACTTCTGTCTATGGAAATTTATTTTCCATAGAGCTGTGTCAGATGCTGAGTGTATACACACCCTACATTTTCTTCCAGGTTCTTGCTCCATCTTGAAGGATGCTCACCTCACCCTTCACAATTTTGGTCTCAAAACTTTTATCTCTCTAATGTAGGTCAATCTCTGCTCAAATCTTATTACATCATTGACACTAATCAAAAATGAACCAAAAATGAGAACATGCTTTAAAATACAACCACATATTTTCAAGCATGTTTGACAGAGAAGGCTACTCTTTGGTAGGAAGTTGGGTATAAAGTTAGTGTCGAGAAACAGTCAATATTTATGAATACACTGAGATTTGGATGGACTAAAACAAGTTGTATGATTACTTTAAACCTCTCTTTAAGATTTTAAGGTTTTGAAATACTTGTGGGTTTTTTTGTTTGTTTGTTTGTTTGTGATGGTTTTGAAAACAAAATGGTTAAAACCTTAATTGGAATTATAGTGTTATATAAACACAAAATTTGAATTGATTCTGTGCCTCTATTCATTTTTTGGGAAGGGTGATTGCTTGTTTTGCTGAGAACCTGATGAGTTTTACATTTTTCTCTCACACAAAACATCTGGGTTTATTTATTTATTTATTTATTTGCCCAGATATTTTCATGCATATGCTATTTTAGGCCAATTAATGGAACTTCTTTTTGCTAAATCATTGCAAGTTGTAACTTTTCCTTAATTAAGGAAAGAGAAATCCTAATCCCATTCCACTAGGGAAGAAGAGAGTAACAAGTTGTGACACATACACCCGATTAATGTGGAAAAGTTGTTAACTGTGTATTTTTTACTATTGTGTCCTTCTTTTTTTTTTGTTTCTTCACAAATCCTTAAAACTTTTTAAGCTGCGTTTACATTAAGCTGTTCCTGATATGCTCCAATAAGTGTGCTTTAGACACATTGTTAACATAAGGCCAAATCTGTAATACAGCATGGACAATTAAGTGCACAATTTTTGTATAAATGCAAAATCCCTCACTGTGAATTATTTAATTAATGCTCTACAGTTCATTTAATAGCGCTCTTTCAAAGGCCATTTCACTCACAGAAAACTAATTTCATTCTTCGGGTTGATTTAATTAGATTGTATGATATATGGTATTGCTAATTCAGTGGCTCTCTTTGCAGTGTCTAGGCCGCTGCTCCTATTGTCGGCAATCTGTCAGCCCCATTTTTAACAGTATTGAAAAATTCAAGCTTTATTATTGCTCGCTCACTCTTTCTCTCCCATCAGGAGGAAAGTAATGAGCTTTTCTTCTTATGAGAGCAAGCAGAGAGTGTGGTGCCCTTAGCGCTTCAGGCACCGAGCAGTATTAACAGCCTGATTCATGAGTTAAGTTTCTAACTGCCCGTGGCTATTAGCACTCAGTCCTTTGGCTGTCATTTAGTTAAAAAGACTCTTCGGTTAATTCACTCTTTTAATGAGACTGTGCTATTCAACTAATGTATTTTACTGTATGAAAGGTCACACCAGGAAGCAAAACAGATTGGAGGGAATGTAGCGGGAAGCCTGGCTGTCAAGAAACAGTTCAAGCCTCGCAGGCATTTAGCGGTCCCGGCGCTGTAATGGGCTGGGGAACTGATGGGCCAGCGCTCACCTCAACAGTTGAGCGCCATAAATCACAGCTAAATAGAAAGCAGATTAATCAGAGCCACAGACAAAAAGAGCACGTGTTTCATTACCCATATAATCACTAACATGATTGCCAGACAAGCTGGGGAGCTGTACACAGGGCTGACAAAGCGCAGCATGGCACGGGCCTTGGCTGGGCTTAGCTGTGGCCGTGAGATCAACTCCTCGGGCCGCTGCTCTCCTGGCTGGGAAGGGCAGCAGTGGGGCTGGGGTCAGGCACAAAATAACAATGGTATGTTGTGGCCACAAAGGCTTGTGTTCGGTTTCTTCAGAGCCCTCTGCCTCAGTGTGGGCTGCAGATGGAGGTGGGATGCAGTCCTCTGCACTGAGCAGGGCTCCTGCTGCCTCCAGGTGTCCCCTGAGCTTCCAGATACCTGCCAGCACCAGCACATGAGCAGCAAGCTCATGGTGTCAACTTCTGTGCTTCTCCAACGTCGTTTGCTTGCAGTGCTTGTCACATCACCAAGAACTGACGTGCAATATTCACAACCGTGTTGCTCAGCTTCTCCCTGCTCGGGCTAAAAATCTGCTTTGCCTCAGCATCTCTGCATGGGATGTCTAATCAAACATGTTTTTCTGAATATTGCACGTTAATTTACCAAAGGAAAAAAAATGAGAGGAACCTCTGCTTTTAATAGCTCCGCATCTGCCTGCCAGGGTGTTAAACATCTAAATTATTGTGAGGGCATGTGTGTGTTTTGCTCATTTTTAATTAGTGTCACTGGGGGAAAAACTTCAGCACTTTAGGGGCAAAAGTATATTATTTTTTAGAAACTGTAATTCCCTCAAACTATGGTAAACAAATCATTCTGATTTAAATTTCCCAAGCAACTTCCAAACAGGGAAACCGTATGTTTAATTACTAAACATCTGTTGCAAAGAATACCCCTAGCTTTTGCAGCTCTGATATCACTGTATGAATTTTAAAATCTGTCAGCAAGGGATCATGAAAGCTTTGGGAGCAGAGAGCTGCTCACTTTAACCCCTGAACCAGATAATCTAACAGTAATCCATTCAAAACTAATCAAACATTTACAGAAACGCACCAGCACTGAGGAAAACAATTCATCATCTTCATATGCTCATTACACTTCCAACATCTCAATCTACCTATGTAAATGAGACTGGGGATCTGACATCAGGTCCATGTACAGAAATTATAAACAAATATTCATCCATTATGCTGCTGAAATTTAACAGCTGGAGCACTAACAGTAGCTGAACTCCAAGCCCTGAGTATCAATTATTTATGAACCTAAAACTGACAAGACTGTCTAGGTGAATTAGCTGCATATGTCAAGCTTTGTTATAAATCCCAGCCTACTGTAAAACTCATTTTCATAGAATGTATGTACAAGGCTGACAATATATCAACAGTACGGCATTAATAATTTAGAAGAATGGTACCATAAGGGAGCACCTAGAAACTCTGCTCTGCAATATAGTTGATATTACAAATAAAAAAGTCAAATAAAATGAATTTCCCATAAACAGAGAATCAAATAAAGCATTTCTCTATGATTTTATATTCAATTTTCAAAAAAACTTACCAGTTGATACTTCCATTTTTAGGAACTGTAAGCGTCTCCTGAAGTTGTTTAATTTTTTGCCCAGTGCTAAAAGTGCTTTTGAATGTTTAGGCCCGTTGATGTACACTGCACTGCATTTATTTTGTTTTTACAGAACGAGATCTAAAAGCAAGCGGAGGGTAAGAGATATAGAAATTCTAAGGCAGGTCTGACTTTTGCAGTCTCCCATCCCAAAGAGCAGACACCCACAGCTTTGTTTTAACAATGTATGCAATTACTCAAAGCCTGGATTTTGTCCAGAAGCACCTTGGTATTCCTGTGCATCATTAGGCATGGCTAGTTGTGGCAGTTTTTTGCTATTCAGGAAGGTTGTCCACATACACAAAAAAAAAATGGATGCACACTCTTAAGAGAATTTATGACTATCAAATAAACAAGATTTTATCTCATACACAGCAGTAGCCCATATTTTGATCTGTGAACACTGGCTTTCCTTTTCTCCATGGCACAACTTTTGATTATTATGAAAAGTGGGAGGAGGAGGGAAGGAGGGAGAAGAGAGGAAGACTCAGCCCCAGACTTGAGCTAAACAACACTAAAGCTGAGGGATGGTTTAAGGGGATCATCAGCATGCAGTTCATGAGACTACTGTTGACTTCATGGGGATTGCTCCCATGCTTTAAGTCAGGTCCTGTTTTGTGTATTTCCTAATCAGGATATGTATGAAAAACATAGCAACAACATATGAAAATGTATTTTAAGGCAGAGGAGAAATCACTAAAACCTCAAAGCTGAGTTGCACAGTGTTTTTGAAAATACTGTATCAGTGGCAAAAGCAAAAATAAATACACATTTTCAAAGGATCTGGAATGGTAAGAGAAAAGATGACAAGAAATTTGAGTATTTTGATGCAGTGAAAAGAGAATTTAGAAGGGAAATAGAACCTTAGTGATGCACAAATATACATGAAAGCAGAAATAAAATAGGAGATTTTATCAGGAACATTAGGAAAATGTTACAATACCATCACTTCGTCTTCAGGATATCACTGTTTCTCACTCAGGAAATACTTGCAAAAAACTGGGAAAATATGACAAATCTACAGTATTTTTCAATAGAAAAAAAATAGGGAGAAATGTGTGCCCTGGTGCCTGATACATCAGATATTTATGGAAAAAGATTTTTTTCAAGTAGCTGTTGCTGGTCAGACCCAGGGAGACCCAGAGGTCATCCAGTGCATCCTCCCATAGCACAGAAAGAAGGTTTGTATAGCAACTCCTACTTAATTCTTCTGTATACGAGGAATTTCCATTTCCCACTGCTTTAATATTATCTGCATGGGTTATTTGCTTTATGTTTTCATAAGTAGAGTCCAATAATAATAATAATAATAATTCACTCAGGGTGAAATTCACTCCTGGGCAGAAAGCCCAAGAAAAGGGCCTTTGCATCACTCAAGTCATTCCAAAGTGCTTAAAATAGGATTTGTTTGGATTTAAATGATGCAGAGAAATTATGCTGGCTCTTTCAATAAGAATGACTTCACCTCGAACGCCCCACAATGCTGTGGTTCTGTTTAGGTGTTTACTGTCAAAATCCATGAGAAATTTCCCCAATGACTTCCAATGTAGAATGAAGATCTTGTAGCCTGCTCAAAACAATGAATAAAGGAATACAGGCAATCCACAGAAGAAATATCCAAGTTTCATTTCTGGACTTAATTAACTGATTTGGTGCCTGATGACATCTCTCACTTTGCATGTTCTTCTTGTTAACTGAAGCTTTCATTAATGTTCCCAATCTCTTGTTCCTGGTCACACACATGGCACCTATGCAATTTTTCCCAGTAGCTCTTTCTGTTTATGTTCAAAATCTTGCCTGAATACTTTTTCTTTCCTGAAAGTCCTTAGTTTTCACCTTCATAATGTAGCAAAGGTGAACACTGTTCTAGTTGAGATAGAGTAGAGAGGTACACTAATATTCAGACTCCTTATGTAACTCCTTTGGGCTTTTGCAACAGTGGGTTAAGCTTAAAAGACAGAGGTCAACAGCAAACAAAGAGTAATATGAGTACACTTATGAGTTTGAGCTATCATTTCATGTGACGAGGGCTACATGGTGCATTTCCAAAGCATCAGCTCAACAACTGTATGTTTTCCTTTAATTTCTGAGAGGGCTTTTCAACACAATAGTCCTGTGATTTCTTGAAAATTTTAGCTAGAACTGAGCCTAGAGCTGAGAGTCTCATAATCATAACTCAGAAACTGGATTTGGAATGGAAAAATAATTCAAAATGAAAAAAAAAAAGACTTTTTTTTTAATTGACTGTACTTGGCGATAACTCTTGACTTATTTTTGTGTGCTGTTGCAATAAGCTATGATTCTGGGGACCTACTTTTGTGACTAAAAGATAACTCTCTTGGGAAGAAAATTGCCTCTCTGACATAAATATTTGAAACAGGAGTTTATGGGAAAGTGGCAAATATTAAAAGAGAAAAGAAAAAATCAAATATGCCTAGCTAAATAGGGATTAATTTATGGACATAGTGCTTCAGTTTGGTGATTGATAGGTGCAGCAGCCATCCAGTGACCCCAGAAAAGCAGAAGTTAGTCTTTTTCTAGAGCCTTGACACTGATGTAATTAAGTATATATTGGTTTATGATCTATGCTGTTATTTTTTTTAAAGTATTTTCTAGCCGTAAAATCTCACTTCTAACAATTTTTGCTTTTCATTGGCAAGCAGTTTACTACTTCACTGCCTATGGGGAGTCAATTGCATCTTGTCTCAGACATCTTCTGCTGAGACACAGGCTTTGTTGTTTTGTTCATTGATGATATTGATAACTGACTTTAAAAAGAAGCGTAAAGAGAAGCACAAGAAAAGACAGTGAAGAGTGCATTGCATTATTCATGAATATCACATAGTAATAACAGAAATCCTGTTTGACTGCATTTTTGCTTTTCAACTAGTCTTTACAACTCGTAACCACCACTTTTTTCCAGCAAAAAGACCCCGTGGTTTAGACGTAAGAATGAATTAGATATGTCTAACATCCCAGAATTTTTCCTCTTCCAACCTCAAACTGTTGTCCACATCTAATGAATCCTACACAAATACCTGTGATCATGTTGTACAACTCAGGATCCTCTAAAAGTCAGACGTAGGCTGTGGTGTAATACAACAGTTTAATGTGGCATCCAGTCGTTCAGGAAAGTTGTAACACCCACAAAGAGTGGAAGAGGACACTGGGACAGGACACGTTCTAAATCTTGATTGATACTGATGTCCAACTTAAGTATTGTCATCAAAGTGAAAATCCCAAAATGAATGCTGATTCTCATCGACCTGAAAAAAAAAAAACCAACACAATTATCATTATACATAACATAAGTGCAGTAAATGGAAAGGAACACTCCATATTCATATCCTGAGTCTTGGAAGCAGTCAATACAAGCAGATAACTTCGCTCCAGCTTTAAACTGGAGTGACCAATGACTCAGAAGTGCTACCATTTCTGACCCTGGTATAGTGTTCACAACGCTCAGTGTCACCCTATCTGGCTGCCAACTTGCTGAAACCTCTCAGGGTTGATTTTGCTACCATCAAAGCAGGTTAGACCTACTTGCCTAAGAAAAAGAGCTGCTAATCCTGGCAGCACTGTTGCTTGTGCATGGCCTATGCACACTCCATACACTGACAATTAAATTTACAAACCATTTCAAAATTGCGTACAGCTAGCAACAAAAATGAGGATTGTGATATTTGGATGGCTGAACTTGATGCCTGATAAACCTCTACTTTCTACCTTCTTTCCAGCTCATTTGGAGGGTGCAACACATGTGTCAGGAGACGGAAGTTCACTAATAATGTTTTATATGCTCTCACATGGAAAAAGTCCTTGTGGTTGTAATGATGCTGATTTTTTTAATGATGTTATCACAGTCGATGCTTAAAACAAGCAAAGCTTTTGCAGTATTGGAGAGTGGCTGCCTTTCCTAGGAAAGAAAACTAAGAAAGGTGTATAAGATGAGTGCAAATAAGCAAGGCAGAAAAACAGGGAGTAAGGACCAGGTGTGTGGCTCTGCTAAACAAAGAGACCCGGGATGTACTGACTTTCAATAAAGAATGGACAAAGCAAAGAAATGAGATAATTTGAGTGTTGAGAGCTGTTCTTTTGTTTTGATGTTCTTTTTAAATTTGACATGAACTGTGACCCTAAATGCATATAAATCCTTATGATGGCCTGGGCCTTGCCCTCTGATAACTTCTGGATATTATATGCTGGTGTGATTACTGGAAAGTTTTTCTGACAGTTGGTTTAATTTAATGAGAATCTATCTTGGGAAGCAAGTGAGGAAGGAAATGGACTTGTAAATATTTAAAAGTTTTAAAAGGATTGTGTCACATTTATAGCCTTTGATGATTTTACTTCTACAACACTGGTTTAATGCAGAAGAGGGAAAGATCTGTGACCATAGGGAGTGACCTCTCCCCACGTAAGGACAACAGGTGCTGGGGGAAACATTCCCTTACTCAGAGAGGCTGTGCAACTGTGCTTCTACATGATGTGGTGTGGATCCATGTGCCTAGAGACTCTGCACGAGTGTTTATTTCAAGAGAACAGACAGAGTGGGTGTGTTTGAATTTAATGATGGCATTTCCAAATGTAAAGGCTGCAGGGCCAGGAATTAAAAAGTATTCTTCTGGAAGAAGGCTTTGTGTTTTTGTCTGCATAAACATGAGCAACAGAGGTACGTTCTCTAATGGATTTATGTAAGTGAGGCAGCAAGAAAGCCTTTTAACGGTGTGGAATGCCCATTAATGCAGATTATAGCAAGAAATGGGAATTATAAAGCAGACACTGTCTGCACAAAGAGCTGAAGAGTTCCTTTGTTGGTATTTTTCCAGTTATTGAACTATCAGGTGTGACAGTACAACACAAAATACGGAAGTTCAACAAATGTCATACTAAGTACTTTTCAAAGCTGTAATTGATCATCAGATTCCAATAACAGTTTAGGTACTTTAGTTGATATTGAGATTAATATACAGCTTCCTGCAGCAAGAACCTCTTCAGTTTCTGACCTTGGTTGGTAGTAAAATCCAATCGATATTTAGACCAAGCAAGCTTTCCAGGGAGGATACACTGAACACATTAGTTTTCTAAAAAAAGTACTGCCATCAGCTAGAAAATCTAATCCACTCTGAGGAATGTGATGGAAAAGAATTGAGTAACAATCCCCAAAAAGTAAATATTCTACTGAATAAAAACAGGATTTAATTAAGCTTTTTTTTTTTTTT
>VXAB01013262.1:560376-600109 GCA_013399175.1 Odontophorus gujanensis
TTTTTTTTTTTTTTCAACTCTTTTGGCGTCATGATTTTCTACTGCTGGTTTCTTCTCAAGGAGAAAGCATTGAGTTCCTGCATAAAGGAAGGCATTTATTTTGAACACCTTGCTAGAGGACATGGAATCAGTAATTTCCTATAAACAGTATATACAAGTGACACTGGCCAATATATCTTAATTTTCAAGGTGCCAGCTACATAAAAGTATTTCACTGGCCAAAGATTATTCCTCGGCATTCCCTGAGAAAAAATAAAAATAAAAACACAGATTCAAATACTTTACATTTCTAATGTAAATATTTCTCAATAACAAGTCCATTGACAACATAAATGTCACTTCTTTAGGACTAATTTGAAGTAGTGTTTTCATCATACAGGTTATGCATTTTTTCCTTTCTATACCTATCACTTAAACTCACGCAAAAATATAAAGTATATTGCTAAAATGTAAAGATTTATTTAATTAGTCCTGCCAGTGTTTTTGTGGTCTTGCTTAGAATTGTTTACCTTTATCACGTGTTAGACTGAGTGGAGACCAAATTTCCAAAGGGCTACAAACTAATCCAAGTGATTTTTCTTCCTTTGGACTCCTGAATCTAAATATGACTTTCAACAGTGATTATTTTTTTTTTAATAGCTATTCATTGGATTAACTGTTTTATAAATAAGAATCTAATGCATCTGGCCAGGAAATGGATGAAACACTACCACTTGCTTGCCTTTCCTTAATGAAGTGTGTGTTTCCCTGTACTGCTAGGCAGTGGAAGATCTGACCCGTATTTGATACACACTTGAGTAAAAGAAAGCAAAAAAAAAAATGTATAGCGAGTGCAGCTGCTAATTGCTACCTTTTTCCTTTCCATTTCATTCCCTCAGTGGAAAGCCTCAACTATTTCTATGCACTAGAGTAGTTCAGAAGAGCAGCAGAAGGGTGGGGGCTGGAGGAAATCTGTGCTTTGGATGACACAGTCATGGTGCTTACCATAGACCTGCAAACCTCGCCCTCTTAAATCAAAATGCTGCTCCACTGCAGCACCTTAATTGTTCCAGGTGGTGTAGTCAGTAAACATTTGCGCAAGATTTTATGTGTGTACTATACTTTCAGGATTTGTTTTCTATTTAAAATATTTGGTTTTGCTTCAGTCTTTGATAAAGTTCCGGTCCCACTGCAAATAAAATGAGCTCTGATAACTTATGTGCACACTGTTGGCTTACCCTGGTAGAAACACATTTCCATGATTTATTTTTGTAATATTCTCATGGTAGGGGTGCCTCCCTGCTAGAACGTGGTACAGAAAATGAACACAAACAATGAAGTGACACTGTGGACACCACTGTTATATTTGGCTCATAAATAAAGGTATATCCATTGGATGCCAAATGATGAAAAGACATTCAAATTTGATTTTTTTTTTAATGTAAGTTATTACAGAATCAAATATTTTTATGTCATGGCATAGAACTGAAACAAAGTGGGATCTAACAACAGCAATGCCTCTGCAGAATGTGGGCAGGAACTTCATCTGTATTCTGGCATAGAGCTTTAGTTCAGTTACATTTCAAGTTTTATTGCCATTGATTGTATAACAAATAGGACGGCAATAATACATGCAGATGGGTGACTATATCTAACCTAGCTGCTACAGTTTACCTGAAGTGTTCCATTTTTCTCATCCCTTTCCAAATGAAAAGTGAAGAGAAAGGGAGACATTATTAGCTAACACCCTAAAGCCTCATTATGCCCAATGCACTAAACCTCAATTATTCACTACAGGAAGGTCTTCCATGCTGAGTCTTGATGTAACACAGAACACATATTTGTTTAGGACACTGGCACTTACTAAGATGTAGAGCCTGTCGCAGGGCCGATGCTCCTACAGAGCCATAAGTAGCAGCCCCACAAATGCAAAGAGGGACAGTTCTCCCCAGACATTTTTGGGACAAGCTCACCCACCTGGGCTAATGCAGCTTTCTGACAGTGCCTCACAGCTATCTGCACACGAACTGTGGATTTTAACAGCTCCATTTCCCCCTCCTGCTCCTGCTCAGTGACCGGGATGTGACACTGTGGGCACAGGGCCCCCGCAGGTGCCGGCCCCTCCAAAGCAGTTTTGCATCAGGTGACCGCTGCCTTGCCTTATGGTGAGTAAAAGTCATAAAACTACCATCAGCTCAATGGCTGTAATGACTACTCTGAAGCTTTTTATAGGCGATAAGCTACTGTAAAGGTCTGCTGGTAATTTGTGGATAGGGTACATTACCGTTATCCTTGAGGAATTTCTGCTTCCTTTTTATATGCCTTTTTTCTCTTGAGGGGACTCTGAAATTAACAGAAGGCGTTAGTGTGAAGCTCTGCCAGAGCCTCTCACTGAGCACAGATTGCATTTATTTCTCCTTAGACTTGGTCTGGTGCTCCTGTGAGAGCTGTAGCCTGCTGATGTGGGGCTGGAGGTCCCATTCTGCCCCTTGTGAGTCAGAGGGTGGCCAGGAGACCGTAAAGTAAATGGAAATATCCTGGAAATGGTATGAAGAGGGGACAAGTTCCAAACTAACAGAAACCAAACCAAGCTGGGGAGGTGAAGTGGAGGAGGTTACCTGATTTGTGCCCCCATAAATGAAGTGCTTCTGGGGGTGTGGGGTAGGTTCCTGCATTCGGGTTGGATATTAGGAAAAAATTCTTCTCAGAAGCAATGGAAAGGGAAAAATATTGGCACAGGCTGCCTAGGGAGTGATGGGGTTGCCATCCCTGGAGGTGTTCCAGAGCCACGGAGATGTGACACTGAGGGATGCGGGCAGTAGGCACGGTGAGGATGCATTGGGTTGGGCTTGGGGATCTAAGAAGTCTTTTCCAGCCTTAACAATTCCATGATTCTATCATAGATCTCGGGAGCAGCAGGAAATTTTACCTTACAAAGCGACTGGAGTGCTGTGTTTGGGCCAGTTGTTCACCTAAAACTGAAACGAAATGAAAATGGAGGGGAATTAAGTAATTTACCCAGAAATGGCAAAGCTCAAACAACTGGGCTCATTGCTGGGCTGCAATGGATACGTGTGCCACGCTCTCAGCACCACAGGCAGTATTGCTACCAACAAAACAATCTCACACAGATCATGAAATGTTAAGAAGTTCATTTGTTTAAAGCATTATGAAATAGTTCCCTTGCAGATCTCATCCTTTAATTTCCTGCACTGGGGCTGAGGTGTGGGACACCAATACTGACAGATCAGATTAGCACCTCTGATGGAGAGATTTTCCACTGTGCTACTGCAAAACACATCATCATTGTTGCAATATGAGCTCAGGATTCTGGACCTGTTGGTCCCAGGGGCCTTGAACAAACTAACACAGAGCAAAAATAGTGAGAGTGATTCCTTCCGATGGGAAAACTAATCTGCTTGGGCTGTCAATATGCCTTTTGGAAGGGAAAAAAAAGAAGAAGATGAATTTTTCTTTGTCGCCTTCTCAATAAATCTGTTTTCTCTCTGCAGTGCAAGGCTCCATATAAACCTCGTAGATGCAGCAAATTGCTCAGTGTGCATACAGTGGTTGGAATTAATGCAAGGACTGGAGACAGAGGAGGATTGCAGTTTTAATGTGGTACAGACCATGATTTGTCAAACTAGGTACAAGTCCCAACAGTTTTTTGTGTGATTACAAAGCTAAGAAATTTTGGCACATTATTTGGTCTAATATACACTGAATTGGCTAGTTCAAGCAAGCTTGAATTTAATGACAAACAATAAAAAAGGCATAGCAAAAAAAATGATCAAGGAGTCAGATATTATCCATACCATGACAGTGCCTTCTACCCTTAGACGCAGGGACCAAGATTTCATTAATGGGGGCTTAGGCAGCCCAAAGCCAAATCAAATCTTGCCTTGCAGTGCTTGCTAGCTGTCCAACATCGCCATTACCTGACATTTTTACAGTGTTAAAGTGGGAAATAAAACATGTAAGACAAATTTTAGAAGTGTGGCTCAACACATTAGTGTCAGGTAATGGACAGGTCCCAGCTAAGCAGCCCTTAGTATCTGTGTAATTATAAGAATGTGAAGCACTGAGAAAAAAGTGTCCATGGAATGATTCGACAGAACAATCCTCAGCCTGCATTTTCATGTGATGACATAAGGATAGTATAAATGTATGGAGAGAGAATTTAAGCCTTAGAACTTTAAATTGAAACATATATCTGTTTTTTAATAAGGAGAGGTGGGTTGTTGGGTTTTTGGTGGTTCCAGGTTAACCACAAGAGGCCAGTAGTTCATGGTAGAAAAGCACAGTGCACAATTTTACAGCTGACAGAAATGCATTATGCAATGAAGACTTATTTGTGTTGTGTATATACGTCAGGCTTTCTTCGATAAGAATAGGATCACTTCAACTATGCACCAGTGAGGGATTTCACAACTGTACAGAACTCTGTATTTCTAACTGTAGTATTCATCTCGTAATATTCCCTCTGTGTTACAGCTCCAGTGCACAACAATGTCTCAAAGGTCAAGTGTCTTTCCGCTGTTATTCCCAGCCAGGATGCTGGGAGCTCAGCCCTGCCTCAGCCTACCCATGTGCACCAACCCCATGAGGATGCTTTGCCTGGCAATTCCAAAGGATGTCTTATCATCTCATTCTATGATTCTATGATCATTTCATGAATAGCTCTGGGAAAGTGATACACCCAACTTTGAGCAGTGACACCTGCTCTCCAATTCATTGGAGTTTAGTCCTTGTTTGCTGCTCAGCTATAGCTAAGACCAAAGACACCTAAATAATCCTCATGTCGCAGCTGTTAGCCAGCATATAGGTACAGGATATCTGGACATAATCTGACTGAGTTGGCAGACTACTGAGCTAGAAACTTGCCTTAAAGATGCCATTTGGTAAATGCTGTGGTGAGTGTCAGTACCATTTGATGAGTGGAGAGGCATTCCCAACAAACATATAGCAACAGAGCACAAATCCCTTCCTTGCTAAACCTTCCAGTGCCTGAGAACAAGGGCTGTGCCACGCTTTGTGCTCATGCTGGCCTTACAAACAGCAACTTCAGCCACTTTGGTGCATAAATGTTGAATGTTTAAAACAGGGTTGTGGACTCCCTTACTGCAATAACATTTCTGTTTGGCTTAAAAGGTCCCTCTTTACCAAGCTGGGAGACAAGTCTGGACACTCTGCAGGGCCAATAGAGGGAGCTGGGTGGGACAGAGATTGTGAAATGACAATCGAGTTTATCCAGTGAACTGGAACTAATATTTTTTATAAAGGGTTTCAGTTACTCTTACATCAAAAGCTCCAAGTTTCATTACAAATGGCTTCTAAGCCTCCTTAGAACTAATGCATTTTATACCAACACAGTTTCAAAATAATGGCTTAGCAACACCCAGGGCTGGCGGTGCAACTGCAACTGAGCAACATGCCAAGTGGCTCTTCTCCCTTGCTTCAGCCCCTTTCATAATCCTGGGGCTCAAAATTTGTCACAGGCAGAGTGAAAAAATACTCTCTCCCTGCCAGAATAGCCAAGTTTATTTCTATTAAAAATGGCAGCAAATAAAAGTGGGAAATATACAGTAAGTCTCTTTCAATATCAATGTCTTTGATACTGTTCTATCAATCAGGTTGGTTTTCTTCTTTAAAACCACTAGTGTTCTCTCAGTCAATATTTTCTCCTCTAAGTACCCCCTACATGATGGAACCACATGTACAGAGTTATTTGGTGTGGGGAGTTTCTTTGCTTTACTACATTTTTGTCACAGCTATAGCTTTATTCTGAGAAAGTCAAGTTAATTGGCGGCCCAAGTCGGGTGTCAGACCAAAAAAGTCCACTGTATTAAAGCCAGGTGCAGACAAACCCCCTTCCATTGTAGCTGCTCTTTCTCAGTATCAATCCCAATTTTTTCTTCCTTATGACCTTTTCATGAGTCCTAGGTGAAGTCCAAGGTCCTACACACACCCACAATGGTGGGAGCTGCTCTGTATCATGGCAGCCTTCAGAAGGAGAGAAGCCAGTCGTGACTGCTGGCTGCTCCATGCTGCTTTTACAGACAGCAGTTTGGAAGGGAATAGAAAAAGACTATTAATTCAACCGATGCACTACATATTAATTACCAAAATCATTAAAATAAACTTTTTAAGTACTACTAAGGAAGCAATTAGAAAACTAACTTTGTACATAATACTTTTAGTTCTAGAATGAGAAATGTATGTGACTACTACAGGCCAAAACATGGCACATTTAATTTAAACCCTGGCAGCAAGGGGCAGGTTCCATTGCAGCTATAATAAATTACATACAAGTGCTACAGAACAATAACAAAAACTGTGAGCCATCCATTTCAGTACCATTTACAAGAAATCAATATCAATACTTAATGCAATACTGGTGAAAAATGAGCAAAGATACAGAAAGCATAATAAACCAGTAATGAAAGACCTTGCAGTGTTTCACTTTGGAAGAAAAAACTAACTGTCTATATTTTCATGTAGAGGGATATTTCACTGAGGCAATGTGCTGGAGGTATGAGTGTTTTGCAGATCTAAGTTTAAAATCACCTCTTTATTAAATTTAAAAAAGTTTTTAAAACTGCGGATTACTAGCTTAGTAAAACTCATACATATGGAAGGAAGCATTTCATCTTCCTGAGGTCCTGAATGTATTTTTCACTGGACTGCTTTAGATCAAGCATTGTTCTGCTGTGTACCGCTCTGAAAGCACAGGCAAGGCCACTAGCTTCTGCCAAATTTGGGTCTGTTTGGGAAACACAGGGCTTAAGCTTCCTGTTTAAAGTGGTGAAGTAAATTGGAGATGTCATCAAGTAGCCCCATTCCCTCCACTGGTTTCAGTCTCCAGCTAAGAAAACTGTGCTGTAAGACTCCTCAGAAAGCATCCATTGCAAGCTGGAATCTGGGACAAAATGGTACTGAAAATAACAAGTGTGAAGTCTCTGTGTAGTAAAGCTGCGAAATATTAGTGGATTGCCATGTGTCACCACAGCTGCCATCCTCCTCATCATCATCTCTTTGCACTGTCAAAGGTAGGTAGGTAGGTAGATAGATAGATAAATAGATAGATAGATAGATAGATAGATAGATAGATAGATAGATAGATAGATAGATAGATAGATAGATAGATAGATGACAGACAGTTTAGAAGTCTGACTAAGAAGTTTATTCTAATTAAAACAACATTCCTTCCAACTAGAATCTAGAAGTCTGTGAATTTTCCCAACTCCAGTTCTGAGCTCAGAAAGTCCTAGTTATGCCGATAGATATTCGCGACAGCTTTCATCCATGGTGAAACTCTCACAAAGAGGAAGATAACAAACTTCATTTTTAATGAAGCAATAAGGAGATTCAGTTGCAGAAACTGAAGGTTTAGACAAGGAGGTATACGTTTTGTGGAAACTGGAGGAGATCTGGAGTCACCCTCAGTGAAGGGCTTGTGCCTTTTGGAGGGTTTCTCAAGAATGCACACAGCAACGACTATCAGTAACAGTGACAAAAGCACTCTGTAATCCTATTGCAAAGCTTGTATGATTGGATTCCCTGTGAGATAAGGATGTCTTGCAGCACTTCATCTTTCACCCACTATCAGTCTTAAGGAGGCTGAGGGAAATATGACGAGGCAGAGAATGACTGCATAGGCCACCTTTATCAGTTGTCCTTCAGCTCAGATATCCAAAAGAGTTTATTACTGGCAGAGATCATCTCAAGGAGGAATTAATCAAGTGTTAGTATGCGAAAAGAGCAAATGAGGCTGCTTTTTCCTACACAGACCATTTTCTGGGTTTTGTTCATGCCCTTGCTAGATTAGCATAGAGCTAGAAAATGATGGAAAATGATAGACAAGGTCAGTCAGGAGGAGACATTTCTGTATTTGTTCATCCACCAAGTATAACACCATACCATAGCCACTCTATGCAATAGCAAGAATAATAGTGAGCAAAAGGGCTCTGAGGCTTGTTTGGAGATCACCACAGGGCTGGGACCATCCAGGTGGACCAAAATACCAATTCTGCTTTAAGGACTAGATCTCCATCAGGAGGGAACAACTTCTGCCAGCTCCTACTTCTGTCGGTTCTCATTTAGTAACAGCTATATGACAGCATGATTTTTTCTCACCTGAAGACCAAAATAGTGAATAGCTACAATAAATCCACTAATGGGCACAAATAAGAGCACAAACTACTACAAACTGTTTGGCGTTGCTGCGTTGTGTTGAATGGTACCATATTTGAGCAGGATCCCTTAAGGTTCATCATACTGGCAGATGGCATACTGCTCTATTCTCATGTTAGCAGGAGTATGTCCAGAACACTTAGAGCTGTGTAAAAGTCAGTGGGAGCTTGGATTATGTGCAAAATGAACAATCACTGGGGAATAAAAATATTCTAATTGTTGTTTCCACTAATCAGCTTTTTAACATATCCCCTCTCCAGGAGGAAATCAATTTTTTTTGCAAGTCGTACAAGAGACTCCTATTATACAGTATGAATTAAGTCTAACTGATTAATCCCTTAAGTGAAATTTCTTTATTTAAATTAATTCAGCGCTTTCTGCTGCCACTCAGTTATTTTGCCTGAGGACATCACATTTGTTTGCTCACTCCTACCTGTCTAGGCACACCCATTCAGTGCTGTAATGCCTTCATTAGTTAAACGGATGATCCCTCGTTATAATTCTATGAAGCATATAGCAGTAAACATGCTGTCTCACTCTTTAGATCTGTTTTTCATCAGAGTCCAATATGATAATTTAAGTATGACTCTATCTGGGCACAGCCAGAAACGGCACGGTCCAAATCCAAAAGAACATTTGCAGTGATTTCAACAGCCTCCGAGTTCAGGCCATGATGAGAATGCAACCATTTTTTTTCCTGCAATTGTTTTCTGAAAGTGATCCTATACTTTTACCGCAACGGAAAGAGATGCTGGGAAATAAAAAGTTGAATACCCAGTAGATGGTGCTGTAATCAAATTCTAAAACCTGTTACACGAGAGCCGCTTAGCTGTGCCATAGCAAGTTTCTGCAATGAATAAAGAAAGTATGCTTGCTTTAAAGGCATGTCATTGCATTTAAAACATAGTTACTCACTTGCAGCAGTAATTATGTGGGTAATACAGTGAAATAATATCAAAGTTGAAGAAATAGTGCGTGTTAAAGAAAAAGATTTATGGGTCTTTGCTCCATGATCCTACATTTGCAAGATACTTTAACGAAGGCACAGATAACACATGCATTCCATCTTTGTGGCCTTCTATGTTCCACCCAGGGATCTGACTTCACAGTACAATGTGATCAGTTGATAAGGCAGAAATAGCATATCTGAAGTGAATAAATTATAGGTATCTTATTTAAAAAAATAAATAAAACCTTGGCTTTTTAGACTCTCTGACATTGTTGCTACAGTCCTCCACCACCTGCTCTTCCATATCTGTTTCTCAGATTCACCCATTTTGTAACAGGAGCTGAATACATCAGCTACATCCTGAGATCAGCCCTCACTTTCCTTCTCCACAATCATAACTGAAGGTCTCTGCTGTTGATAAACTTTGATCTCCATTCCAGGTTTTTCTGCCAACTTCTGCTTAATGTCTGAATTGCATCCATGTGATCTGCAGTTCTCCCAGGGAGGGAACTCCTGGACATGCCAACAGGAGGAGCTGGGGGAAATTATGCACTGATGAAACGTATGGTCATACCTTGTAGGAAGCTCAGGGCCATCACTGACCAAAAAGCATGGCCAGAAAGCCATGTTTGTGCTTACTGGGCCTAATTACTTGAGAAAATAGTTCCATTTATAGATTTTTATTTGACCTGAAANTTTCCTGCAATTGTTTTCTGAAAGTGATCCTATACTTTTACCGCAACGGAAAGAGATGCTGGGAAATAAAAAGTTGAATACCCAGTAGATGGTGCTGTAATCAAATTCTAAAACCTGTTACACGAGAGCCGCTTAGCTGTGCCATAGCAAGTTTCTGCAATGAATAAAGAAAGTATGCTTGCTTTAAAGGCATGTCATTGCATTTAAAACATAGTTACTCACTTGCAGCAGTAATTATGTGGGTAATACAGTGAAATAATATCAAAGTTGAAGAAATAGTGCGTGTTAAAGAAAAAGATTTATGGGTCTTTGCTCCATGATCCTACATTTGCAAGATACTTTAACGAAGGCACAGATAACACATGCATTCCATCTTTGTGGCCTTCTATGTTCCACCCAGGGATCTGACTTCACAGTACAATGTGATCAGTTGATAAGGCAGAAATAGCATATCTGAAGTGAATAAATTATAGGTATCTTATTTAAAAAAATAAATAAAACCTTGGCTTTTTAGACTCTCTGACATTGTTGCTACAGTCCTCCACCACCTGCTCTTCCATATCTGTTTCTCAGATTCACCCATTTTGTAACAGGAGCTGAATACATCAGCTACATCCTGAGGTCAGCCCTCACTTTCCTTCTCCACAATCATAACTGAAGGTCTCTGCTGTTGATAAACTTTGATCTCCATTCCAGGTTTTTCTGCCAACTTCTGCTTAATGTCTGAATTGCATCCATGTGATCTGCAGTTCTCCCAGGGAGGGAACTCCTGGACATGCCAACAGGAGGAGCTGGGGGAAATTATGCACTGATGAAACGTATGGTCATACCTTGTAGGAAGCTCAGGGCCATCACTGACCAAAAAGCATGGCCAGAAAGCCATGTTTGTGCTTACTGGGCCTAATTACTTGAGAAAATAGTTCCATTTATAGATTTTTATTTGACCTGAAAAGTCAACCAGGGCAAGTGTCCTTTCCAGAAGGAACAATGCCTGTGCACAGCCTCCCTGGCCAAGTTCTTGATAAGCCAGGACCTACGTCATTTGGCTTTTAAAGAAGGCTTTAGACAAAGTTCTCATTCACTTTAGAAGAACTCTTCATTCAACGCTTCCCTAAACAGTGTGACTATAAATGTCATACACCTGCTTAAAGAGGTAGCCAAACTCTTTAGAAAACTGAACCAAAGGAAAACTTTGTCTCATAAATCACATTTCCTCCAGTAACAGTTCTCACTTGTGCAGAATGCGGAGTTGTGGCAAAGGCTCCTTGGGCTACAGAATTTCATTTAAAACTCACAGCCTGGTTTTTAAATAAGAAATATAGCAGGGTGAATGCATATACTTCTCTGAGCTTGAAACTCTCTTCCCAGTGCTGTTAATGCACGCATTACAGTACCCATATAGGTTTGTGTTGAAGCCAAGGGAAGCTGCACAAATACATCTGAGAACTGGTTTTTCCCCTTAGCATAAATTTTGCAGAAATTTTTATTATTATGTCTGATAATTTTAGCTAACGAATACATTTTTATGATTCATTTATTATGTATCAGTCATTTGTAAAGTATCCACAGCATGTTTTATTAATTATTATTAAAACCTTGTGTTTACTTTAATCCACATCTCGTCAGGATTCCTTCTTTGAAACGCTGTAGACTTTCTGTTAACCTTTCCCAATCTCAGACCCAATTTCTGCTTCAATGAGGCGTCAATCCGGTTTCTATAGAAGACAATAGGAGGCTTTTCAATGCTTTCAGTGGTCTGTAGATCAGGGTAATTAAACACAGATGGATATTATTAGGTCATTGGCCTTTACCAGGCACATAAGTAATAATTTGTGACACACAAGGTGCAGGTAGAACAAACCTGAAGAATCCCCAAGCTTTCCCCCTTCATGCTGTGAGAATGACCACAGCCCATCCCTTGGGGGGGGTTGTGGTACTCGGACCATCACTTCTGCTCTGCCTTTGTCCAGGACCCAGAGGATAGAACCCTTACCCAAGACCATGACTGCTATCGTGATGTTTCCTTTATCGATTCATAAACAAAAGGATCGGTGTTATCCCCATGTTATTGTGCTGGCTCTTCTGCTGCAACATTCTGCCTTTATAAGGGTAGAAATTTCTGTTCTTTATAGGATTTGGTTTTTTTAGAGAATGCCTTTTTTAGAGAATGCCTGTTGAAAATAAACAACTGTGTTTCCTTCTACATATTGCACACATATAGTCCTAATTTCTTTCCATCACCAGTTTTGTCCAAGCCAGGATCAAATAAGGCTAAATTCTAAGAATTAGGGTAAGGAGAAATCTCAGTTATTTGTGATTGAAAGGAGCCTCTGCCATTGACCATCAGAAGTGCGAGTAGTTTATATATAAATATATTTATACATGAGGAGATAATATTAATTAAATATACATTGGAAAAGAAAAATAAAAAGAGTGAGAGAACCCTTGTCAGGGGATGCAGTGAAACACTGCATACTTTGTATAGGGAGGGTACCCCCAAACCTACAGACCCAAAATAAGAGCTGAATAATGAGGAATAATAAAAATGACACCAAAATCTGGAGGGGGAAATACCATTTAAATTTCCAGAGACATCAGAAATAAGCCATTAATTAAACACCAGAGAAAAGGAGACAGGCAGATGCTGAAGCTGGTCATATGCAGAGCAGTCTGCAAGAGTGGGCTGCCCTTCTGGCTACCCCAAAAATAAGGGAAAGGATGCTGAGGTGGTGTTCCTTGAGTGGGAAAGCTGCAGAAGAAGAATAGATCATCCTTTCTGTCTCCACTGTGCCCGTCTTGCTGTTTGCTTTTCAATGCATTGATTCCCAATAAATATTGAAACGTTACCGAAGCTCTCATTTTTTACACTTAAGCAGCATCAAAAGGATAAAATGCCAAACTAATTTTGGAGGTAAAACAAGCAAATACGTTTGCTCCCCACATATTTTGGTGTTGAAATTCGACTTGGGCTGAATTTTTACAGCTAAATTGCAAACTCTGGAGAAAAAGAGGGTTTATCTTTGGAGCCCTAATTCAGCTTTCATCACACGGGCCCAACTGCACTGCTGAGCCTCCAACCCTTTCATCCTGAGGTGTGCTATTTGAGAAATGCCTGCTTCCAAATGTAGCAAAATGAGAAATTACAGTGCCTGTCTAACAAATCAAAAATAAATGAAGTAACAACATAAAGGTAAATTTACTGTTATTTATAATTTACCATTTTTACCTTGTTTTCAATTGTCTCTTAGTCCTCTTCATTCTAGGAGCCCATTACATTTTATTATGCTAAACCCTATCTTCTGTCACATAAATTACAGTTAAAGATCTTAATATTAAAGCCTCTTAGCTCCCAGACCATATTTCAGGCTTTGTTCAAACCAGACATTAATGCTGAAATTGAACACAGATCACTTTGTCATCATTACCTATGATCTCAAAAGTATAATACAATCTTTGCTATATATGGCACAAAAATGCTTCTTTGTATAACACTGAATTATAGAGATATATTGATATTCTTAATATTTTGACAAAACAATAAAACTAAATACGTTAGCTCTTTAGCAGATACCAGCACACCAGCCCAGCTATTGTAATAACAGCTACAGAGGTAAAGGTTTATTTGCTCCAGGTAAAATAGAAGATTAATCATATTGCTATTTTAATCTTAATTTTTCCCTGGTATAATTTCACCTTCCTGCTTGCTGATACAGGAAGTCTGTTGCCAGTGCTCATCATCATCTGCCTGAGTTCACAATATCCACCTTTGTTACGGGAACAATATTCTCTTTTCAGTGCTTGTGACTCCAGCAGGAGGAACGCTGCAGCAGGCTGTCTTTCATCCTGTTGCTTGTTTTTTACTTTCACCCCAGAATTACCCAAAAGAAGATGTGCTGGAGCCTGGGCCGGGCTCTGAGTATGGGGGCTCCGTGTGATTTGAGGTGTGGGTGTGCATGCACACCAGAGAGTGCGCCACCATCAGTGATATTATCAGTATACATGTATAAATATCCACCAGAGAGTGTTTTACCCAAAAATTTGTTCCCAAGAGAAGAAGCCCCATGTGATTTTTCTGCCTTTTGGTGGATTTTCTGCAGCCCAGTTGGATGTTTGCTCTTTGAGAAGGAGAAGAGCTGCTCCCCAGCTGCAAGAGCAGCTCTCCAAATATAGACAAACTCTCACCAGCAATGCTCCGTGCAGCTGCTGGTTTGCATACAAACCCACCAGGGATGATTTCTCCACTGGAATACTCCCCACAATACTTCGAAGTACCTCTCTGTCCACTGGCATTAGAGTTTGGGGTATAGCAAAGCCTTTCATTATAAAGAGAGGGTTATTTTTTTAATATATACCTTTTCATTACAACTAGGAGTAAGGTCATGAGTTCTTCTCGTGATGGAGGTATAAATATTACATTGTATGGCTGAAATAGTCTGCCTCCGTTTCTGGAGAATACCCTTGGGTAAAATAGTGTGTCAGGGCAGGCGATTGCCTGCCCATTTCAGTTTGCTTACTTTTTACAAATAAATTGCTAGACAAATGAATGAAAAGAGAGTACTCACTATCATATTCACAATGCAGCACCATTGTTTCAGAAGGTTTAAGTCTAAATTAGAGTTATTTCTGAAATTAGCTGTATGTACATATTACTTCCTTTTTTGCCTTTTATTTTTCCTCCCAGAAGAGGTGGGGGGGAATCTTGTGACAACAAGAACGTGGGGATGCAGGAGAAATGGATACTCTTCACATCTTCCTTGGACTGAGCTGGGCAGATTGCACAGGTTTGGGTTCAGAAAACCTCCCAGCACACACTGCCTTTGGCTTTGGGAGCAACTGCAAATGGCTTTGAACTGTAGATGGTATGCAGTTGTGTCGTGTCAGACACACAAATCAATTCTGGGGAACCTATAGCTAGAAATAAGCCTTTTCATCCACGTTGGCTTTCTTATTTTTGTAACTTATCCCCCACCTTGTAGGAAACAGCAATCTGTTCCACAGTGTGTGTGCTGCAGCTGACTCCACCGGCTCATTTTTGCATGAACCACACTGCAGGCTCTCCAGGGTTCTACACCTTCAAAAGTTGTTCTATACTCGTCTTCCCATTTTTCACCTTCATACCATTCAGGAGGTGCCACTTACTGATAGATTTTCAAGTATTCCCTTTTCTGATAGTTTTTAGATCCTGTTATTATCCTGCAAGTGCTAAACGATAATGATTCATACGTTCATTTCAATAGATACACAGTTATTTGCAGGGTTTGTTAATTAAATAAAAACATAATTCCATGTAAATGTTGGTCTTAATAAGCAGTCTCTCTGCCCAGCAGGTATGGATTTGGATTTCGTTTTTTCAGTTTTGTTTTTGTTTTACTACTTGTTGTTCTCACACAAGTGAAGCAAGTGATTGATTCATTTGAGTGAATGAAAAATGTGGCATAATTGCTCCAGTCTGTCCAGCCTGAATTATGCGCTGCTGGCACAGGAACAAGTAAATAATACCTCATCTGTTTACTGCTCTGATCAACCTTGCCATTTGAACTGGTGGCTAACAAAAGGGAGAGGAAATCCGCAGTTTGCAGATAGCGTGAGCCAGGAATTGGCAAAGAGCAATTACACGGCAAAATAGGGACCTCACAAATTTTGCCTGGCACTCAGCGGAGCTGATAAAAGGGGCCTTTGATCCTCAGCCTGATTTAAAATTGTCACCTCTGGGAGAGGTCTGAAGGAGAGAGGTGTCTTTTCCCACCCCACCTCTTTGCCAACACCAAGGAGCCCTGTGCTGCTCCGGAGGAGCAAGCGGTGTGCCCATGGTTTGCACCCTGATTGGTTTACTTTGCTTTGATTTCTGTTGATCCTCTGGTCGATCTTCAGATTTGTATGTGTAAGGACATAAATCTTTACAGAAGACCTCCATTGTTTGTGTGAATGTTTATGGCACAGAAAAGAATGGCTGATAACACAGCATCTCTCTGTCTCTTGTTGGTTGGTGTCTTCTTTCACAACATCATCTCCTTACTGTGCATCACATTTTAAGCAAAACAGAAGTTAATGCTCCTAAAGAACTAAACTATTTCTAGAAATCCTTCACCATTTAACTGTTGTCCTGGAGTCTCTTGTCCTGAGCCACCCCAGTGTCTCCATCCCTATTTGTCTTTTGAAGACACGTTTAAGGAATGTAAAAATACCTGATTGCAAACCAGTTTCTGCTACTGCTGGTCTTGATGGTTGTGCATAGAAGTAAAGAACACCTAAAACTGGAAGAGACATCAGCTGATAGCCATAATCACAGAAGGATCAGAGAGCTTTAAAATAAATATAAGCAAGTACAAAACTCCTGGTGGTATCAGCAGGCAGAGCTCAATACAGACTCCACTGTAGCCAGGACTTAATATGTTCAGTTAGGATCAAAGTTTCTAACATCCACGTCATAAGAAAAGAAGTGTTTGCTTATGTGTGTTTTTGTTTTGTTGTTTTTCTTTTTTCCTACGTGATCACAGATTTTGTTAAAATTATTGGGTTTAAATTTCAGATCAAGTTTTAAAGTTTTTCCTACTGACCTTCATTATACTTTTTTCTTTTGCAGCTGTCAAATTAAAGTGATTTATACCTTCTAAAGTTAAAGCATATTTCCGATGATCGTGATAATTATCTTGCAGATAAGAGTCCCTTACGTTTAAGACATTAGGTCGACAGGGGGTTGTAATGGCAGTCATAACTCACACAAGGACTTATCTCTTGGGGACCATCTTGATGTACACACTCAAATAGCCACCCCAGTGGACTCTCAGCTCAACAGAAAGCAGAAATGTCAAAAGTTCTGCGTTTGAAATACTTGAACATTATAATCCCAAGTGTCAAGCCAGTATGAAAGCATTTTGGAATGCTGGTTACAGTCAGCCTTACTCCAGCCTTGTTTATAAGGGAAATACATATTATTCACAGGCAAGAATTATCTTTTTTATTCACTCCTTCTCTCTATAGAATTTTATTTGACCATTAAGTAAATACCCACCGAATCTGAAGGACACTCACTTTTTTATTTTGCATTGCATAATCACATTCAGAGAAAGAAAATTTTAATATACTTTAAATCTAAATTTTTGTTACATAAAAGGAAAATTTAATTTTACTTTCCAAGCATAAATTAGAGCTAGTAAAATGCAATTGGCTGTAAAGTGGACGGAAGATTCTTTGACTTTAGAAAGATATTCTTTCTACAAAAATTAACTGATCCTTACTTTAAAAAAATTACAAAAAATATGTGTTCTGTATATATATGGTATTATCCAGCAGTAAATTATATTACCAACTGAACTATTCCTCCCCATATTTCAGGACACTGAAAATCACTGTGATCCTTCTGTAACACTGAGGGGAGAGTGTGCTCCAAACGCAACCATTTCAATTTGAAAATGATGAAAGTCAGCAAGTGAATATGCACGAGAAGTTTCAAGAACTGTAAAATAATTCTTTGTACCTTTCTGAATTGCTGATTTAAGGATCCCAAATAGTAAACATGTCTAAAATGAAAAAGGACTTGGTTCTCCTAGCAAGAACTCGCACTCTGTATGATCTGCTGAATCCTCACATCTCCTTGGATGGATCTGTGTTTGCGATGGCAGATTTGGTCCTAAAACAGTTAATTTTTATGACTGTGAAATCAAGTTTGCTCCTATTTCTTATTTCAAGAGTGCATTTTCACAGATAATTTTCCTTATTGCTTCCCCCATCGCTACCTGCTTTACCTTATCAGCCACGTGTTCTTGCACTGGTTTTCCTCTCTCTTCTTTAAAAAAAAAAAAAAAAAGAATACCTGTCTCATTTTTACTCAATTACTTCATGTAATTGCAGAAAATGTGGAGATCGATTGGGAAAGTAGCACATACCTGTGAAATGGTTCTGCAGTAGCAGTCACTACAGGAGGAATAAACCAACGTTGGTACAAGGATCCCCACCTGGACATCCTCCAATGGTCTTGTAATTTTCTCCCCTGTAACTGTGTTTTAGCCTCTCTGCAGCATACGTACCATACTGGAGGGCAGACATATAAGGAGAAGTGAAACAGTGTGCTGCTCTTCTTTCAGGCACTTATTGTTTGCACAGTGGAGCCTGGTTTACATCACTGCATGAAGGACAGGAGTCAGGATGAATCTCCCAACACAGGCGAAGAACTGCACAGGAGCAGGTCGGATTCTCACGACAGAGGGGTGTCTAATGAAGGTCTCTGACGTCGCTTTTCAGGCCACCTGTAATTGCTGGAGATCTGAGCCCCCATGTTTTCCTGTGTTGGATACTGCAGTCTGAGCAATGCACTGTAGCGTTGGCCGTTTATCGCCACCTTTGATATTCAAGCAGACCAGGTTTAGGTAACAAGCTGAGCTGTCGACAGAGGCAAAATCAGTGCAAAGGCTCCTTGCAGAGCACCTATTAACTCTGCCTTTAAAAGACAAATACCCCGATTATGTGTCATCTTGGCAACCATTTCAAAACCGCTCTGAGAAGCCAGGAGTAGAGACTGGCAAACCTCGGGACCTGGCAAGCTTTGAAGAGATTTGAGATGAAGGCTGATTGAGATTCATAGATAAACTCATTCCTGTGACAAAACTCTTTCATTATTCTCAACAAAAAGATTGCTGTGCCTCACAGATCATAGAAATGTAAAGTATTTCCATGGAAGAAAGACATAGGCTGAAGTTGATATGAGTCATCTTTTGTGTATCTGAATTGACTGAGTAACCAGCGGTGAAGAGTGTGGGTTTCTGTTCCCTGCTAAGAAGTTTCTACATGATGGCCCTTTTATGATATTTTTGCGGAGATGTCCCTTTTCCTGAGAATTATGACAAATGTCAAGGTGATCCAGGGTGATATACAGTACTAGTCAGACAGCCATTGGACATGCTGATCCTGCCCACTTCTAAAACATGACTGCCACCACCTTTGTTTGCATCTTTGATTAGTACCCTCTCCAAATAATTGCTATCAGGACAATTAGCAGGCTTTAGAGATATACCAGTGACCCGTAGTTACTGTTCTTGTCCAAAATAAGTCCCATTTTTATTGGATTACTCAGTTAAAATATAGGCATTCGATTGCTGTGCAGTTCGCATTTCTCCTATTTTGTACGCATACCTTTTCTCACCTTTTATCGCCCAGCTTCGTGCCTCTTCCTGAGGCTGTGAGCTTTTCCACAGCAATCCCATGGAATGAAGCTGTTGGAGAAACCAAGAATAAAATCTCTGTTGCTTTTGCTTTTTTTTTTTTTTTTTCTCAGCTGAAAGACTTTGGCTGCAGACATTTTATGAGGGGAAACCAGAAAAAAAAGTCTCATATCAGGAAAGGAAAGAGACTTGCTGCTTCTATCATCACTGTCCCAAGAGCAACACCCAAGGAAGGCAAAAACAGAGCACTCGGTGACCTATCAGTACCGTTCTGTGCCAGCACTGTAAAATCAGAAGCACTCCTGTGTGCAGAACTTTGGACACATCCTTCATAGATTTGAGCAGGAGTGTTCATCTGCACAGTACCGTCATGACCGGAGTGGTTTTGGTGAATCCAGAAGTACATACTTAAGGATCTGGAAGCAGAATTGTGTGTGTTTGGGGAAATCACGGTGGGAGCAGTTGGCAGCATCTGCAGGAGGATTTAAAGCTCCTTATGTGCTTTTAATGTTTATCATGTCAAGCTTTGTGTCTGCATAATTTCTTTACCTTTAATAGTGATTTCAAGCTACTCCTACATTATAGAGATCTCAAATATTTGATTTAATATATGTTTGTAACTTATGAAGTACCCACAATAACCGCTGTGAAATTCACTGTTGGTTTCAGATCCTTCATCTGCAATAGAATATTAAAAAAAAAAAAAAACACTCAGAAAATATTTGCGGATTTGGGAGACATATTTCTGAATAGCTTTGCATTAAATTATTCATACTCTTCATCGTAACAACCAGAGATTAGTCCCCCCAAAAATCCATGTTCTTACTGGTGATAAACAGTGTGATGGTGCAGCTTTTTCTGCACAATATAAACAACAGTTTAGTAACACCTGATGTATCACACAAATTAGAAGTCCCCTCAAGCCTGATTTCATTCACATTGTTAATTTGGTTAAACAACGACTTCCAGAAACTACAACCTTTTAATAAAGATATTCACTGCTGGCAGAAATCTCATCCTGCACTCTGTTTGTGCCTTGGTGCATTTTCTAAAGGTTCTCTGCACTTTGTTACTTAATTATGCATCATGTTTACCGTACTCATTTTACAATTACATGGCGATGCAGTTGTAAGCAGCAGCTGCTAAGGGAGGCGAGGAAGAGCCTCGGTTATCTGATAGCTCCCTTGATTCACTTTTCTGCCCCAGAAATAAGAAGCACCTTTGATTGCTCCTTGTAAACAGGCGGAGGCAAGTCTCTCAAGATATCCCATCGCGGTTGTCACTCATGGCAACTGGTTAAAGAGCTGTACAATTTATATTGTTATCTTACTTTGAATGGAGATGCATAATACGTTTATAATGGCTATAGATATGCCAGACTGTGCTCTGTACATCGGCCTTGTGGGCCACCAGATCTGGCACTGATATGCATTGCACACAGGTGATTTAACCTTCCAAAGCACTCTCAGTGTGGCAAAAACCAGACAAAGGGAACAGCAGCTTCTCTGCTCTGAGGGCTTTGAGGGGACAGCAGAGCAGATTTGCAGGAATGTTGGAACAACTGCACAGATCCCTTGGAGGTGAGATCTGCTTCATCACCCAGTGTGGGAAGAGCTGAAATTGACCAAAATGGCATAGATCCCCCAGTGCAGGGCTGACAGACAGTCGGTTGAGCGTTGCAGGAGGGAATGTACATTGCACAAATCCTCAGAGAGGGCAGTATTCCGTCTGAGGAGGGAGGAGAGACTCGAGAGTAAAGAGCACAAGGCCCTTTCCATTCCTTCATAGAATCATAGAATCATTAAGGTTGGAAAAGATGACTAAGATCATCAAGTCCAACTATCAAACCATCCTCACATTGCCCATTAGCCATATCCCTCAGTGCCACATCTCCACAGTTCCCAAGAACCTTCCAGGCATGGTATGGAATTCATTGCATCCTTCAGGAGCGCAGAAGCTGTGCGATAGGTTTGCCCCGTGATCTAACCTGCAGCAGGGATGGGGATGCTCTGTTTTGGTGGTTACTACTGTAACCAGTAGAGTGTAAGTTGTTATTTATCACTTGGTCCTAGGACAAAAGAACTTCTGGCCTTCCTGTGTCCCATTGGCTGGACCGGAGTAGGCAGAGAAGTAAATGAAGGTAGCAAGGCCACATCTTGGGTGAGTGCCTACCTTTGGGTGTTTGCCTGAGTAGTAGGGCCTCTCTATGAGCTCATGTCCAAACTTGTCAGAAGTGCCCTTTGCTCCCAGTTCAGACCTGGCATGCAAATAGAAGGGTAATAAGAATGGGTTTCCTCCTCATCGGGGCTTCTGGTGGAGGAACTTGGGTTTTTTTAACTACTTGTGTGGGTAATTCTGAAATCTCCCAGTCAGAGTACATAACATACTGGCAGACATCTATCAGTGTGCTTTATTTCAGTTCTTTTTTTCGCTTCTTGCAGTAATTTCCACTGTGTGTGCCTGTACTTCCAGGCAATTCCTACTTACAGAAGGTAAGAAGACAAATGCTGAAAAGTGAAATTTGCCCAGAGGCAGATATGGTTTTTCTTCTATTAATTAAAGAAAATAGGAAATGATGAAGGCATAGCCTCAGGAGTGATTCCAGTTTTTATGTCATTGGCTGACACATTTTGACTTAAAGAAGATATTTTAAAATCCCTCATTGATGGCTTTCAGAATGTCCATTTCCAAATGTAGCTAGCAAGCTCAAACACAAACAACTCTCTAGAGTAAATGGTCAGAAGTAATCAAGCCAGATCTCTTAATTCTTCAGGAACTGATTGCTCCATTTTCCTCATAGCACTCAGGTTCTGCTCAGCTGAGAACCTCACCCAGTAACACAGCCTCCAGTTCAGGAGACATCAGCCGTATCATTCAACAGCAGCATGAAAGCACTCCTGTTGTTCTCCCACACAGGCAAATTTCGTTTTTCCTGAAAGTTTCCCGATGTCTCCAGAATCTATTTTTCACAATTTATGATTTTCAAGCCCATTTACATTCCCATTGAAAATCAATAGTTGTCCAGATGTACTGAATGGTAATGAGAAAAGCTGAAGGGCACTCATACATGGAAGGAAAAGGAGGGTGACTGTCGTTAATTTGCCCCTTTCCCGTGTTAACTGCTAATTTCAAAACTGTGAACATTGCAAATAGCCTTACACACACATTTAAAAGATAAGGCTTCTCTGTATTGACAGATCTCATTCCCAAAAGATAAAAACTATGTTTTTTTGTCAACCTCTCCAAAGACAGAAGCCTTTTACTAGATCATAAATTACTGGGAGGACAGGGTTGATAGACTTCTTTAGGCTGATAATGTACTTTGAAAAAAAAGGCAGTTTTACACTTCTGCAGAATCGTATTTAAAATATTTATATACCTATCAATGGAGACACTGAGGTAATTCACCTCTGGGTCACTGGTTCAAAACCAATTCAGCTCTTTTACATCCAAAACATGTTGCCTTCTGACAGCTGTAGAGTTGCCTAATTTTTTTGTTATGATTCTTGGTGGATGATCTCTAGAGGTCCTTTCCAACCCCTACAATTCTGTGATTCTATTCAGCTTGCTCCCCACGCTGTACAGCCCCCTTGGACAACATTCAGCAACAACCAGAAGAAAGGCCTAGGACTGATTAGGAAGAAAATAAAGTTGAACTTTGTGTTTAGCAAAATTTCAGAATGAGGCTGGTGAGATATCACAGGACCAGGCAATAACTTCCCTACTCGAGCTAATACAATATGTACTATTAGGAAATGCACTGTATATAGCTCATAAACCAGCTAGTCTGCTGTACACAGAATGCCTGCAGTCTCATAAAATGTTATTCTTTTGCTTTATCTTGTTAGTATAATGTGAAGCTTCATTAAGCCGCCAGATGAATCATATAGTAATTGGATATAATGAATTTAATTATGTAATTTCTTTTTTCATAATGAAACAAAGTCATATTTTACAAACAGGCGAAGTATTGCTTGGAGTTACAGATTTAAGCTAACATTTGGCAAGAAATGCACAACTGAGGACTGATGGCTCTTCTTCCTGATTTTGTGTGACCTTCACTGTTTGGATTTGGCCACAACCAAGTCATTGCTAAATGGAAGAAACCTGAAATTCTTGGCCCTGGTGGATGGTGAGCCATCTCCAGCTTGTCATCCTCACTCTCCATAATGGAGACAACGACAAGAGTGAGCTCTGTGCCTGGAGGAAGTAGAGTGTACATGACCAAGAAGGGTTACCAGAATTACCCTTAAGAGCTTTTCTCATTATCTAGTATATTCTCTCATTCAGAAGTGACTGTCTGTTTTTGATTCTGACCCAGAAGCATTCAGGGACAGCAACCAAGCGACTCTGCCCCGCCATACCTGGGCAGGGCATGCCAGTTGATCAGTAGCATTTAATCAGCAATGTCGTCTCTAAGGATGTTCCTCTGCTGTTCTCAGGTGCCACTGATTCCTCTGGGAGATGAAGGAGCTCTGAGTCTCCCAGAGACAGCTCAACATTTTGCAGGAGAAGGTATTAATGTCAGCCCTTCCCTGTCTACCTCCTATTAATGACTTTCTGATGACCTGTGTTTATAATATCCTCCACCCTTCTCACTACTTGGTCATTGAGGATGTTCCAAGGAAATGAAGCCTAATGATAAAACAGTACTTGAAATATCAACATCCCTGGCCTAATTAGAGCCGGGCCAATGGGCCCTAATTGCATAACTGAAATGCACCCAGTTGAGTTCTTTCTATTGTAACTTGACTACACGTCTCAGCCCTGATTAATAGAGCCGGCGCTGCAAACTAAAATGCAGTTAATTTATTGTAAGTTTTATTAGGCATATAAAAGGAGACCAGGAATTACTAGCCTTTCGTTGCTAGAGATACATTTCATCTATGACTCAGACCAGATTCTTCACAGATTAAGCTTGTTAATTTTACTTATTGCCAGCATTCTTCACCGCATTGCTGAAGCGAGAGCCACAGGCTCTTGTCTAGAGCGGACGGTATGAAAAGAACCGGGGGCCGTGGACAACAGTAACATTAACTACTTTGTCCTTTTAATTCATCTAATTACATGCAAGAAAAAAGAAACAGACCATTTGCAGGCTGCCTTTAGTTGCCTTTCTGCAGTGATGCTGAGCCAGTGCTTTTGTAGGCTTTTTGTTGTCTTATTAGCGAGCTTTTGTTCAGAGAGATGGTTAAAGCCATTTTCAGCAGCTAGCGAGATGAAACAGTTTCAATAAGGACACAATGTACTTGTTTAAATTACCTTTCAAAATGCTTGAAACCATTAAGGGGGAGGTGCTACAAATAAAAGTTGGATTTTTTTTTGTTATAATGTTTTACCCTAATAATAGCTTTTATTTTATTATAATCCATTAGTTGACAATATTATTCTATAGATTATTAGGCTGCAATTTTGTTATTTCATCACACTTTTAGCACTCACTCACAGAGCTGGAAACCACAAATCTCCGTATAATATGCTTTCAATTTTGTTAAAATCTGTATTTAACCGGTTTGGCTGTGAAACATCTTGGGGGAAAATGTGTTTTTAATTCTGTCCTGATTAGCACAACGGTTGACGGGGCTGAGTAGTGACATGATGGTATCTTATTTTCTACTATTCCTACAGTTACCTTTTCCCTGACAGAATTTATTTATTATTTTCACTTCTCCAGAGCTAACAAGTCCAAGTGTAATCCACAACTTCCACTAAAGGGAATTTATCCCTTGTTGAACGAACATCATGGTTAGAAAATCTAATTAAAAAGAGCTGATGTTCCTGGTTTGCTGGCAGGCTAATAGTAGTGGGAGGCTTTTGAAAAATTTCATCCCTACAGGTAAAATAAAAGTGTATTTAGCATTCAGTGGTCACAAACAGAAGGTGATTCAGAACTGCAGTGGGGAAGGCTGGGAAATAAGGCAGGCAAGGCTTCTTGGTTAATGCTGGGAAAACAGCAATGTGTCTTCCTGTTCGCATGTGCTGTTTCCTTACCCGAAATTGTGCTGTGGCAAAGACCTGAGCTTTCTGCAAGATGGAGCTAATATTGGGAAGGCAACTCTAACAACAAAATCCTTTTTTCAGTCTGCTTGTTTTTCTAATTGCTGAAAGCAAGCTTAGTGCTAAGGACAGATTTCTTCTCCAATGTGCAGAAATCAACAGCGGGCAAATTGGTGAGGACCATTCCTCTCAGCTCGGTCTGCCCTCGGTGCAGGAGGTGTGAACCCACTGGAGACAGTGAGCTGGGGATCTGTGGGACTGAAGCCTCCTTTTGCACTGCTCCATCCCATCCTGCTGATTTTTGGTGCATGTCATGGAGATCTTACCAGTGGTGCTTTGATGACAGTGTGGTTGCATCAGCTTGATAAAAATCCCGTATTTATATGCACCTTGAAAATAGGATCCACTGTTATCAACTCAGGGGAATGTACATGGCTTTGGCAGTGAATAAGCACAGAGAAAGGAGCTTTGCCTAAATCTTGATCCTAAACACTGGTTTCATCCTTGATATAGGTTTCATCCAAGGGATCATATTTTTTCTGGTTTATAGATGATGTAATTTTTTATTGTTTGTTGAGGGGAGGGTTGTTTTTTGTTTTGTTTTGTTTTTTTTTAACAAGTCACACTAATATAGAATTTGCTGTGACTTTTTTGTGTACACTGCTACAGTATTTTATGATTTCCCAATGAAGATATTAATGGTGGATTCTGGTGTGGTCCTCTGTCCTTGTTCAGAACCAAGATGGCCATCCCCAACCCATCAGACCTGCACAGCAGGAGTAGAGAAAGTATTAAGCTCTGCTCGAGCCCAGCTTTTCAGCACACACAAGATCAGTCAGTGCCACAGCTCATGCATGATTTGGGCACTGGCTCAACTGACTGCTGACATTGTGTGCCCTGAATGTGATTAATGTTTATCATCCATGGCAGCCATAAGATAAATATTTTTAGGTAAGGAATGGTAGAAAACTACGACGCCTTATTAAGATATATATATATATCTCAAGTAAATTAGAAATTGAGTCAATTATATTCATGTTTTGTCATTCAGTATCTTCAGTATCCTGGTAGTTGTGTCTGTTGCACAGAGAGTCTCTGTTGCTGTATGTTATGAGGTTGAGCAGGTTCCTCAGTTGAGTACCAGCACATTGATTTGTACATGCTGGCTCAAGATTATGATTAAGTCAGCAAAAAGGGATACCTTGTTAAATACCTAATTCCCTGGCAGAACAATACAGTTGGTGAACAGTAAACCTAGGTATACTATGTGTTTCTTAAGATTTGAAGGTAATTTTGCTTGTCTTTTTCATTCTATTTGCAGGTAAACCAGAAGATCCTTCAGTGAAATTTCCCAGTGAGGATGAACTCTTCCAAAACATTATGAACAAATTGGAAAGTACTCAAAGGGTGTTATACCTTAAGTTGCCAAAAAGTGTGATTTATAGTATGGAGAGAAGATAACGTTCCCCAAATTCTCTTCTGGACAGTTCTGCTTCTTTGACTGTTTGTTTCTAAATAAAGCAATTAAAACTTAGAAGTAATACTGAGAATCATGAGTAAACTACATCTATGTGCAACTTATGGCAACTGCAGGAGACTGATGGCGATTTTTATTCTTTACCAAATGTACCTCATCTCTTTTTAATGGTAATATATTTCCTCGAAGTGTGTCTCTTCAGGCAGACAGAGGAAAAACTATAGAGACCCCACACAAATAGCTCTTTTGATATTCTTTCTGATAAGGCCACCCTTTTAGAGAACAAAAACTGAGTTTGGCTGCACATTGTGACATCCATGTGTTTGACCATTGAACGCGATGTGTGGCCATTAGAAATAAAAGAAAAATCAATAGGGTTTCATTAAAACAGCAGGCAATCAGGACTATGGCACTAGCTTAATTACAGTTTCAGTAGCATTTGCTTTAATTGGAAAGAATAAAAGAAGTGAAGTGGAGTGAATGAAGAAATTAGCATATCTATCACTGTTGTCACATTCTACCGTGGCCTTAAAGCACTGTTTGCTCTTTAGTATCCCTGTTGCTTTGTGAGGCCCTGAAAAAATATGGAAAGGCAATTAGCAAATAATCAGACAGCATCTTTTCAGGACAGTAATTAAAGTTCTTTATAATGACGGGAATGTATTTTTTAATCTTTAGTATATACCTCAGATATGATTTATAACGTCGGTTGCATGCGTATGGCGCTGTGCATACAGACATTGGATTTGCAAAGAAGCCAGAGTTTTGCATTGTGTGCTGGGTGCATCCATCCAGTGTCACTCCAGTGCTGGCCACGACAGTGACACTGTCCCCAGGACGTGTGCATGGGATGCTATTAAAATAGTCCTAAAATGTAAAGTTATTAACGACCTTTCTTTTCAGCATTTTCACTGCTATAAAGGAGTGAAGGAGGGAGTAAAGGAGGGAGTAAAGGAGGGAGGAGTCTGGATTTAATGAATGTCAGCAGGCAGATGATATTTGGGTCAGTTTGCATCACTCCTATCTCAGTTATCAGAATTTGGAATTAAAATCTTCCTTCATACTTATAAGTAGATTGGTCAGTGAGAGGTATTTTTACCTCTTTTTTGAAATAGAAGCCAACAGTTGCACCAAAGTATGGCTAATATTAGTGAGATCATAGGTAGGCCAAAAATTATGTGTGACATACTATGCTTGCTACTCCTGAAAAGTGAATTCATATGTCAATTATCTTCTTGTTATTAAATTGCTCACAAAGCAATCATGATTTTCATCCATTCCTTAAAATCATTGTGCGATTATTGGGGTGGGTGGGAAAGAAAAGTGTTTCAGTTCACATATTATTCATGAAGAATTCAATACCATTTATTTTGAATCTCATTGTGCATCCCTTCCCAGCACAATGCTCAAAATATACAAAAATCATTTACTGGATATTCTGGACTCTGTTGTTCTGAGACCCATAAGAATTATTCAACATGTTATGCAGGAGCAGCAGTATCACTGCTTTTGTTCCCTTCTTTCCTTTAATTGCTTGATTTTTTAAACAATCTATTCAAACTGAAGGCTTTATCTCCCTGTGACATTACATGCACCTCCAAGTCTCTCCTATCCAAGTGCAGATGTGCACAACGGTACTTGGTCTTTTCCAGGATTCTTGCAAATGAACTCTGTCTTGGTTTGGAATATTGACTATTCCATTTAAAAAATAAATAATAAATAATAATAATAAAAAAAACACTGATAGAAATGGTGTTCAGTTTTGATCCCATTTAAGTTATCAGCTTCTTGGTTTGTTTTTACTTTTGTCCTCTCTCTGTGACATGAAACCACACATTTCTTGGAGATGCATCATATTTCTATAACCCTCAAAGACCGTTTTCTTTAAGGATTGAGTATGAGGGCTTCAAATGCCTGTGCAGAGTCGATGTTTGTCATTCACAAGGGCACATGGGAGTTCAGGGTTAGGATTAGAGCAAAGAGAAGTCAACTCCTCGAGATTTGGAAAGGTACTCAGAGGAATTTTCAGAATCACCCTCCCAGCAATGGATGTTGTCAAAACCAAGTTAGAAATCGGTGTAAATGAAGCATGTGTAGGGTGCAGGCCTCAGTCACTTTGACAAACCATAGTTGCAAACTTGCTTGTGAGGACTTTGTGTGCTCCCTATTGTCATCTTCCTTTCATGGCCTCACCTTGATGTAAGTAACAATTCAAAAGAGCCATAAAAGGTGAAGGAAGCATAGTAAAATTCTCGTTCCTGTTCTTCCAGATAGGCAAACATCCCTGCATTACATAACAAACGGCTGCAGCTCCCCAAAACTCAGTACTGTTTGCTCCCAGCCTGGGGAGAAAGGCTTCCATCCCAAAGTCAATGGAAGAGTAGCTGAGGGATGCTTCTCCACCCAGGTTTGCCCAGTGGCCGACCCAGGAGCTCCCAAAAACCCAGAGATGTGACGTGAGTAGCAGTTCCCACAAAGGACCCGGAAAGAAGGCATTGTACAGATACAAATGTTTTGATAAATTGCTACAAACAAAAGTGAATGAAATTAATTGCAGGTTTTATACTGTTTTAAGCTTTGTTGGATAAAGCATCCTTTTGTACAGCTACGATTGAATTAGCATCCTAAGTTTACTGCACGTGCCTTTTGGCCAAAGGATTCTTGAAGGGCAGAGTTATATTTATGAAGTGGAAACCCAATTTGAGGAGGAACTTCCACAGACACAAACAAATGCCTCAAACGGGTTTGGCAGTACGTGATAACTCTATTTGTAATTAAAGGTTAAAGTATACTTAAACCAGTTTGGCAGTTAAAAACAATTTTAATTGAAAATATACATTTGTAATTGCAAATGGAAAGATTTCCTGTAATAGCAGTAACAGACCCATTTTCTAATAAGATGAACAATACAGTTGATGACTGAAGCATCTGTATATAGTTACATACAGCATTTCTGTACTGCAGGCTGCCAATTTATTTCAGCAGTGAAAAGCTTGATTTATTGTTTGTAGCATTACCATCTGTTGTAGTTATTACAGAAATTATATATAAACCAGTTAGTAAACACTTTGCCCCATTGTCTGTTGTTTTGATAATCACCCATAATAACATCTAGCATCAATATGGTCTTTAAACCCGATTTGGGAGTTAATGGAATAAGAGGAGGCAGTCAGTATATGCACCAGGGTAATGTCATTAGGAATGTTTGTGAAGAACAAATTAAATCAGTTGTAAATTGTGCTCTCAAGTCAGCCAGAAAACCAGTCTTGTTCAGGAGAAGGGATTTATATTTTAACCTCGTGCAGAAAATGTACTTAAGCAGATTAAAATAAAATAGGGACTTCGTCGATGGATGTAAATGGTAATTGCTGGAGCTCTAATGGCTTCCTGTTGGCTATGTCATGCAGTGGGCACAGCTATTTTAAAGTTAACCAGTGCTTGAGGTCATACTTTTACAGATTCAGTCATTAAACAGGACTAGACATGTCACTAAATGGCTGATTATTCAAATGATGAGCCTGCTCAGAAGTTACCCATGTCATACGATGGACAGAGGACTACAAAAAATAAAAAATTAAAATTAAGGCAGAGTTGAAATAAAATAAAGATGAAATGAATTCAAGTATAAGTCAATAGAAGCATCTGTTTGGGGTCTCATTTGTTTTGGATGGCAGATTCTGCATTATATCAGTGCGTAGTGGTTGGTTAAATTATTCACGCCGGGCTTTTCCTTGTGTACAAATAGTTTTCTGTATCAGAAGTGCCGTCTCTCAATAAATTATCATACACTGAAGTATTATCTCTGTGAGAAAAGGTACCGTTTGTAGGTGTATATAAGGGATAGATGTGTTATATACCAGTGCCATTTATTACATGCCTGTGACCATTTCATTTGCCCACCTACATGTCAGGAGTGCAATGTTATTTCAGTGCTGTTTTAGTGATATGCTGGGAAGTCAAATACAGAGTTTCTGAAGACGCTGGCTGCACCAACCTTTTCTTCCAAAACAAAATATCACTTCTCACAGCTTCTCTTTGTTTTATTTGCACTGGAGATGATCAATTGCTGTTCCTGAAGGCCTTGTTTATGACTGAAATATTAAAGGCATGTTCTGAGTTCAGTTTGAATTGGTAAAAACGACGCATATCAAGCTGAAAATAATGGCTGTCATAGACTGACAGGTAAGAAATAGCCAGGAAATGTTTAAAACACAGACAATATCTTTGTGTGCTTGTTGTTTGCAGATCTAATTCTTTGACAGGGCTTGTGAGCCAGGGTCTGCGCCCAAATAAGTGGGGAAGAGAGAGGCTGTTCCTGGCCAGGGTTCTAAGTCTGAGAGTCTGGGCTGGAACTGTAAGGAACAGCAAATGAAAATGGAGAGAAGGAGGAACCTGTCATGCTCATGGGGATTAGAAGGCAAGGAGCCTGAAAAAAAAATGGAGAGCATTTGGAATATTTTCTGTATTAAACAACTTGAAGGAGAGTATTTTTCATAAACTAATACAATTATTTTAATTAAAAGTCCTTAAAATATTAATGGAAGGCGTCTGAAGGCAGTGTTAATTATAGCTGCGCCACTCTCACAGCTGTACTTAGGGCTCTGTCAGAATTCCCATTATGGATGCTGGTTTTTTGAGAGGTAATAACTCAGACCAAATTTCCTAATGGGTAAAATTTTATTTATGAAGTTCTCGACACGGGCGCAATTTTTTGTTTCCCACCATTTCTTAATTGATTTCTGGGTTTTTTGCATTACAGAAAGTCGGTGGTTTTGAACGCTCGGATGTCTGTCTAACAGGACTGTGGTTCCTACAGCTTCAGGGCAGCCAACCTTCCTTTGCAGTGCTGGGGAGGTTAGACATTGGTATGTGTGCCACTGTGAAGGTGGGGAGAGGAAGGAGAACGTTTTTGCTGAAGCCAAGGGCTGTATTCAGGTGCTATCGGGACTGATCCGGAAAGTCCAGCAATGAGCAGTGAGGTGAAACCACCAGGACTTGCTTTCCATGGTGCTGTGTTGCTGCAAAGGGTTTGTTTGGCCCTCAACCAAACACATGGGCCATGCAGGAGCCTTTGCTTTGTCAAACACGGGGACAATTCACTCCGTTGAGAAATGAAGTGTGAGCGCAGAGGGAAACTGCAGACAACGCCATACGCTCTGTGACACAAATCCCAGGAGCCAATTTTATACCTTTTATCATTTTCATTAGTATATTTATTGATTTCTTCTTAGGAATATAAAATGAAAGAACTTAGCAATGAACACCGTGCATCGGTGGAGAAGAAACTGTAGATATAGAGCAGTAAATATGCGCAAACCACAATGTCCTTTTTTTTTTGTTTGTTTTAAATTTCACATAACTTTCACCCTCTTCAACAGACACGAAGGAGCTTTGTTATTTTCCTGTTAAAAGTATAAAATACAAATCTATGTCACTTTGACCACAAAATCTGCTGATAAACGTCAGAGCCCTTTCCCTTGCATAAACTCACCCATTAAACCACTTTTGCTCTGGTGAGGGATCTGGCTTCTATATGCCATATTAGTGTGAAAATTACCCTAAATACGAATGCAACATCATTGCTTGCAGGCTAATGGCTGATACTGTATGCACTGGAAAAAAAAAAAAAATCATTGCCAGCATGTTTACTATGCTGTTCGTGTTAGTTCTGCTGGCTGCTTTTCATAGCGTATTACAGCTGCTGGGGAAGAGGGGGGAGCCAGGGAAAATGCAAGTAGTTTCATTGGAGGCATCATCCTATCCTCATGCAATACCAATACCTCGCACTTCGGAAAGATATCTGCCAGTAGGTAGAAGTGCATTCCTTTCCCACCGCTCTATAGGATTATTTGGTGAGCATTTAATGAAGTATTGCACTATGCTAGTAGCAGAGCGTTTTTTCACCTGCTGGGTAGTTGTTCAACTCAGTGTGCTTAAAGAGACAGGCTACCACGAGCACACAAAGACACAGCCCTGAATAGGCTATCGGTGGTTTTTTTAAACAGCATCTATCCTAGCATTATGCAGTCACAGTAGTTATTACAAAGTAAAGCACAGACACTCCACAAGTTTGAAATGTGAGTGTTGTAATAAGAAAAAATTGCATTTGTTTCATTTTCTGTCCTTGTTACTTTCTTCCTTGTGATAATAGATTCAGATTTTGTGCCATTATCTGGTCTTATTAAAGGAAAGTGGTATCAAATTTAATACTTCCTATATAAAGTAAGAGAGCACCTGCTCATAAAATGTATTTTCCATGCACTCAGCAAAATACAGGGAAATTAACAAAATGGCTCTACTATATTAGAACAAGGGCACAACTGTTACTATCTGTATAAGATTGATTTTGATGAAGATTATAGGAATGGTATTTGTCTGACAATGCCAAGCACTCAAAATTTATCCTTTTTGTGTTTTTTATTCCAAATTGTTCATTCTTTAGTGACATTGCAAGAACTATTTTTCTAAATTACAGCTTTTTTAATATAGGTTTTGAAGAGTACATCTATGTCAGAATTTTTTTTCGTATATAATTTCCAGGACTACATTATCACATCGACAAGATGTACAACCCTAAACCCATAATGTGTGTGAAGATATAGTCTTTATGGGATAGAACACATTCTAACCTGGAAAATGGGCCATGTATCATCAAATCAAAATCCACATTATGCACGAGACACCCCAGTTTGGAACAAGGCCATCAGCTAGAGCAAAATGGAACCAGAAAACGGGAACATTTTAGCCAAACCAGGATTCCAGCTCTTTCTCCCAAAAGCTGCTTGCAGCCCTGTGCTAATGAGATCTTCAGTTGTGAAAAAGCCAGGCTTAGCCACCAGCCTCTCCAGATCAAAATATGGTTGAATGTTTGCTCCTGACTGCAGCGAAGTAGTAGGGCACCCCACCACTCACTTCCCTTGCTTTTGAAATGGCATCCAAGACAAATCCACCTTGCTTTGTCTTGGAAATGAGTAGACAATTTGCACTTCAACTGATCAAGACCTTTTCTGGCAGCTCAGATTAGATACAAGGAAAAACTTCTCTGAATGAGTGGAGAGGAACTGGCTCTGCCCAGGGAGTGGTGGAGGCACTGTCCCTGGAGGTGTTCCAAAATAATGGAGATGAGGCACTGACAGATGTGGGAACTGGACACGGTGAGGGTGGACTTGGGAATCTTAGAAGTCTTTTCCAACCTGAATGATCCTATGGGATCAGAAGCCATTTACACCACTTGAAGCCCTGGGGAAGTTCCTTCCCAGCTGGAAGATTCACTGGTTCCTCTGTTCCTCATATCAATGGAACAATGAAGTAACCAATGCTCGAGGTCAGTACCTCATGGAAGATTGCAGAGAAAGAAGGGAAGCAGTGTGAACCAGTTGGGAGAGACGAGGTGGTGAAGCATACACAAAATCTTGCTTTGGATAGGTGATCTAAGGCAGTAGATCTTCTGACAGTACTTCCACACATTGATAAAAGATTTTGTATAATGGCATGAAGCTTTCAGACATCTGTTCCCACCTAAAAACAAAATTGGAAGAGTATACAACATCACTGTACTCCTCAACTGTTCTACTATACCTGATCCAAGCAATGGCTGTCCAACCAGAGGAGAACCGCTGTGTATTGACATCCACGACACCGTGCCCTGCCTGGCTTTGCTGTTCAGTAATGTCAGGCTCCACGATTCAGGGCAACAAAGTGCAATGCATATTGCATTTCACTGGTGATTGAAATAGAGAAAAATGGTTTCTTTTGAATTAGCTGGTCCTGGCAGGTTGCAGGCAGCCAGGCTTGAAGGAAAAGATAAAGTGAATACTCCTTGGACCACATCATTCTTTTAAATATAGCACACCATTAAGTCCAGCTTGGTTTTACATTCTTGCAACATGACTCTTGTTTCAGTTATTTACTTCTGTTCCCACATAAACGTGGGAATTCATAATCCATGGATGCCGCCTATCCATTGTACTGTACTGCAACAGCATGTGCTGAACTCTTGAACTGTAAAATATATTGATTATTGTTTCCTTTTGTAATTTTTATTTACTCAGAGGAAGATTGCTCTTTATTACTCTTCTCAGCATTTCCTTTATATATATATTGCTTCTACAGCAAGGCCCAGATTCCAGTTCACACTGCAGCACTTCCATGCAGACAGAACAATAGCACTGTCTTGAGCTGAAGTAACTCAAGCCTCTAACTGCAAATGCTTGTAAGGAAGAGTAAACATATGTAGGATGTCTGTTGCACATGTTCCCAAGCCACTGTAGGTGTCATCCAACAGGAAGCAACAGGGGTGGAAGAGAACTGGAAATATTCAGGGTGAGGTATTTGTTTTATAGCAGCTTTGTCAGTTGCTCTATAAGAGAGCTTCAGAATTGTCTTAAATAAATTGAATATTTCCAGGATATTGCTGCAAAGAAAAGGGAGAAATCTGTAAGCCACTGACTTCTTTAATCTGATTCACTAATGCCCCTTGTACTGAACTGGAGCTACAGACAAGCTGGTGAGACTTAAACAGTTATTGCTGTGCCAAACTTGTTTTTGACTCCATTAACCAGGATAAAGAGGATGTGCTGGCACTTGAAATGAAAACTCACCTTTTTTTAAAAAAAACTCTCCATTTTTTTAAAAAATGATGCTTACAGCTTTGGAGTGGAGTTGAACCTTGAATCCATGCTGTCTTTGTTAAAATGTCAGTTAGTGACACCAGGCCACCAATTAGTGACACCAATTTCAGGACACAAAAAAAAAACAACAACTGAACAGTGATTTCATATTAAAGGATAATGTAATTTTTACAAACACTGGGAAATATTTAAGAAAATGTAAGTAGATAAACCTTTGGCCACATAGCCAATCTGACAGTGACACTGACTTTGGTATCTACAAACTGTAGATTACAAACAGTACCTACAACATCACCAAAACCTGTCCTGGGACCTGGTGATGTAACTGATTACCTGGAACATAGAGGCAGACCAAGCAGAACCCACGAACGGATTGTGCAGCTCATCTGGATTTGCTCCATTAGTAAATATTTTGGGATTTGTTTGTGTTGGCTCAAAAGCAGTCATGAAAAAAAGACTGAATTCATTGTTGGTATTAAATAAGTGTGACTCCTTTGGGAATGACCGTAACACATCATTTTTTCCAAGAATTTAATTTCTTCCCTTATATCACTAAACTCTTATTTACAGAGAGCAATGCAGATTATAGATACCATAACACTGAGACAAAAGATGTATCTTTTACAGAATTATGTGCCCTCAGACATGAATGACTAATCAAGCAAAGAAGCAGAGCATCAGATAACGTAAGTGTGTCAAGAACATGAACATGAACATGACTCTAGATGATCTCTAGAGGTCCCTTCCAACGCTTACAATTCTGTGATTCTGTGATACAGTTGGACCAGAGAGAAACAGGGAAAACAAGAACTAGATTCAACGATAGATCACCTGCTCTAAAAAAAAAAAACCCTTCAACTCTTTGCACCCTTACTTGATTCCAGATTCATTTAGGTTTTGTCATCAACCAGGTCCATGTGAATAACGTGGGTGCTGACTTGGATCACAGAAGGAGTTGAATCAACTGGACACGGAGCCAAACTGAATTGTAACCAGGCCATAAATTTAAACAAGGGAAAAAGGATGGTCCTTGAAATGCAAACACATGCTGTGTTTCATGGGATCATTCACATTTACTACCTTTAATTAATGCTCCAGTTCCATTTCTGACCAATAAGATTACAAATCTGGCAGACCTCACAATCATGGCCATATGAAGAAACCTAGCTGCTGGCCAGGTTTGTGTCTGGGATAAACAACTGCGCCTGTCTGCCTGCCAAGAGCCATTTACTCACACTCATTCACATCTACACAACCAGCCACAAATGTTGTCTCAACACTCAGGACAAACCAGATTTAGAAATTGTCTGTCTGGAGAACTAATCCCGAGCAGCTCTTGCAGAACAGCCAATTCTCCAGGGTTCTCCTCCACGCCGCGCCAGTCTCTGCTTCCAGCTCCTCCTGGGACTGCACGATGCTATGCTGCAAGAAGAGGCTCTGAGTGAAGTGTTGAAGTACCACACCTGGGAGTCACTGAGGAATCATTACCACGCATGAAATTCAAACCCCACCCTTTGCACACACCAGCTCTTGTTATTAAAAGTGTACAGCTCTGAGGGAAAAAGAAAAAAATGCATTACTCCCTAACAAGGAGCTCAATTTGCTTTGCATGGACTTTTGACAGATTTTAAGAGCGATATTTTCCAAGCCATCAGTTTGTTTTCTGTTCCTTTTTCAAGGCAAATAAGTTGTCTAAGAGCAAACAGAGATGGTTTCCACTGCTTACCCCTTGAGCTGATCCAAAGCCATGTAGCTATGTCAGCATACAGCTTCCTCCAGTTGCTGAGCCCAGACAGAAGTTCAGGTAGATTTAGCTGAAATACGTGTGGTGCCTAAGGTCGGGCTTTCAGTTCCTGTGCACATTTTCCATATGCAGCCCTTCTTTTATGCCCGAAAAGACCCACACCAAATGGCTGTGGAATAGCATATGGTCTACAGATGTCAGATGAAATGGTTGCCCTGCCAATGAATGACTTCTATTCTGAGTTTATTTCAGGTTTGCTTCTGCTGGTTTTTCCAGTGCCTCTTTCAGAATAGATTATGGGATTTCCCAGGTTACAGGGGTTTGCCATGCTGAAAGATTTGCCATCCTTCGAACTCCTGCAGCATAAGGAACCCCTTCCAGTGGTCTGTGAGAATCTTCTGTGGGCACTGAACAAACCTACAATTCTGTCAGATATTATTCCCAGCACTGGGACCACGGAGATTGCAACAGCCCCTAATGACAAGGAGGTGCAGCAGAACTCGCCTGTGCTCTGCACTTAATTTCCAACCTTCCGAATCTCACAGGAGCCAAAGAGAATCAGACACCTTCATCACAGTGAAAGGGAGGATAAAGACCAGGAAAACCCATAATGTTTCCTCTGCCAGATTTATGGAAAGAAAATAGCACATGACCTTTATGATTCTGTCATTATGAACCACTTTTCAGGACAGCTTCAAGAGAATATCTGAACAGTTCTTTGCTTTTCTACCTGAGAATGAAACACTACCATATTTCCAGTCTTCAAAGTAGGCCAGTAAAGTAAATTCACTTTACCCAAAGGCTATTGAGCAGGACATAACCACGCTGCCTGCAGCTAAATGAGACCTCCAAGTAAAATGATTGCTGCTAGTACTGATGGATCACACCACCAGATTTGCCATTTGGCATTCAGCATCTGAATGTAAGGTTTTAGCTGCAGTCTTATGAAGCAGAGATTTTTCCTCATCAAAAGCAGCCTTGGAATAATTGGGGAAAAAGTGCTATAAAAGAGCAAATAAAGAAAGGGGCTGATGGAAAAGTGAAACATCTTTGGGAAGGATTTGAAATAACTGAAAGCTTTTAAATAACTAAAATAATTGGAATGACTGGAATAGTTATGGATGAATTCCTAATGGCGAGAGAGGTGGTAACTTTTCCTGCCACTCCTCCACTCAAATTCATCTTCCAAGTGCCAGACCTAGAAAGCGAGGCTGTTACCTGAGATCAGGATGAGAAGGAAACCCTGACTCAATCTGATTCCAGGCTACAGGACTATGAACAGCATTCACCTCCTGCCCTCTGCCAGTAACTTCTGGATGAACTGAGTTCATACTGAAAATGACATCTGATCCTGACTTTGATCCATTGGGAAATTCTTGTAGTGGGCGGCCAGTTTATTTATGTGTGCATGACTGCAAGAAAACTACATGACCTTAGAAAACTGCTTCTCAAAAATAAGTCCCCAAACCACCTCCAAAAAAAGAGAAAAATGCACAGAAGTGAGATGGCTAAGGAAGGCTGGGAAGAAGGGGCAAGCTTTGCATTCCTTCTACTACTCTTAAACGTATAAACCACCCTGATGCTGAATTCCTTCTGGTTTTCACAGCTCCAGGGTTGATACGTGTGAAAATATATTGCCTGTAGAGTTCACAATGTGGGTCATTTCCAGGTTGAATGCAATCTGATTTCATACATATTGCTGCTGACTGTAATGTCCCATGAATATGGCTGTACATTTAACAAGGGCAGGAGAGCAGATCAGATGGACTGTTCCATTTAAACTGTCACACACAGCATTCATATACAGATATATGCAGAAATATATCCATTGTAGCCAACATCTCTTCAGTGGGGTGTACCTATTTATTTTCTCTAATATATTCACTTGGGGAAGAGGCCAATCTGTGAAAAACAGCTGCAGTCACAAGTTCAGAAAGAATATTAGATGCTGGAACAGGTTGTGGGTGCCCCCACCCTGGAGACATTCAAGGCCAGGCTGGACAGGACTTTGGGCAACCTGCTCTAGTGGCAGGTGCTCCTTCCTATAGCAGGGAGTTGGAACTAGATGATTGTAAATCTCCCAACACAAACCATTCTATGATTCTATGATTCCTATTGGAATTCCATGTTTTAGATCTAGTTTTGTCCAAAAGTTTCTGCACTTCTTGTCTCCAAGACCTTTGGCTGCTTGGCTTGTCTGTTCATAGTTGAAGGACATCTGAAAGACAGTAAACCTCTTAAAAGAGTCAGTTCAAACCCCTTACCTCAAGCAGTTATAAGAGTCTGGGTTCAGAGGGCCACTGCTGGCTCCCTGTTGCAGGCTGGATCAGTGCTCCATGGTAATGCTTTAGCAACATTGCTTCTCCCATGTCTTCCCACAACCTTTCCATTCATTTAATCATTCTCTTTTCAACAGTACACGTGAGATGAGCATGCAGATCATTGCAGTAAAGTGTTTCCTAGCCCCACTATTTGTGTACATTTCCTGTACAACCTCTGCAGCTGCTGAGCCCTCCTCGCAGCCCCCATCCCTGAGCACCCAACACACCCCCGGTGCAGCACCCCGTGATGCTCTCAGACTGATAGCTTTGTTATTTTAATTTGCTCAGTGACAGTTTTCAGAGACCATACACCAGAAAATATCTCTCTCTGCAATAGTTGGAAGAGTCAAAAGTGAAAACCTTTTCAATTTTCACAACCTTACCTCTGTGGCAGGCTAAGTCATTTCAGAGCCTTCCCGGGCAATTTGTCTGGGATCAGGCTATTTCCTGAAGCATTCAGAAAAATCAACTTTCTTTTTTTTCTTTTTTTTTTTCCCAGCAACTTCACAAACAACATGAAAAAAAGCCATCCCCCCCCCCCCCCCAAAAAAAAAAAAAAAAAAAAACAACAAAAAATGCCAAAGAAACA
>VXAB01013262.1:604797-666990 GCA_013399175.1 Odontophorus gujanensis
AAGGGAAGGGAAGGGAAGGGAAGGGAAGGGAAAAAGAAAATATAGAAAGAGAACTTGTCATGTTATCCCAAATGCAAATCAAAATTCAAAATGACATAACATTTGCAGCAAAATCACACAGGAAAATGTATTCCGTATAGTAAAAGGCATCATTAAACTCATCTCTCTCTGCCAGCCAGGTCAGGGTGTGCTGCAGTGCAGCCCAGCTCCAGCACCCAGTGCCGGCTGTGCCACTTATCAGTCCCACTGATGTCCGTCACAGTGCTGGGATCCAGCCACTCATTTCTTTCCCCTTGCTTTTCCTTGCCAAGTGCAAACACTTTGATAAGTGGCATTTCTCACGGCAGCCTCCCTGTTACCCATTTAGCACCTATTCTCCTCTTGCCAGCACTCACTTCCCTCGCAGCCCGGCACTCACCTAATCTTTTTCCCTGTTAGCTTTCTCATTCCCCTCTTCACCCCCTTCCAGTTGCAACATTCAATTAAGGCTGGTTAGAACCACAAGAGAGCAACCCATGGCACAAGGGCAGGCTGCAAGCAGCAGGGCAGGGGGGCTGCCAAACATCCCCATTTGTTCCCTGCATTTGGGTTGCACCCCTTACTCTTGCAATTCTCTTCACCCCTTATAATTTTACCATGATTTAGCCAGCTGCCCTCAGACCATGCTGACAACATTTTCCTATGTTTGAAGCACTGCCTATTTGCATGTAACATCTCAATTTCATCTTCTACTCTGCCTCGTGTGGGGCTGTGAGTGCAGGGAATCGAGTCACAGGACTCAGAGCTGCGACGCTCCCAGAGCTGATGGAAAACCTACAAGCAGAGGGAGGGGTCCCTGCAGCCCCTGCCAGAGGGAAGTTAGATCACTTTGGGCTCTCAGAAGCACTGTCTTTTAAATGAAATTGCAAGATGGTGAATAAAGTGCAGCCTGAAACAAAAGCCTCGGTGATCTTTGGCAGATTACTTTGGGAAAAGTATGGCCCATTTTGGAAAAATCAAAGCAAAGAAAAACATTGACTGCAATTCAGAGGCCTAATGTATTATTACGGCTTTTTATGGATTTTATATATAATTTCCTGTAAAGTTAAGAGGTTGAAGTGATCTCTTACATTCGGCTGCATTATCAGCATAGCACCAAACAATTTTCTACATCTTATTATGTTCACAGTTGACATACTATTAGAGAAATGTGCAGCTGTCTTACTCTGCTATTCATTTCCTCATTACTATTTTATAAATATATGATTAACAGTTATTGCAGCTGCCTAATTCACATTTATTGCAAATGCAACCCCACAAATGAATGTTCAAAGCAAAGAGATGTGGTTTTAGAGTAATTTAAATTTTACAGTTCCATTTACCCTGCTTTTTAATTTACTGTATAATGACCCTATTAGAATAAAACACATCTGGAAGTTCTTTGGGGAACATTTAATTTTCTGTGGCTTCAGTACTAACAGAACTTGTACCATAAAGGCCACAGATGCTTTGAACACTGTACAAATTTTCACATTTTATGCCAAGATGCTGGATAATTGTACAGATGAGACAATTGCAACGAGGCAAAAGATAAAGTTCTCTACACCTGAAAGCAAATGAGAGAACCTTGCTCTGTGGCTTGGTGATGGCCATCTCTGGAATAGGAGGAATTTGAGTTAGAACATAAAATCGACCCTAAATCTTCACATCAAATACAAACAGCATTTTTCTAGTCCTGTGGCTCCTCCATCTACACACTCCTTAAAGTAGAGGGGCCCTCCCACACGACTTTCCAAGCTTTGTTGCCAGCCTCTAAGCTTCTCATCATCACTATTAAGTGACACAGTAAATCAATGAGACCAGAGAAGGCTTTGGAGGTCAGTGAGCGATTCCATAAGCATCCCCCCATTTACAGTCCGTGGCAAGGATACAGATGTGGCGAGTCCCAGCCTGCCATATTAGTGGAATCATCCTGAGAATTTGAAATTGATTTGAATATTAAATACAGATCACTGCAGCAGAGCTCTTTTACAAGAAAGGATGTGAATCCATTCCCATTGATTAGTTAATTTATGTTCTACAACTAATCGAAACACAAATCTCATTAGACACAGGTCAGTAGATGTGGGGAGGGGGAGAGAAGAAAATCATTTGGATAGCCCAGTTAGCTGTAAAGATATAATTATAAGCCAAACTGTTTTAAAGCCAGTGCCTTGATCAGTGTGTGCAATGGGCTGTCAGCAAGCCATTGTGTGACTTCTCCCCAATGGTGCGAGCCTTAAATCTTGTTTTGAGTAAGATGGTTGCAGGCTATTACAGCAAGAACAGTGGCCCTGGCTCACTCCAAGGCAAAGAAAATTATATGTATATATATTTACACATAGACACATAGCATACACATGTTTTTTGGAACCATAAGAAACATTAACTAATTAACTTCTACCTCCTTCTCATTTGAAGTAACTAAACCACACTCTTTGACCTCATCCCCTTCGCCTAGGTCTGTTTCAGCCACCTCCAGCACAGTACCAGGTTAACAGCATCACATACAGTCAGATCAGAGCTGCGTTGTCTGCTTCTCCTGGCTGTTCTGCAACATGTCTACACCTGTGAGCACCAGCCTCAACCTGATGCATTTCCAGCTTAGAAGGGTGTATGAAAGCATTCGTGCTCCAAATATTTTCAGTTCATTGCTGAATAGTGTTTGATGAATTAGAATTTGACAACTCAATTCCAATACAAATTATTTGTTAATTAAATGAAACTTTAACATGTGGTATGTGGGTTTTTTCCATTCATATTAGAAGTAATGGGAGTCATTTCATTAAAAGCTCATATGTTGCACTACAGTTTCACCCTGAAGTCTTTTAGCAACAAAGTTCCAAAATGAAATTATTATTCCAGGCAAATCTTTTCCTATTTCCGCAGTACCTTACATTTTGTAATTGCTTTATAGTATGTTAAATGCATAAAATAATGCAGTAGTAATAATAATGAACCCTTCGGAGCTATAGAGCTCTGTGCACACACAAACCAGGGCAGACAGGCAAACAGCAAGAGTTACCAACAGAGTTGCAGCTTAGCAAGCAAGCACACAGCCTGGTGAGATGTGTCCAGGGGAGTCTAACTGGCCAATGACCATCACTGCATGGCAGCCCTTCTCCATCTGGAAGAGACTCAAGAAGAAAGTGGAAAGTCAGAGCAAGAGCGTTGGCACGGTGTGTTGTATTTGTAGTCTCCACCAATGCTTGCAGGATGGAGGTGGTGGCATCCAGAACACATCCCTTCCCCAGCAGAGCTATGGAGACCATCAATAGAATCGCAGGGGTTGGAGGGACCTTTGGAGATCATTGAGCCCCAACCCCCTGCTAAAAGTAGGTTCCCTACAGTAGGTTGAGCAGGATAGAGTCCAAGTAGGCCTTGAATAACCATGCCAGATGGAAATATGGAGATGCCAGGTGAACTGGTACCTATGGCCCTGCCTTCTGCAGCTAAGTCTCCATGAGCGGCACCAAGGGTCATTCATAATGCAGAGGCTTTCCATGTGGAGAGAGTTAAAGATGGAAAACAGCAAGAGTTAGACATGGAAAACATAATTAAGTCAAAACAGTCACAACTGTTGTGTAGGATTAGCATTGGGTTTTATTGGTCTCCATGTGCTTACCTTACATTGTGTTGTGTTTGCTGTGTTTTTGTTTTTTTAAAGAGACAATCTATGTTGCAAGGATCAAGGCAGCCTGTTTGCATTGCAGTATTTTTGCTCCTTCAGGTTGTTTTGGTGAGAAATATGGGAAATATTGCCTCTGGAGCCTCGGATTTCTCTGGAGAACACCCTGCTTTTATGCCTCCTCAAAACAGCAGTGCAGGGATAAAACCGAGGTCGTGCCGGTCTCAAAATCTCTCTTCTTTAGTATCAGTCAGAGCAAAAGACAGAAAACTAGGAGGTTCTCACATTTTATTCTCAAGAAATTCAGTGACTCATTGTATAACCTTTGGGAAGTCACTTGACCCCTTTGGCATCCATTAACCCACATGAAAACTCAGTAAATGGTAGGATCTTGCTGAAAAGCAGATACTTAAAACTGAATTTTCCTGGGTAAATAAATGAGAAAAACAACCAACAAAGAAAGGCACTGTTCAAAACTCATCTCGTGACCCCATTATTCATGGATCATTAGTGTAATAGGCCACATGGGATCCATAAAAGGCATTATTGCCTTTTATGTCATTGCGTATTTAGAGAGTGATAATCCATATATTATTGGAACAATATAGACTCTAGCAACTCCTTCCAGCCTNAAATGAAACTTTAACATGTGGTATGTGGGTTTTTTCCATTCATATTAGAAGTAATGGGAGTCATTTCATTAAAAGCTCATATGTTGCACTACAGTTTCACCCTGAAGTCTTTTAGCAACAAAGTTCCAAAATGAAATTATTATTCCAGGCAAATCTTTTCCTATTTCCGCAGTACCTTACATTTTGTAATTGCTTTATAGTATGTTAAATGCATAAAATAATGCAGTAGTAATAATAATGAACCCTTCGGAGCTATAGAGCTCTGTGCACACACAAACCAGGGCAGACAGGCAAACAGCAAGAGTTACCAACAGAGTTGCAGCTTAGCAAGCAAGCACACAGCCTGGTGAGATGTGTCCAGGGGAGTCTAACTGGCCAATGACCATCACTGCATGGCAGCCCTTCTCCATCTGGAAGAGACTCAAGAAGAAAGTGGAAAGTCAGAGCAAGAGCGTTGGCACGGTGTGTTGTATTTGTAGTCTCCACCAATGCTTGCAGGATGGAGGTGGTGGCATCCAGAACACATCCCTTCCCCAGCAGAGCTATGGAGACCATCAATAGAATCGCAGGGGTTGGAGGGACCTTTGGAGATCATTGAGCCCCAACCCCCTGCTAAAAGTAGGTTCCCTACAGTAGGTTGAGCAGGATAGAGTCCAAGTAGGCCTTGAATAACCATGCCAGATGGAAATATGGAGATGCCAGGTGAACTGGTACCTATGGCCCTGCCTTCTGCAGCTAAGTCTCCATGAGCGGCACCAAGGGTCATTCATAATGCAGAGGTTTTCCATGTGGAGAGAGTTAAAGATGGAAAACAGCAAGAGTTAGACATGGAAAGCATAATTAAGTCAAAACAGTCACAACTGTTGTGTAGGATTAGCATTGGGTTTTATTGGTCTCCATGTGCTTACCTTACATTGTGTTGTGTTTGCTGTGTTTTTGTTTTTTTAAAGAGACAATCTATGTTGCAAGGATCAAGGCAGCCTGTTTGCATTGCAGTATTTTTGCTCCTTCAGGTTGTTTTGGTGAGAAATATGGGAAATATTGCCTCTGGAGCCTCGGATTTCTCTGGAGAACACCCTGCTTTTATGCCTCCTCAAAACAGCAGTGCAGGGATAAAACCGAGGTCGTGCCGGTCTCAAAATCTCTCTTCTTTAGTATCAGTCAGAGCAAAAGACAGAAAACTAGGAGGTTCTCACATTTTATTCTCAAGAAATTCAGTGACTCATTGTATAACCTTTGGGAAGTCACTTGACCCCTTTGGCATCCATTAACCCACATGAAAACTCAGTAAATGGTAGGATCTTGCTGAAAAGCAGATACTTAAAACTGAATTTTCCTGGGTAAATAAATGAGAAAAACAACCAACAAAGAAAGGCACTGTTCAAAACTCATCTCGTGACCCCATTATTCATGGATCATTAGTGTAATAGGCCACATGGGATCCATAAAAGGCATTATTGCCTTTTATGTCATTGCGTATTTAGAGAGTGATAATCCATATATTATTGGAACAATATAGACTCTAGCAACTCCTTCCAGCCTGTTTTATGAGATTCTGAGATTTCAAAAACAATAACCAATGAACATCCCATATATCTGCATATGACTTATCATGAAGTAGTAGTAACTGCAGTGCATTTACAAAGAAAACTCCTTTTAATCTCTGGACTGAAAGCATCTAGTTCACATTATGGTAAGTAGTTGGCAAATGATCATTTTATTAAGTTAAAGGCACTCATTAGTGCTGCTTTGAAAAGGCTATGAACCCTACCCCTCCCTACAGAGAAGTATTAATGCGTTAGATGGCTGAAAATACTCATAATCAAATGAAGTGCAAACAGAAAAGCTGGATCTAACGGCACATATGCAATAATTTCTGTATTCTGTGGGTCTTTTTTTTATACTTGTCTGAAACATATGGAGACTCCACTCTTCCTGAAAAGGACATAGGAAGCTACTGTCTTGAAATTAGTTCTAATAATAGATACAAAGGAACAAAACCATACTCCCACTGAAACAGAAAAGATTTTGTACAGTGTTAGGTGCTGCCACTGCCTTGCATCTTAGCATTATCTTATTTTTGTTTTCTGCATTCCACATTCACAAAGTATTTCAGCAGATATTTTGCCCATAAACATAGCTTAGAATTTGTACTTGGTATATCAGGTACTACCCTAAGATACAAAATCTATTTTTTCCGCTCAGGAAAGTGGAGGGAAGGAGTCCATGGTCCACTTTTGAATGCTTTATTTCCTACAGCCACTGGGACACAGGTTGAGATATCAACACACCTTACAGCAGGCGCATCCTCCTAGACTCCAGCTAGCAGATCAAGAGGCAACTTTTCCTGTTTTCTGACCCTACTTGCTACCATTCTACAAATCTGCAAGCTGACCAACTCATACAGTAGTTCCCAAATGCATTTCAAAGAATGTTATTGTGTCAGCAAAGCTTTGCTGCTCAAATGATACCAGCTCAACCAACTCACACTGTCAGTGGGTTTGGAAACCAGCACCAGAAGAGCTCGAATAGCAGCTTGGAGGAGAAATCTGCTTCCAAAGCAGATGGCAACAAGCCATAACCTTTCCATCAAAGCAAACAGACCTTTTGTTTTCATCACTAAGCGGAGTGGTTGTCCTCATTTTAAGGCTGTCCTATATTGTTGGAATAATGCAAAACTCCTTCGATAGTGGCTAGGAGCAAGCTCTTGATCCATATCTCCAAAAGCACACAGCTGACACCACACAAAACCTAGCAGTACATCCAAGGAGTTATACAGAATCGGTTAAATTCAGCTCACGGTGACTTTTAATAGGTAGACAACATCTCTGCTTGTAGATGTGGCAGGTATGTGTCTCATCTTGCACCCATTATAAGAAGCACTCTGCAGAAAGAAAAAATAGGCTCCTATATCCTTCCCATCTTCTTTAGGCAGCCAGGTGTTGAATTTACAAGGAAATAAGATTTTGCGAGTCTATCTTTATTACTGTGTGATTAGGCTACTATTACCTGGAAGGGGGCAGAAACATGAATACAAAAGGATTTTCTGCACTGACCATAATGATCCCGCCTTTTAAACACTGCCTCACTCTGGCAAACTTTGAAAATATATATATATATTTTATCAAAACACCCATTAAACTGTTACAGGTCTTTTCTGCCTTTTTCTCCATCAGAGCTGATTACACAAGGTGCACGTCTCTAAGTGTAAACACCAGCTTTCTTCTTTTATAACCAGTCATCTCCTTCCTTTTCTTGTCTGATTCACTCTCAGATGCCAAAATCCAGTAGATGTGGTATTGCAATTGCCTCCACGGGGATGGTTTCCAAAAACAAATAAATAAAACTGTCTCTCCAACATGACAGAGAAAAATTCAGAGCTCTACGGTTATATAGCGGGGTGGCAAACCACAGCTAGCCAGAAGGGAGGTGGGTTTTCTGTTTTTATTCACCTTTCTATTATTCTTTCTATCAGTATCAAAAATAGTTGGATATTTTATATCACTATATATATATTAGTCCTTTGTTCTTCTTAAAATAAAAAATAAAAATAATAAGAACAAAAGGAACATTTTGTTCTGCAGATGCTTTGGGCCAACCTTCTCTGTGCTTGTCATGCACACATTTGCCACGGGATCATGAAGGTGTAGCAAGACTGAGAAACGTCATGACATATCCTCAACAAAATTTAAGTGCATTCTGCATTTTTCTTTTAAAATTTTTACTTTTCTGTCAGCAATTCATGCACATCTTTTTTTTGTTTGTTTGTTTGTTTTTTGGTTTGGTTTTTTTTTGACACCAACTCTCCAATGTGCCATTTGGCAATGGAAGGCCCAGCGTATTACATAAAGTAAATATTGAGTGATCACAGTGAGTATATTTCTTCATACTGTCTCTTGAAGGTGCTGCCAGCCATGCTATAATGCTTTTTGTGGGGGAAAGGAAAAATATGGAGGTCTCGTGTCTGGTTATGGGCAGTTCATAAAGTGGGATTACTGTAGGAGAGTCCAGTCCACAAGGCCCCACACAGCCCCTTGGCTCATGGTCTTTGCCCAAAGACAAAGAAGGCAATGACATATTGAATCTGCACTATCCCACAGAGCGGTGCCGTGGTTCTGTTTTTCTCTACCATTGCCTCTTCCTGGATAACTGTATTCAGGAAAGACAACTTGTAGTCTGTTAGACTGACTGTTTTCACAGACACCATTCAGGGTTTAAAACCATGAATCTGCAGTGATGCTACAGATCTGTCCCCTTAAGTTCCAACTGACAAACTAGATACATGTCAAGTAGTATTACATCCCGCTCAGATTATTTTTCCTAATTTGGTCTGTAATGACTACAAAAGATCCCGAGATATCCTCAAGGCACAAGTAGCCATGTGAATATTATAGATATTCTGTCTGGTTTATTGGGAGAATTTACTCACATCTGCAGTCACATTGAGACATCAGCTAGGATATGCAGGCAGGCAGGTTAAATGTTAATTTCCTTTCTACTGCACCATTTTCTAACCTCCGCCCATGAATCAAAGTGAGTAAAAGGTTCTTCACTTAGAGACATAAAACAAATTGAACAAATTATGTTACTTAACTGAGGAAGAACCAGCTAGTTCATTGATTTTTTGTTTGGCTTCAGATGTCTCCTTTTAATTAATATGAATTTGCAAACATGATTTTTAATTTTACATCATAATGTCCCATACATTCCAGCTGAGTTTTTCTGAGTCAGACAGGTCCAGATGTGCTCAGGTACCTCAAACTGAAGAGAAAAATCTGAAATTTGGCTATAGTAGTTTGACTTCATTAAAAACAACAGCCTCGTGGTCCACTCCTCCATAAGCCTAAGTCAGGGGCAGCTCTACCAAAGACAGATTTAGCCCTGGGAGCAATATGAAATCAAGCTCCACAGGGCTTGAAAGACAAAACAGCCACCACAATACCTCTAAATGAATGTAAAATTAGAAGCCAGGGGACTAGAGTTCAACGCAGTTAATAGGATATGAAAAACAGCCATTAACTTCTCAGTTCTTTTAGATAGGTCATGAATCATGGTCATCAGCAGCAACAAGTCTCTTAAGCTGACAGTCTGCTATTTAAGGAGTACAAGAAGAGAGGGAATTTAAGCTTGAGCCGAGCTGAGGTACATTTCTCTTTCTATGGCAGCACTGACAGCATGAAGAGGAAATGCTTAATACTAATGGGGACCTCTAAATTTTTTACTTAGAGGATATTTTGGTAAGTATCTAAAAATTGTCTGAGTTTATTCCTACATGGAGGGTGCAAAATTTCCACTGTGTTCCCTAAACATCTGTGTAGAAATAGTACACAAATGCAGGTTTCTGAAAGACAAATGTGCTCGTGACTGCAGATTTGAGCTTTTCAGCTGAAATTGTTATCCTAGAGAGTTAATTCTCCTCTCAGTAGTGCATTCACAAAATATCTCAGCTACAGGAAATACGATTTCATTTTTGGTGCTGGTGAATCCATTCCCGTCCTGACTGTCAGCTCTTTTCCTTCTGGAAACATAACCTTCTGCTGAATTACTCATTCCCTCTCTTTGTTCAGCTGCTTCTCAAAGCTTGGCCTACTGTGTAGACCCACGATGTGCATATACACAATCGGTTCAGGTGGATGCCTTACTGTCTTCCACTTTAACTTCTCAGACTCATGGCTGTGTGGTCACAGGTGTACTGGCCTCCTCTGACAACAAAGACTACACTCACACTAGACTAGATTCAAACGAGGTCTGCACTTCAGAACTTTCTATTGCAAATCTGTGTATCCATAAAGGTTAAGAAAACTGCCAGCGATGCTCCTGAATTGCCTGTGAGTCACGAATAGGGAAAAGTGCATGCACAAGTATCTCTATGAAATCACTTATTCCATCATCATGAATCCAAACAATGATGTATCAACCTCAGAAGCACCAAAAAAAAACCATTACAAAGCCTAGAAAACTGCAACTCAGCACTAGGACTCCTGCAGATGACAAAGGAAAGAGCAGTGGTTTGATGCTAACTGGGTGGAAAACGGGAGGCAAAAATAGCTTTTAAAATGTCTGTCTGAGAAACAAAGGTTGCCGGGTAGGAGTGAGCAATACTCCAATCAGAGCCAAGACATCTTCCTCTCCTCACCTCCTCTTTCTCAGCTGAATGTTGATAGATGCAGATAGCACTGTTCTTCAGTTTGCACTGAAAGTCTTTCCAGCACAGATCTTTTTTTTCTAATTCCCATTTGCCAGCACAATACGTGTTCTCCATCTCAAGGCTTACACTGATATTTATCTTTAGCCACTACAAGAACAGTGCAGAACTTTCTAGATCTATTTTAGTCCCCATCCTCGGAATGAGCTAGAGCATGAAAATAGACGACCTACCTTTTAAAATAAACATTTTGAAAAATAAATGTTATAAGTGAACCCCTCATCTAAGCACACGCTGCACAGAGAAAACATTTCATTTCACACATAAAAACAGCGACTCACAACAAGTGCCAGGCTGGATTTCTTTTTTCTTTCACTTCCATCAAACTACTTTAGAGATGTTCCTTGTGGGCACACAGCACTACTGGAGCGAGGTTATCTCATGGCCAAAGAATGGTCACAATTCAATATTGAACGCTGCACCAACTGGAAGAGAAAGAGGGCAGCAGAGCCATCAACCCTACGTAGGGTCACCCTGCTTTGGGAACATCCAGTGTCAGTGTTCCCTGCCCAGGAGCCACGGTAGAAGAGATGACCACAAGCGAAGGTGAGCGAGGCTCCATAGTTCTTGATTTTAAAGCTGAATTCTGTGGTTGGGTAAATCTTGTTCTGATATCTGTATAATACTGTACCTTTCTTTTGCTTACGGTGTTAAATGTTAACCCAAGGCAAAAATGTAGGTTATGGCATAATTTATTAAGAAATCAATACCATATTCCCCAGTAATGGCACAAACACTACAGCTTATAATAGCTTTACTGTAGTACTGTATTTTTTGATCATTACTTTCCGATATGATAACGCTTGTTCTAAGGTCAACACACATCACATGGTCAGGTAAATATTTTGAAAAGAGCGAGTTCTCAGAGTGGGTGCAGCCTTACACTGCCACATCGTTGGGATGAACTCACTGCAAGATGGGATGATGCACACTCCAAAAACACCCCCATCAGAGGTGTGCTGCAGGTCCCTGTTTTCTGCCCTTAATAGCATTATGCCACGTGGATTTCCTTTCGTGCAAAATCTCTCCTCTCAGGCCTAGGTGCTAGTCCTTTACCATAATAAGGCATCTCCAGCTGCATGCTAAACACACAACGTGCAGCCCTGCATCCTTAGAACCTGCACCATAAGGCACAAACTTCAAAATTCATTCCTTTCTTTTAGTGGTTGCCTCATTCGTTGCTAGGTTGTCCAACGTGTATGATGCAAAACTATAAACCAAGGAGCTGCAAAGGCACTTGGTGCATGCAGCTGGAGCAATGAAGAATGTGCTCAATGAAATTACACTAACTTCATATAACTTATTAAAATAAATATCAAACTTTGTTTTGCCTCATTCAATTTTTGATGTTAATTAAGTAAGCACAAGCATAAGAAAGGAAATTGGATTTGCTACTTAAGGAACTTCCAATAAAGCCATGGACGTTAGTGAGATGAGTTTCTAATAAACATTAATAAGTGTCCATATAACGAGCAGTGCTTGTCTTTAAGAACATTGGATTTTTCTCACAGGATACGGACAGCAATAAAATACATTTGCAAATATGAAGATGTATTACAGGCACATTTTTCACTACCAGTCTTAACAAGCCTCAGATCCCAGCTTTCTGATTTTGTGACCTTGGGAACAATCCTGGGCCAAGAAATTTAAAAAACCATTTTAAAATTCATACAAACGTAATTTAGGAACAGCACCGGCTAGACGGGAACTTTAGACAAGATTTTTACAGTGAATAATGCTTTTCTTTGTCCATATCAGACAAATTTAATGTTGCTACTACATTTGACATCAATCACCCAGTCATGAGCAGCCACATCCCTGCTCGGCCTAATGACAGCAGGGAAAGGTGTGCAGCCCGAGCATTGCAGCTCTGCATACGGAAACCCAGCAGCAGCCAGGGCTCTGATTTCTACCCTTCCTGCTGCAGCCAGAACAAAGCTATTAGAGCCAAGAAGGGACACATCTCCCTCCCTGTTATGCTCATTTATTGTTCCTAAGATTGGATGTTTTCTAAGAAATCCACAACCGGGCAAGAGCCGATTGCCAACACACGGGATAATGTTTGGAGCAGATTCTGTGTGCCTGCTGCCCTTGCGTTTGGCAGCTGCGATCAGTGACAGATGCACAAGGAGAAGAATTGTGGAGCAAGATGGTGACATTTTCACATCACCTTTGGAGCATAAAATGCCACCTTTTAAACAGAAAGGCATTACAGGGTGTGGAAGGTGCCACGTCGCTGGTTAAAGTCATAAATCCGGTGTCAGTGACAACACATAACAAAAGAGCAGAGCCGGTTTGAAAAATAAAAAGACCTTTCTCATCAAAACAGAAAAAGAAAAAAAATACTTAAAATCCCCATTTTCACTGGAAAAGGTTAGTTTTAAGCATGTATTTCCATTTGAGACTGCTGCTAGTCCAGAAATGTTATTTCTGGTACTATCCCTGATTAGCAGACTTCCATGCAGACTGTCTGCACCACTCACATCCTCACTCAGGACAAAATAAACAACTTCAGCTGAGGAGCACCATGCCTCAACCAGTCTCTTCCACAAGCTGTATTTCCCTTCTCCCCAGAGGAGCATCTGACTGTGAGGCCACACGGACTGAGCTCCAGGGATCTGGTTGGAGCTGTATGGGATGAGGAGCTCCAGCTCTGTGCACACCCATTACACGAGCAGGGAAAGGCACAGCCTCTGCATGGCCATCAGACAGAGCACTTAGCACTCCAAGCTGAGAACCTGCACCATTTTCTGCCCCTGCAGTGTAGGTTATTCATTATTTCACGGTTCAAATCTGCTCAGAGGCTGCTGGGATGACTGCATACATTTATTTGGGGTTACAGCTGCTTCAGACAGTTATTCCACCCAAAGAAAACCCAACAGTGGTTCACTGGGGGCATGTCTGGTAAAATTCAGCCTTAGCAAAACAGATTTCTGGTCTGCAATTACAATCAAACAACCATCAGATCAAATACACTACGGTAGAAGAGACACTTCTGACACAGGGTTGCCCACTGGCATCAAAGTTACTAACTTCAAATACGTGAATTTGTTTGCCCATAATTCATATGATGTGTCTCAGCCCATTCAAAATAATAACTGCATCCCTTCCTGGTAATGAAAAGTGATTAATTCTCAATTATGGTAAGCATCCAATTTTTCACAGTGCAGCACTGGTCTAAGTCACCCTATCTCTAACAGTCTAATTACAGACATTAAAAGTTCCTTATAATTACTGTAGAAAGATCAGTAAAATTAAAAATATTGGTTACTTGCTGCTGTTATTACATTTGCTCTAATGCAGCCAAAGCCTAAATTTATGTCGGAGCTGCCAGCCATTTCATCAATCTCTTTTTGTGACTTGTTTAGAACAACCGGTTTTATTTCACGGTCTCAGTAACTGTTCCAACAGGTCTATTAGTGGTTTGGCACTCTACGTTTTGTAAAGCTTTAATTAAGTGAAACAAGCTAAAAATCACTAATATGTGCCTTTAGCAAAGTAGCAATGTAATTATCTCATTTAACAGATAACTACTTGTATTTCATTTTTCAAAGCACAAAGAGGAAACTAGCTCTAAATGTCACTTTTCAGGCTCATTAAACTCACTAGGGAAATATCAAATTAGAGATTTCCACTACAAATACTATAATAAAATCTACGAGCTGATACGAACAACATGAGTATTTGGGAAAGGGACAAGTATTAGAAAACAATCTGTTTTGCAAAATAGATGTTAGTTACATATTTACAAACATCTTTTATTGCAGCATCAATGAAAATTCTAGTCCTTTTTAAAAGAGTCCTAAAATTGAAATCTTACATTGCACGTATGTGTCATATAAAACAATTTTCTATTCAAGACCCAAGTCCTTTTTTCTTGTTAATTTTTTTTTTTGTAATTTTTGAATTTTTGAAAACTTTTTTCTTGTAATTTTTTTTTTTTTCTTTTTACTAAGTCACCTTTTCTAAGTCACTCTTCTGAACTGCCTAAGAAATGCCTGATGTGAGAAATTAATGCAGATGTGAGCACACAGTCTTGGGGTTTGGAAAGGCTGAGAGACCTGGGTCCGTTCGGCCTTGAAAAAAGAAGACTCAGAGGGGATCTCATCCACATCTATAAATATCTAAGGAGCAGGAGGCCTGGACACCGACCTGTGCAACCTGGGCTGGGAGCTGCTTTGGCAGGGGGTTGGACTTGATGATCTCTGGAGTTCCCTTCCAACCCCTACAGTTCTGTGAATCTGTGATCTATTTGTGCTTGCATCTGATGCAGGCACTAGCATGGACATGATCACCTGCCTTAACCACTGCCATCCCAAACCAAAATATTTACATGGAAACCTGAGGCTGATATCCCCGTTTTTTTTATGCAGTAACCATGGAATAATACATCGGTGGCCACTTGTTCACTTGCACTAACAGCTTGACACTCTTGGGAGCTGGTCATGTTTCCACAAAGAAAGCCTTCCCCAAGCTGGCATTTATTTTAGTTTAAGTATGGGTGTATCTGTCCCACTCAAAATTGTCCCTGCTGATGACAAAAATGATACATATAATACATATGATATATATGAGATAGAGACCATATCTTAACATATGTATGACATATGATGCTTATGGAAAGTCTGTGAGGTGTCACCACTCCAAAGAAGCCAATCATCTGGAAAGTGCCAAGGGAACCTTTGGAAATCACAGTAACAACAGCTCTACCTCCTAGTGTGCATTATAACTCTGCCCTACAGTGCTTCAATGCTCTTCTGCCCCAGTGCCTAAATTGTGCACAGCACTTGGAATCCAAAGGCAGAAAGGAAAAATATCCTCAAGATCACTGACCAACCCTACAGAAAAATAATATCTCTCTGCTTGGTTGCCCCAGTCACCCCTCCTCACTCTTTATTCCTCTTTAAACACCGTGGCCCATCCTATTACCAGCACAACCCGAGCTTGGCTGTCCCCAGGAACCTGAGCAAGCCACTGGGACTGTCTGAATCCATCCTCTCAAAGCTGGTCTGGCAGGGCAGAATCAATGAGGTTACACCAGGGATGCATTTGGCTTGGTGCAGTGCATTCGCTGGGGTATTTCTAGGAGAGCAGTCACAGGCTTCAGAGTAAACACACAGAAATGGTACTGCAGTACAATGCATTTGTATTCTGTTGTGTTTCTTATTGTGTATTATAATATGGCTTATAAGCCAGCTGTAAATAAAGTTGAAGCAATAAAGCTTGACTGATTGATTGATGCATCACCATTTTTAGGGTCCATTGCACAAACTATTTTGATAGTTGAAGCCCATAAAGTATAATGTCTGTGCTAAAAGTGACACAATGAAGAAGATGATGCACCTGCTTCAATTTCAGCTTTGAGTCATTATTTAGAGCTGGGGGTCTAGGAGTTGCAAAATACTGCCTTTCTTGTTCCCTACTGGTTCACCAGAAGATAAATGTCTAAAACCAAGGACCCCGGGCACACAATAATAAAAACCTGTTTAGAGTCTAGACCCTTCCACTAGTTAAAGGAAACCTATTCCCATTTTTCTGTTAGGAAAAAAAAATGGGATGCGGTTTCCCAGTGGCAGAGATCAAGATTTTTATTTATATTAAAAACGCAGGATTGATAAGAAGAAAACCTTTCACAGATGAGACCAGTGGGATGAGGGGTAGATCTGACCCCAGCACACTGCAGAAGGGAGTAGGACTGGCCATTTCCCCTTGGATAGGCACTGCTGTAAAAGCCCAAGTGCCAGCAGAGTGGCTGCCACCTGCAGCACGGGGCAAAGAGAAACACAGACATCACACTCCCACTGTTCTCAGTCAGTGCCTGCCACTGTCACATGCTCCTATAAAAGTTTTCTTTTCCTATTTTTATCAACATCACAACCCTTAGGTGGAGGTGTGAAGAAGCAAAGTCAGAAGACGGTCCTCCTCTGCAGCTGGTAATTCCAATGGGTAGAGCTTTTGTAGTCACCTCATTTGAGGTTTTGCTCTTTTGCCCTGTGCTGCAAAGAGCAGTAACATTAGGACAACATGCAGGAATATGGACATCATGCATTCAGTCAACCTGCACCTTCCAGCATCAGCAGGACTTCAGAAATGGGTGTAGCAGGGGAGGTGTGTGGGGACACACCTGGCAGGACGGTGGGATTGCTGTTTGGTGGGAGCTGTACTTAGCCACGGCCTCTTGCCTTTCACAGCAGCTACTGCTGGATGTAAGTGAGGTGGGAAGAGGAATGAAATGAAAGAGAAATGCAATCAGGCTTTATTCACAGACCAAAATAAATTTATCTTGAAATGAACCTTTCCCAAGCAAGATCATCAAATACATTTTATTCCTCTTTTTTTTTTTTTTTCTGTTGCTTTTCTAGCATACGTGTTTGTATCTGTAGAAACTGTAGGTAGCATGCTTCATATCTGTGGGGATGTGGCTTGGATATCAAATGACCAAATAGCACCAAAGAAAGGTTAAAGAGTGTGACCTATTGAACACTAACCTTCAACTGCTCTTGCAGGAGATACATTTTCCCTCAAGCAAAATAACTAACCTTTGAACCTCAAACCTTCATATTTATCTTTTGCCTTCTGGCTCTTACTGACAAAGTTTCAGTAGAACAGTCCTGAGCAGATCAGGTTTGCTTCACCCCTCCGATCAGATCGGGGTACATCTGGCTGTATTCTGCCCTTTGTACTCACACTGGAGAGCTAGATTCCATAATCTCTAACTGGCAACAACTCAAGACCAGAAATAAGCCTTGCTATTTCCATCATACCAGAATGCATGAAGACTAGAACCTTAGCAGTGCAGAAGTTAGTTGATCCACCATAACCCCATCATAATAACTTGTATTTGTGTACATTACCTGCAGGGCTGCACTACAAAGCAATGGCAAAAATGCTTTTGGATCAATGGCTCCTGCTTAGAAAGTAGGTGTCCTGGATTAGCCTTGGACATGTGCATAGCAGCAGGAGACTTATCCCAAAGCAACATTCTTCTCCGCTGATATTTTCTCTTAATTTTTACCCATTGCAGATTAAACTTGTATCCATCAGACAGAGAAACTCTGCACATGACTCTCCATTTCGTTGTCATCAGAGTTGTCACTAAAAACTTTGAAGGGATTTATATTGAGGTTCTCCTGGCATCCAAGCCACACTTTTCACAGAAAAAAAGAAAAAGATTGTAATACTGTTGTAAACTGTACCAATCAAAATACTGCATCCATCCTTCTTTTCCTTCTCTAAGACACTCCACAATTGCCCCATGGTTTGTTGGTCTTACTAAGTATGAGCTGCAGTACCATCATCTCAAAAATACTGCCCAAAATTTCTAGCTGTATCACAACGTTTCCACATATCCTTCAGGCGGATTATGAACCGTTCCTGATACTCTTGTGGCAGCTCACACATGCAAGCAGATGTCTCCCCTCTTATTTTAAGCCCAGGCTTCCCACAATGTCATCTTCTTTGTTTGTTTTTATGGGTAAATGTCCACGCATCTTCACATATAGGAAACCTCGTGAAGATGTGAACCTCCAGCTCTAACAAAATAAACTTATCCAGAGACCAACTTGCTGTTACCTCAATCCCTTTTAGAGCTAGCAGCGTAAAACAAAAAAGTAAATGCAATCCCTCCCAGAAATAGCACCAGGCAGAGCCTATCCATTAGATGCCATAGAAGATTTCCTGTGGGTCTCAGCATCAGAAAGCTCAGGATCTCTTAGCTAAGTATCACAGCCCACATGGTATGGAAAATGCCTTACTGTTTTAAGAGTGCTACAATGCCTTATCACAGTGGAGCAGACAAAAAAGGAGGACTGCAGCTTTAACTTCACATCTCTGGCTTTTGTTGGCTGAAGCCAGATCCTTAGTGTTATTTTAATGCAGCAGCAAAGAACTGCATTTAATACATGATAGGCTCAAGATGCTTCTCTCTTTTTCCCCCCCTTTTTTTTATATCTGTGCTGAATATCCAGTGTGTAATTGAAAAAGGAAAAGGAGCTGCTTGTTTGCTGCCTGATCTAGGAATGATTAAAGGTAGAAGTTTTTCAGACATTACTGACAGAAAGGGTATAGTTAAAGCTGCTTTAAAAAAAGACAGCCTTCATAAAGAGCCAGTACTCAAACCACTATTAAAAGCATCATGCTTGTTAAAACCTGTAAAAAGGCAGGAAATCAGTGAGTGAAATGCAGCTTCTTCACCAATTACTGAAAGGAGCGTACACCTTAAAGCACTCTTTGAATTGTGCCGTAGCAGCCTCTCTGCCTCTCCCCCTGCCGCCAGCACTGCGCACGTGTCCGTGTGTCTGGCTGCCCCAGCCCTGTGCCAGGCCGTTCATTGGTACATTAGTGATGGGGGGAGCCGAGGGGGCTGCAGTGCTGCACCAAGTTCACTTCTCGCTTGTTGTTTGCGACCCATTTACAGCTGAACGCCTCTGTGCAGAGACAGCTCTAAATGACTCTCTCCACCTCTTCACTGAGCCACTTGTTTTTGTCATTTCTTTCTCTTTTTTTAAAAATCCAAAGGAAATAATTGATAAACCGAACGCCATCCACCTTAAAGGCAAATGCATATATCCACCTGGTTAAAATTCCTCCTCTTTCTATTTTCCACCTCCCTACATCCATTTTGCTCGGCGCTGTTTAAACAATACTTCATCAAATGCAGCCCGAAGCAAATAAAAAGCACAGTAGAGTAAATAAAAAGTAAAAAAAAAAAAAAAAAAAAAATCACAGGCTGGAGGGTAAGTACTTTTATTCCTGTACTTTCATTGCCTGGGGAATTATTATTCCATTGCTGGTTTCAGGAGGGGGGAGGGAGTGGGGGGGGGTGAAAGGACAGCCATGTTATTCGCAAAATGGATTGCTCCTCTCACTGCTTTTCACTCCTCTGGGTTCTCAAGAGTCCACTGATTACAACAAAGTGTGGCCATCTATTCCGTCTTATTGACAAAGGTCCTTAATTACTGCTGCACCAGTAATACCTGCTATTAAATTCTGCTAAACAGAGGCTGCAAATTAGCCGCAGATCCCGGTAACCTTTTGTGTGTAATTACAGGCAGCGGGACTGACGCTGGGGTTGCAGCACTGACCCGAGTCACAGCGATGGGAGACCTTTGTTTATCACCTGTGGTGGGGGCCAAAATGGGAAATTAAAAGCTCTCCATCAGCGGAAGGCCTTCAGGAGCCCGGGAAAGTAACAGGAAGGCAAAAAGCAAACTGCTTTATATTTATAACCGACTTCTTCAATTGCTATTTAAACTCGCGGCTCATTAACCTGGGAGGCTGCTCTAGAGCACAGCCATGCAAAGTTTAAAATGGCAAAAATTTAGGCTGTCTTTCCGAGGTGTTCTGTATTTCATCAGAGCCTTTAACCTGCGTTTAAGAGCCGGTTGGATGCAATTGCTGACTACAAGCAGGTGGCAAATCCCACCACGCGTGGACGTTTTGCATCTCTCCATGGGAAGGCCCAAATCCGAGCAGGCCCAGCTCTGGCACCATGCCTGCAGGTGTCTGGAGGTGCTCAGGCTCCAGTGGACCTTTCCCTGCCCCACTGTGTCCCATCAGAGCGCTGATTCAGTCCCCTAACTCTGTGTTATGGGGAGCAGCACCCTCACCACCATGAGGATCTACCAGTGCCTCCTCTTGTGCTGATCTTAAGGAATAAGATTCTTAGTCTCAGAGGCTAGAACAATCTTTAGTACTAAGTGAGGATCTACGTGGGAGACAGATTATTTCCCATCTGTGGGCTTTTCAGGATCAGATGAATCAGCTTGTGTTCCCTGGCACATCTGTGGCTCCTCAATGTCGTGTCCCATGCTGCCCATGGAAAACAAGTGTCATGTCCTCAGGGAGGTGGCTCTGAGCATCCAGGAGTGGATATCAGATGGACATGTGTGTGATGGAGCCATGGAGAAAGGCATTAACCAACTGCAAAGTGCAGGATTCGTGCATTCATGTTCTTCTAGCTGAACATTAAGAGCACTTCTCATATTATAGTATTTTTGAGAGGCAACTAAGTAATCCTTCCCCTTACACAAGGAAGGTTTGTGAACAATTAGTTTTTCTGGGTCTCAGGGACACTGGTACAAACCCTGCAATCCTCACATCAGCAGCACTTCCACTTCTCCCAGCAGGTGGGAGCTTCTGCTGAGAAATTCCCACTAATTTGAGGGCCAGCCTGGGTCCTCTGGCTGCTATTCTCATCTCTCCTCTCCAACTCCGCACAATCAAATGCCAGGCTCTGAAGTTCTTTAATGCTTTATATGGGCTCATTTCTGCAAGTTACTGAACAATCAGGGTAGAGTGCACAGCACTTTGCAGTTCTGAGGCACAGATGAGGTTCCCTAAGGATTAAATTTGATTCTGTCCAGAGGTCCAGAACTAGACTCATTCCACCCCTGAAGTCCCACTTAAGCATTATTTTGAGGGCATTAGTGATATTAAGGCTACGTATTTTCAGTCTTTAAGGATGTAGCAGCAGAGCATTGCAGAATTACAGTCACAGAGACATAACTCCCAGCCTTTCTCCAGACAGCAGCCAAGGCCAAATGGCCAATCTGAAAACATATGCCTGATCCTTCACACCGAATGTCCGAGCAACCATTCTGGCCACGGCATATTATGTGCTATGGGCTATTGGCAACACAGCCACTCTGCTCTCACAGATAGATGCCCAGTCTGCAGTCAAGCTGGGGCATTTCCACTTCACAGGGGAAAATATAAAGAAAAAATAGAGAAAAAATGCCAGGTCATTATGGCAAAGCCAAGATTAAATGTCCTTGCTCCGGGTCCCAGGATTGGTAGGGAACATTACGCAGTCAACAGATTCGTTGTTGTGGTAACATTGCACCTCCAAGTATATACATTTATATTTCTACAGCAAGGAGACCTGTCCATTAGGTTAACATCTTTGAAGAGATTATATTTATCGTGGGGTTATATGGAAAAATAAAATGCACTGCTGACAATGCTTAAGCTGTTTGTGTCATAATCACTCGAAATCTTAAAGCCCAAGCTCCTTTGTACTTGTGAGAGGCTCTGCTGACCCCTCTCTATTTCCCTTAGAAAATAAACTAGCTCTCTTGGATTCAGAAAAGAGTTTGAAAATGAGGTCTGGACGTTTTAAACCCAAAAGACAAATAAAAAGAAATCATAGTTCATTAGCTTTTAGAGTAAAAGGGTGTTGTTGTGTTTGGTTTTTCTTTCCATTGATTCATTTTTTGGTGAGCACTTAGTATTTTACAGCATGCGGTCTTAGCAATATCAGAAATAATCTCATAGAAGTGTATTACATTCTTGCACAGCCTCATGCAATAATGATACTGTGCAACCTGAGAATTATTATGGGAGAATGGCTTTTTAATTAACAATAGTACACGTTACTAAGAGATGTTATAAACATAAATCAACTGTTTTAACTCCCCTTACAACACTCGCTTGGCATTAGATTCTGCTTCAGGAGAAACTCTCCATGACCCTGCACTAAGTCACTGAATAAATATTGCAGGCACCAAAGGTGCTGCCAGAAACTGAGGGATGAGACCTTCCTTATATTACTTGTGAATATTTGCATCCTTAACAAACTTTTAATTAAAAAGGAAAAATGGATTCCATTGCCCTACATAACAAATACGAAATAAAAAACACACATTCTTTTCTGATTACCTCTGAAGAAGAATCTCAAGACTAGCCTGAGGATTACGTTATCTAGAAGTTTCTACAGTGACAGATACTCAAGTTGTTCCTGAGGATGGCTGCCACCTTTTTGGTTTCGGGCATCTACCCCAGCCCTTCTAGAGCTATAACCAAAAGGTGCATCCAGACAGTGGTTCCTGCCATCCTGACCCATGAGCTGCTCCCCAAAACTTTCCTCTCCCCCCTTTGAGCGTACTGACAGCCCAGAGATGAGTTTAGAGACTATGTTTAATTTTTGTACAGTTTACAGCAAGCTAAGCTAATCACAACCTATTAAGCTCATCGCGGGGAATATTTTCAACAGAGTTGCCTTAGGTGTTTTCCATCTCAGCTGACCTCTTTTATCCTTTCATTTCAGACACTCATTTGAAGGGGTGACCTGAACCTCCCAGAGCTCAACTGGGAGATGCCTTCTGGAGTCTTTATCAGCTTAGGGTTGAACACCTACCACCACCTCTTGCAGTCTCATCTCCAAGCAGCACTTGGGACACCTCTTATGAACGCTTGATATGAAACTGGAGAACTCTTGGTAACACTGGAGGACTGCACCAATGGCTGGCAAGCAGGGCTTGCTGCCAAACCCCCTTAGCAGCTATTGCTCCACAGAGACATTGAAACAACTCTACCTCACGTCACCTTTGGGACATTCTGAGGCCACAGTTAGCTGTCCTCATCACTGACATCTGCCCTTTACTCAGTGCCTGAATCAGAAACTCATCCTCTGTCAATAACCTTTATATTAACATTTATGGAGCGCACCTTAAAACACAATCACAAGTTTCCAGACCAGAATGGGGTTTGGGGTTTGTTTTTTTTTCCTGCTCACTTAAAAAGCCCTGAAGTCCCAGAAGACACTGTAAAAATACGTGGAACTCCACAGCTTTGATGGCCAACACAAGCATTTTCTAAATTGCTTGCCTATCAAAATCGTATTTGGAATTGTGCTCTGCAAGTATGTGCAAAATTTACATCACAAAAGATGCAGTGTGACATAACAAAAAAAAAGTTACTACAACTGTTCTAAAACACTGCAATGTGGAAAAGGGGCCTCCGAGGATTATTTTTATTGCCCCTAGGACTCCCATTGTGAAGTGCCTCAGTATGACAGCAGAAAACCTGCAATTAAATATTTAAATCACCATAACAGTATTTTTTAAGGAGAAAGAACTTCGAGAGACCTCTTTAGAAATCGAGTGCTCCCTTGTAACATTCCACATGCTAGTGAAATAATTTTAAAATAAAAGGGTAATCTAAATTTTATATTGCCCTGAATGTAATAAGCTCTGGGTGAGAACAGCAATATGGCAGTAAAATATGAAAGTGCAATGCTTTTTCTGATTACATCAGGGTTTTCTATTTGCCACTTTAATCCTTAGAATTCAGCTGTTCCCTCTTCGGTCCTTTCACATCATCCTTAGCTAATCTGTCAAACATTTCAGACAGCCAAACCAATTTTCAGATTGTTGGGGACTTTGCCACAAGCACCGTGTGCCGTTAATAAGATTTTCATTTGGAGTGATGCCATGTCGACCATGTTTTCTACCGTATATAAATACTGAAGTTTAATGGCTTCAGGTTTTGTTTAATGTTAACATCAACAATAAAAAAAAGGGAGGTTCTCAAACGCCAAGCCCCATAGTGAAATGCACTGGTGACAGCTATTTGCAAGGTTAATGTTGTGGAAAACAACATCCATCTTTGAAACAGTTTCATTAGCCCCATACAGCTGACCTCTCCACATAATGTTGTCAAATGTGACGTGCATCAGATTATTGGGAATATGGAGATCAATAAATATGCAACACCAGCGCTCAGAACGCTCCTGGCATCATAGCCACACAAACGCCATCTAACATCCCAAAGAGTAGCTGTCATCTGTCAAATCTACTAGCAAATAGACAGGCTTAAGGGGAAAGCTATCAGTAATAGTAAAATAAAGAAGTAAAGATGAATTAGGGAGTACAAAGTCAAGGTTCTGATGCATTATGGTTCCAAACGAAAAGCTCCAGATAAACACTTTAGACCAACGAGTTGCCTTATTTGTTGTGTTCAATGCAAACCTCTTCTACGTGGTAATGTGTCTCCCACAGCAGTTTCATGCACTCACTTTGCTCTTTTGGAGCCACGTCCTCAGCGGTGCTGACCCCAGCTCACCAGGTTGCTTGCCCACCCATGGTCCCAAAGCTCTCTCCGTGCACAGCATCCCAGGTTTGCAAGAAAAGCCTCTAGAGAAGTTGATAAGGAACTTGGATGGATGTAGTATCTTCCACAGAGGTCAGCATTTCATGATGATAAAAATATGAAGAAAAAATTACTAACGTTGCTTTTCAATTTCAAATAAATTCTATTGGCGTAGGCTTAAAAAAGGATGCAACTCAACAGCAGATAGAGAAATCAGTGTGCTTCTTATCATCAGCATGCTTTGATTTCAGGTCCCACGAGCTTAGGGCACAGGGCAGTGGTAGATAACAGAATTAGAGAGAGGTTTGGCAACTGATCTCAAAGAGGAGAAAGAGCACCCAGAACTCGCATGCCTGAGCTCTCATTAATTTCAGCACGTGAGGGAAATGAAGCTCCAGAGGTCCCTCCCATCTGCTTTTTGTAAACATTCAGTAACAGAAGATTCCTGATTTTTTTTCTTCTGTTTTGTATGTACCTCGTTGTTCTTGTCATCATTCCCTAAATAATTGGTAGTAATCCTCAGCTCGCAGCTCTGGAAGCATTGGCGTGGCTGCCACAGTGGTGGAATTTTGCAATAAATCAGCAGTTCCAATCGATCCCTGAATGAGGGCTGAAAGCTCCCCCAAAACTCACAGTGCTTAATGCTGAGAAGGACACACCTGCAAATACACGTGCGCTCTGAAGTGTTACCTTCTTACTCAAGAACATGCTGCTCAATTAAAGAGACAACAAATTGGTGTTGGTTTTTGGTTTTGTTTTTTTTTTCCCCCTTATATGTTTTTAAAAACAACACTCATGCTGTGGAAGAAGAGAACAAACAGAAAGTAAAAAGGTATTTTTGAAGTATACAGTTATAAGGTGCTTGGCTGATAATTTGCAACCTTGGTACACAACATACCTTTTAGCAAGGCTATTTATTTCTCAGGGAGAATGCTACAGTACTTACGATAAAGGCCTCTGTTGGACCTCTTCATCAATAGCAAACCTTTAAGCACAGCACATTTCATAAATAGGAGTTCCACTAACACAGACTTCAAAAGGATAGAACCTGATAATTCAAAAATAGAGCTATATTAAGTGTTCCAACAGTCCATCCATAAAAGCAGCCTCCAAACGCCTCCTCTGTGCAGCATGACAGTCTATTAGAATAATAGCAGGGGAAAGCATAATTACAAGTAATCATTGGCTGGAAAGGAGCTAGTTGTTTTTGTGGAGTAAAATGCCTTACTGAACCCAGCAGAAAATGCAGCGCTGGTTCTAGCAGGGAGGGCAAGTAGCCACAGAAAATAATCAGAGCATGCTTCTTGAGCAATCCAGTTTTACTTTTTAAGCCCTTTTGTCAGTCTTGATATTTTCCCAGTGAATCACACTTAGTTTGCTGCCACTTTTTAAGTTTGGTTCCCTTATTACTGCTGTTGGCCAAGCTGTGACTTTCCTCCTGCTGGAATTTCAGCTTAGTTTGGTGAGATGTGTAACTTAACAACTTTGTTCTCTCCAGTGTGAGTTACCTCGATACATTCTAAGGTGAAAGATCTTCCACCAGCCATGATTTTTAACCTACAAAAGACCATCTACTGCAGACAGTAAAGGTGGTTGTACAGGAAAGTTCACGAGGGGTTCATAGAATCACAAGGACTGCACAGAATCATAGAATCATTATGGTTGGAAAAGACCACAAAGATAGATCATCAAGTCCAACCCTCAGCCCATCAAAGTTCTCCCCCCATCTCCATAGACATAGAACCTGGCCACCACTTCTCCAAAAGCAAAGAACAGCACACCAGTGAATTGCATTTCTTTTTGTAGCTGAGCTCCAGAAAACGCAGTTCTGAGAGCTTCGTTTCTCCTTTTTCTAAATGATTATCCTTCACTCCCACCTCTTTTATGCCCCCCAGCCTTACAAGTGTATCAGCATTTATGCTCCACCAATAAGGCATTTGGTGATTTGCTGCTGACTTCAGCCAAAGGAGGGCTGTGAGTTCTAGTCCCACATACTATCCATATGGGAGAATTTATGGATATTCTTGTTAGAGCTGTATCTCTTGATAACCTACGTATTGCAGGCAGCCTGTTCCACCGTACTTTGGGAGATCACAGAGGAGGTGGCTGAGAAATGCAGTGTTATTTTGGTGCTACTTCCCTCAGCTTCCCCGCCATTGCAAAAAATTAACGATTTCTTCTCATAGAAAACAGACTCTGGATCAGACATAACACAAGAACATGCTTGGGCCAATTAAGCAATTATAATTATACGGTCAACTGCCAATCATTTTATTTACTGTGCTATGCCAAGTAAAGGAGCAGCACCTCTCTTGCAGCTGTCGTATTGGAATCACCTCTGCAGACTGGCCTATATTCCCTTCCTCTTGTGATAATGCTTTCAAGTTGAAAACCCCTCTATTTGAGGACAGTCCCATTATAAAGTGATATGCTTCATCACAGCCAGCTCATTGAGACCAAAAAGTTTCAATGTTCATTACATTACCTAGTCTGAGAAACAGAATGCAAACCAATTTTAATCAATATGTAGTAATAAATAAATATTAAGGAACTACACCACTGATGTACAGGTAGCCTAATTAAAGTAACAGCATTTGCTGCACTTACATACCTTAATTTTCCCCACAAAATCCTTATTGAACCACTACTTTAAAAAAAAATTGCATTTGCAATTAGAAACACTGAAGTTACATTATCGATTTTCTGCTAAAAACCTTTTTAGTAAACAAGCACAAACTACATTCATTAAATGTAAGTGCTTGGAGCTATGGTGTGAAATTCAATTCAGCCATTATCATGAATTACACTGATTATTGCTGTAATTATTTTCTCTTGGATACAACTGCATTTCTGTTCCTTGCTAGTTGTGTTGGACGTATAACCATGTTCATTTTATAGCTAATAATACTGAACTGTAGTTTCAGCAATTACTATCACTTATACAAATCATTAAGTTAAGCTATGGGTACCTAGTAAAATAAAAAAAAAAAAAGTAAGTAAAAGATCCTTTTTTTTTTTTTTTTTACCTCTGAAATAACTAATGGCATTGGCAACAGAGGAAAATAACTGATGTTAAATGATTTACATTAGAAAAAGTGATCACCTGTGATCCACTTTCAGTGATATTTTGGTTGCATCAATTAAAAACCTGCCAGGTATACTGTATGTTTACCTTTACCACACAGGTTAAGAAAATAACACACTTTTTAAAGTTTATCTGCCCTGAGGAGAAACTTTTATCCCAGGGGCCATTTGCAAGCAGGCAGAATGCAGCCAGCATTAAACATCCTGATCATTTGATCCATCCATTTCACAAACCAGTCTGAAATTGGCAATGACAACAAAATATTTTACAATCAGAGACCTTCTTCCAAAACCAGTGACTTCAGTCAAGAGGCCGTACTGACAGCAACCACAGAATTGAGGGTTGGAAGGGACCTCTGGAGATCATCAAGTCCAGCACTCAGTGGTTGCTGTACTTCAGCCCAATGGACAACCAAATCTCCCAGCATTTCAGGTCAAATATATAAGTGTCAATTTCAAGTGATTTATTGAATAAGAAGGTCTGATTTCTTGGAAAGCAGTTATTTCTAAAATAGGTAATGTAATAAAAGTGATGTTCTTGAAAAGCAGTTATTTCTAGAAGGGTGATTAAGATCAGCTGGTGAATAAGAATACAAACCATAAGAACTTGTTTAGCTCAGGGTATCACAGCCGAACTGTGTTTGACATAGAGACTCCTGAAAGATCAAATGTTGCTGCAGAGAGAACAGAGGTTGCACACATCCACGCTGCTGTTCTCTGCTCTCTGCTATAGCCTCTGCACCCAGACATGATATGTTTTTTATAATTTGCCCAAGGGTTGCTTAAAGCATCATGAATGCACATCACCTTGGACAGCATTCACCAGGTTGTTTGCAAGCATGTAGAAAAACACAGGGAAAAAATCCCAGGTAGATTTGGAGGGTCAGAGCACAGTGTGTGCATTCGGTCACATGCAAGAGTGGGATACGAACCTAAGTTTGTCATAAATGTTATGGTCTAATGAGTCCTTATACATAAACTGCTCCCAATAGAACTTGGATTAATAAGGGAAAATGAATATACGTGAAATGAAAAATCAATGCCTTTTAATATTGGATCTAAAATTCAATTTCATTGGGCATCCACTGTTCCTCAAGCCAAGCCCAGCCAAGAAAGGAGCTCTGCTCACCAAGTGGCTTCACATACCTCTAAGCAAATCTCTGCCAAAATGCTGCTGAACTCAGGCTCCCACAAATTCTGCATTCTTACACTACTTTATGCTGGCAAAGGCTATGGGTTGGAGGCACTTCTAGCAAAGGAAGCATTTATGCAATGCTAGCCCTGGCATCACCGTTCAGAGTAGTTTTTCTGTTCTTATCTTGTAGGAAATGCTGCTCAGAGCTGACTTTACAAACATCACTTTAAGTGGAAACCACATGACAATAAAGACAGTTGGAATACAACCTAAACCAAACATGGAACAAAGTCTTACTGCAGGCACCAGGCCCAAACATTAGCAAAAAGTAGCACTGTTGCATCTGCTGTGATGTATGTATTAACAGGCTCATTATTATCTAATACCTAAAATATTTCCCCTCTTTTTTTTTTTTCCTCAGTGGCCAAAGCCAAAGAATGGTATAAGCCAAAGAAATCCCAAAACAAAACAGCAAGGTTCTCGTACTTACAGTCATTGCTGTATCTGACGGGACAAGAGGTGCTGTCTCCAGGGGTGCCCATGCTCAGTCACCAAAGTCATCTTTATCTTTTTATTTATGTTCATCCAGCAATGCAAATGCTCATCAGCACCATGAAAATTCTGTCATGAGATAATGCATGAGAGGGTTTATTGCAGGTTACCAACAAAACTGACACGTGCTACACCTCTCTACTAGCCAGAAAAGTCATTTCAACTCCCACTGCCTCAACTGCCCCTACTTACAAAGGAGGAAAAGTGGTACCACCTTCTTTTCAAAGAGCTTTGATAATGAAAAGTTGTGTTCATTTCAAGGAAGAGCAAATACGCACAAGTTCTCTGTCCTTGCAGATTTAGGGAAAAAATATTCATTGTATTTTCAAAACAGGAAAAAAAATTAAGAAAAAAACATGAATTCTCCAAAGAAAGAAAAACAACCCCTCTGCATTCAAATCCAGGAGAATGGTTGGAAAGCTGGGACAAAATTCGATGTCAGATTTTCAAATTGCTGAGTTCTGACTTTCTGCCCCATTTTATTATGTGCAAAATTAGAAAGCGCTGAATTAATAGCAAGGAAATCCTGCCTGAAACGCAAGCATTAAATACCCAAGGGGACAATGGATATTGCCAGATATCTTCTTCATATAGGAATCTCCTCTGGCCACTTTGAAACCATGTAACATAACCTTCAAAGCGGAGAAGAGTTGTTGTATAAGTTCTGCTCAGCTGACCATGAATACTAATTGCAGGAAGAACAATCTTCCCAGCCCAGAGGGCATGAGCTCACCAACAGGCACAGCGACTTCATAATGCTGCTGCACACAATGGAGCACGGTGCCAGCCAGGAGTATAAAACAACCTCCCCAAAACCCAGTGCCTCTTAAAGAAAACTCTGGATTAAAAAATACATATATAAATAAATGGAAAAGCTATCGCCTTATCAAAACAGCTCTGGAAAAGAAAGGATACGTAGCAGAGATTTTCATGTGCGTGTATTTCCGCATGCCTCTGTATTTCCACTTTGAATTCACTTACAATTCCCTTCAACTAAGCAGAATACAGCTAACCCCACCTCAGCTGAACATTCCTGTTTCCTTTTCTGACGTGAGGGATGAACCACCCCACCTGTTTCTCACAGCTCATGAAGTGATAAGTGGTTTCTCCACCAAACCTCACTGATTTCTTCTTTGTCGGGAAGAGAGCAGTGAAACACAGCTTTGGCTGCAGCAGCAGAGTCCCAGCTGATGTGTGCTGACAAAACACACTGTAAAATCACCAAAACGGCACCAAGAAAGAAAGTAAAGCCTTGATACCATCTCACTCAGGTTTCCAACATCAGAGTAAGCAGGACTGGACAGAATGATAGAATCACAGAATCATTAAGGTTGGAAAAGACCGCTGAGATCACCAAGCCCAACTCCAACCCGCCCCCACTGCCCACATCCCTCAGTGCCACATCTCTGCTGCTCTGAAACACCCCCAGGGACAGTGACCCCACCACTCCTTGGGCAGCTGTACCAGTGCATCATGCTCTTTCAGGGGAGAAATAGTTCCTAATATCCAACCTGTACCTCCCCGATGCAATGTGGTCCATGTTGCTCCCTTAGTGGCACATGAAACCCTCTGTGTTTGGAACCTGCTCTGCAGGTGCTTTTTTTAATAGACTTTTCTGTGCCAAAGGCAGAAAATTATGTTCTCTGCTTGCTAACCCAAGTACAAACACTCTCCCTTTCAACTTGCCAAACGCTCTGCTTGGCAGCTGCACCACGCACCTGGAAGTCAGTAGATGTCACCATAGCAAATCCTTCCCACTCTTTAAGAGATTCACATGGGCAGCACAGGACAGATGAATAATCCATTCCCTGTGACAACACAGGCAGCCCAGGCTCTGGGCTTTGGGTGAGGAAGATGAATCAACTTTCAAACTGTGGTTCTGCCTCCATATCATAAAATTGGATGGAGGAGCATCTCAGGGGCACTGCTGTGTCCTTCTTCAAGCATCTACCACTCACTGGAGCAGCCACAGTAGATGGGGATGAGGGATAGGTGGACCTGAGGCAGGCAGCATTCATCTTTCTTTCTTACAAATGACTCAAATACATTCAGTTCTGCCTTGAGATGGCGAATGAGCTCAATGAGCTATTTTCTATAGCTCCATTAATTTGAAAGTGCCAGATGGAAGACAGTTTTAAAAGGCTTGATGTTCAAAGAGAGAGTTGATATCACTGTTTCAAAGTCAGAATCTTCTCTCAAATCCAGCATGAGAAACTGAAAATACAAAATTGCTTTTGGAGCACGTGAAACACTTCTGCAGCTTTCTAGTATGTTTAGTAATAATCTTGCTGATATCAGTTCTGTGATGCCTATCAGCCAATACAGAGCTGCATTACTATAAGGAAAAAAAAAAAAAAAAGGAAGGTCCCAATTCTGGGTCAGAGGATGAATATAGAGAAGTAAAAATATCTGGAGGAGCTATACCTGTATAGTCAGACTGTGGGTTTTCTAAAGCAACACGGGTTCTTTGGCCCTCTTTTTCTACCATAGAGTGGGAAGATTTCCTCTGTCCCAACTAAGCCTGCCGAAAGCAAGAGCAAACCAGGGACCAAATCAAAGGGATGGGAAACCCAATTAGAGAGTGAAATGGCCCGGAACGGCTTGATTGGAAATCATATGCATGAAGGGTAGGGGGATAATACTGTTAGCTTAACCTGCCCAAACACACCCTTGTAGAACTTTGTTGTTGATTTGTTATTAAGAGAAATTGCAGCTGAGGTTTTTCTTCTGTCCTTGTAGTACTCAGATCTGTACAACAGAGGTACTTAAAATGACATTTATACGACTGCTAGCAATGGTTGATCAGTTAGTGTGACACGGTGCAGATAAAAGCTCCAATTAGGCCTTAACCGTTTACTTAATAGAAAGACCTGTTAAGAATGAGAAGGATTGCCTGTTAGCAGAAGAACAGAACTTTTTCACCCAGCAGATTATCAATATTCTTTAGATTCTCACATAAACAAGGCTGAGACACTATTACATTTTCCACAAGGACCCAAATGCTTTTAACCTTTCCAAGGTAAAAAGAAAAAAAAAATGCTGAATCTGCTGTTGCATTGGGTCTAACCAGCCTTTTTTTTTTTTTTTTAAGTTTTTGTTTCATTTTCATAATGGTTTAGTCTGTTTCACAGCCTGTGGCCTCTTCAAACCTGTTACTTTTAGAGATATAGCAGATGCTTACTAAATGGAAAGGAAATTGTAATGATGCAAATCCCTATTCACTCGATTTTCCAAATAGGTTTGAGCACTACAAGCTGTATAGGGCAGGTGGGGTACTGTTACTGACAGCCAAAAAAGGTAAACTTGAATACAAATAGGCAAATCGAGCACACGTGCTCGTTTGGAAGTTTGTACTCAGCTCCCAATCTGCACCCGAGAAAATAACCTATTATATCACCGAGTGTCCTTCTCAGCATCAGAAAGCTGGAAATTAACTTAATTGCTGAACTGCACCTAAAATCAGCTGCTTCGAACATTACAATTTGGCTTTTAGTCTCATCAAAATTCCAAATATGTTAAAATTCTAATTTGCAAATGTGCTAAATTAACACTTTGAAACCACAATATTTAACCTGTTGGCTAATCTGATGTCAAGTGAAAACAAGTCAAACAATGTGGAAGCCATATGCCATGCAAAGAGCCACGGCAATTACCTAAAAATCTTTACTGTGAGGAGCTCTGAAGTTCAGTTTCATTACAAGCCCTATTAGGTCTGCTCTCCTCCTCCTCCCAGAAATTCATAGAGATTATTCTGGATAAAGGAGAGATTTCTTTATTCAGGAGTTTGTTGAAGGAAGCCTTAACTTGAGACAAAGTTTTATCAGACCTTCTCAGAGGAGGTTTACATCAGAGCTGAGAGGCAAAATATTGCCATGGATTAGGATGCAATCTATACAGACCAAGCTGAGAGAAATATCAGAGGAACACAGAAAGTGGATGAACAGACTGTACAGAAAACACTGACAATGAACAAACCAATGTATTATCAATGTTTGTTAACACTCTGTAGGTTCCTAATCTCTGGATCTTGCTGTAGTTTTAGCAGATACTCAACACAACAAAATGTGCTTCAGAAGTTACTAACCTTAAGCCTACTGGCTCAATACTGAGCCTCATGTCAGCTGCAGCTGAAAAATAACATGTATTTCATAGTCATCAAAGGGTCACTGTTGGGTGTGCAGCTCTTCTTTGCTGTCCTGTTGGCCTGTGAAGGAAAAAAAACAGTGAAGGCATAATTCGTTCTTAATGTGGCCATGGAATTGGATTATTGGTGTGTGCAAGCAATGGCCATTAAAAAATGGAGCAGACAAATCTGTGGGTATACAGAAATAGTGCAGTGAGTGTCTATAACAGCTGCTCAAAATGGAGGGAATGTTTCACTCAACAATCAAGAAAAACTACTTATCATCAAATGCATCAAGTATTGACATCTTAAACATCTAAAAGAGAGCATTCCTTAAACAGAACTTGTTTTTAGCATTGTGTAGTTTTTCAAGGTGGATAAAAGTGGTAACTAAATAAGTAAACAAAGAAAATATAAACATTAACCTTACCAGTTAGCAGCAGGTGGAATCCCAGTGCTCTGGAAATGTACCAAATACCACCTCTGTATAGCCAACAGTAGTTTTGTAGGCAATCTTATTTTTACTTCAAACATTCTGGATGTAAAAGAGCAACAAAAAGAATGTCTAACACAGGCATAGGTGTCACCACTCTCCGGCTTTATTCAGGTTGGAGATTATAAAAAAAATGTCTCACCTGAAAGAGCTGTGATGAAGTGCGCCAGCTGCCCAGGGAGTAGTGAGGTCACCATCCCTGGAGGTGCTGCAGAGCAGTGGAGATGTGGCACTGAGGGGATGTGGGCAGTGGGGGTGGGTTGGAGTTGGGCTTGGTGATCTTAGAGGTCTTTTTCGACCTTCATGATTCCCTGATTCTTAGCAAACAGTTCACAGTACAAGTGGAATCGCTGTGGCACACTCACTGTGTACACATTGTGTGCAGAATCAGGCTCATAGAAAGGAGAATTTAAAAAGGAAAAGCTTGGTAAACAGTAGAGTTGCCAATGAAAAGACAATACGTACAAAAATTGCTCTTCTGATCTCCATCCATCTTCCAACTTATAACCAAATGTTTTCCAGTTCTTATTTATAGAACTCTAGGGGAATGAGTATTTCCCTGTCAAAGTCAATGACTCCAACAGGAAGTTGTTTTCTGGGGAATACATTTTTGTCTCGAATTTTTACCATCTTTCACGTTGAGGACAATTGTTACACGGGAAGCTCATTATACACAAAATTCACACATTTAGAAAGCAATTAAGAAAGTTTCCAGATCCGTAATTTCAGTTAAAACTTGTGTTGATATGACATTATTGGAACTATTCAGGCTGGGTAAGGGGAGGCTTAAAGGGGATTCCATCCACGTGTATGAATACCTGAAGGGAGGGCACTAAGATGAAGCCACCTCTCCCAGCCCAGCTGCAGCAACTGATATACAGAGTGAAAATACCCCATTGTGAAACATGACATCAGCCTAATGGTTATAAATGTGTTTTCTAGAAGGAGGAGAGGGGAAGGGGCTCGAGAATAGCTTCCATTCAATTGGATGTGAGAGCTTTTGTCTTTTTAAAGCAGCTTTTTATTTTAAGCATCTCTATATTTTCCCTGTTCAAGACCAGTATGTTCAGAAGCACTGTCTAAACAGCATGATTCATTTCTTATGCCAAAATCAACAGCAGCACTTTGTGAGCGGTGGCCAAATAAAACAAGGCAAGGATTAAATCAATTAAACACCTCCTAAGATTTCTACCAAGTGTTCCTAGAAAGAAACATGAGTTTGTTTTCCTGATGCTCTCACTGTCTGCTTCATTAATGGTCTCTTTTTAATTTCAGCCTGTGTCTTCTTGGCTTGTGAAGCTCTGAGTGGATGAGTACAGACAAGTAGATAGCCAAGAAGTCAAAGCACAGTCCGAGAAACAAGGGACTGGGTCTCTGCAAAGCTGTGCTCCTCCTGTTGCAGAGCTCCTGGCTTGATTCATCAGCACAGCACCTGCCTGTACCCAGACCTACTTCATACATCCACACTGAGAACCAGCGTACACTAATGCAGCACCAAACCCCTTCACTCTGTTGAGTAGCTGCCGAGCTCAAGCAAGGTAGCATTTCAAGACCCTCAATTAATAACACATCTTTCCTTTCATAAGCCTTTAAATCTATTCTTTAGGGTTGGAAAAGAACTCAAGATCACCAAACTCAACCTCAACCCACCCCCACCATGCCCAGTGCCACGTCCCCACAGCTCTGAATACCTCCAACAACAGTGACCCCACCACCCCCTGGACAGCCTGTGCCAGTTCATCACCACTCCTTCTGAGAATAAATTTTTCCTTATACCCAATCTGAACCACACCTGGTGCAACTTCAGGCCATCATCTCTCACTCCATCACTGCTATTTGGGAGCACAGGCTGACCCCCACCTCACTACAACCTCCTGTCAGAAAGCTGTGGAGAACAATAAGGTCTTCCCCGAAGACGCATTGCACAGTTGCATATTTAACACTTATTAATAAACATACTCTATGTGGCTTAATTTGCTGTTGAAGAAACAATTAGCAGCCTCTCACGTTTGCTTCTTCACTGTTAACACTTGTGATCTGTATAAGTACAACTACCAGGTCCACTATAACATTAAGCTCCCAGCATAGGAATTACGAAATATTTTCTCCCGACGTATTTTATTGTCCCTGTAAAGCTAACTGGAAGGATTTTACTCTGTAGTTAGTGACTTTCTAAGACATTAATAAACAAAGGAAAACGTCTTTAGCATGAACACACCCATGGCATCACTATGTTGTCATGGGAGATGGAGCAATTACACAAACTGGTGAACTGAAATAGGAGCCAACGTGCAGTAAAAGCATGCTGAAACTCCTACAACAATGAGGAGTCACTCCAGCCTGGAGATGCAGCTCATTTTTTCACCACATGTCCTCAGTGCAGAGGCATGTTGAGAGCTGACTTAGATCCCAGTGCGTAACGTGAAGCTCTGCAGGAGAAGGCTTGAATTGTGGTCATACAGTCTGATTAGGAAACTGGGGTGTGAGAGAAGGTTTCCCTCCTTCCCAGCTAGATCAAATCTCCCTCGAGGCAGAAATCTCTGCTTGGAAAGGAATGCTATATGCAAGCCCATGCTGTAGGTAGTGCATTCACAACGAGATGTAAAGTGACATCCGTCTTGATTTAATGCCACTCAAGAGCCATCAGGATTCTGAGCGGCACTTGGACACAATCCAAAGGCGATGATTGTGCATTGCAGGCCTTAGAAACACGTCCCAAGACCGCAGTTCTTTCCTTTCTGCCAGTAAGTAAAATACATCCCAAGGCTTCTTTTCTTATACAGCAATCAGGTTCTCCAAATCTGTTTGCTGACTGCAGCGCATCTCATTTCCCAGCTTATTTCTCCTCCTATTCGATCCTAATATCTGCATCTCGGTCAAAAAAAATAAACTTTCTCCAGACAAGAGAGGTTTCAGAGATGAGCAGAAAGTCTAGGGAATGCCAAATGCAAAAGAGACTCAAATCTCTTACTCCTATTTTAGTGCAAACGCAACAGATGAGACAAGAATACAGCGCGCAACACTTCCCTGCACTTCTTTCCACAAGTAATATTTGGATCAGTCTAACTCAGGTACATCTCATTAATTTCTTTCTTTCAAGGCCTTTGTCTGGCTTTTAAATATGTGGGAGAGATTCAGGCACGTCCAGCTTAATGGAACTGGCCGCGGAGGATAACAGCTGGGCTCCAAATTTCTTCTGTTGTAAGTGTATCCCATAATTGTGTAGGAGTAGGTAAAGGGATGCCCTGGTTTGTGTGCATCCAAGCCTGTGAGTGCACATGAACTTTCCTTTCTTCTTAGTTTTAAACTGCTGGAGAAAATCTTCAAAATGGGCCACAGCCACAGTGCAATCAGACAGACAGACTGTCTGCAGCAAAGCGATTTAATTTGGACCTGTTGCCCCTTCTGAAAAATGATGTCGACAGAAGATAAGGAGACAGAGAGTTTAAAATTGTTCCATCAGAACCAGTTGCCTGTTAGGAAGCTTATTCGAGGCAATTCAAAATTGCTCCGTTTTTTTACAAGGCGATTGCCCATCAGGAGGACTGTTTGTAACTGAAGTAAAGGCTAAAATGGTTTACATGGCAGGAAGAGGCACTTTGGATTTGTACATATTCTGTGCAGCAGACCCTTCTGTGCATATTTCCCTTGTTTTGTTTTGCTGTGTTTCTTCTGGCTACTGCTGAAGCTTTTTCTTCCTGAGAGTCTGTTTATTAGTTGAAAATAACAAGAGCTCTTTCATTTTTGTTTTCCAAGGAAGCAATTCAAATCATCTCAGAAAATGATTTTCCTATTCAATTAGGCTATGTAATAACACAAGACCAAACCTTACCATTCATAGATGAGCTGAGCTGGATTTACTGGGGGAGAATAAGAGACAGATACAGCTGTCTCAGGAGATCTGAGGTAAGCAGGGTATTCTATTGGCAAACTCTATACACCAATATATAGTTACGTGCTGATACACCAGCATCAGTGAAGCAATGGCAGTTGGAAGGTCCTGAGCCTAACCAGGAGGAGGACCTGGAGGAGGGCTGTGAGCACCAGCCAACAGAGCCCTGGGGAGCATCAGATCCATCAGGAATCAGACAAACAAAGTACCTATAGAACAGAAATCTCTATAATATCCGGGTGAAACCAGAAGTCAGGAATGGGGCTGGATTCTGCCAACATCTCTGCACTGCTGCTCACAGGGACTCATCAGAAGATGCAAACATGGTCTTGCACACCAGCTCTTCTTCCAGAATAGAATTCTTCTCAAAGATAACCAACTCAAAAAAAAAGCATCACAAGATCATTTCACCTGCATGCACACAGAGCAGCAGGCACAGCACTGTCTCTGCTGCCTTAGTAGTGCAGAAACATATTTGCACATAACCAAACAACCTCTGCAGAATATACCATGTGTTCTAACCACGCTGGCAGAAAATGCAAAGATTTGTCCTGGGGAACTGAAATTCTTTAACTTTTATTGGGCACGATTTGTGCTCAAAACAAATAGCAGTCAGAATCATTTCTGATTTCTGATTCAATGCTCATTAGCCATTCAGGACTGTATGGCTTACCCAGATATATTTTGCTGGGTAATGTAATAAAATTGTCTACATTGGATGTTACTGCAAAATAAAATTGTTCTTAAGAGAAGATTTATTTTATAAAGTTAACCCACAAAAACTGAATAAGACACGAGACATTGGGTAGAACATTCAGATTCAGACCAGTTGCAGATCTGTAATTCAGTTTGTGAGTTGATCGTAGACGTCTGTGAGGGGGTTGATCTATGTATGGTTGGGTTATCAGTGCGTAGGCAACCTCGAAAGACATCACCAGGTCTTGTCATTTGAAGGTGAATTCTTAATAAAGAGGGAATCCTAGGTAAATGGTGCTGCTGTGAATGACTCACAAAAGAAACAGGTTTGTTTTTAACAACCAATGCTAAAACGCTGTCTTAAAGCAGCACGGAGCCAGAGAACACCTATTCAAGACTTTGGAACAAGGGGCCAGCCCTGCTCTGATTTAGGGCAGCCCTGTGGCTCAGAACCACACTGGAGCCATTCTCCCCCAACAATGCAGTGAGCAGAAGTGACATCACCCCCAGTCACCGCTCCAAGCTGAACACAGAGAGCATGACGCACTCTTCTCCTCCTCCTCCTCATCTCTCCCATCCCTGAAGTCCCAGAGCAATTCCCATCTCTGCCAAAAGGCAGAGTGCTGAATGCTGCCTTGTGACTGAGCACAAAGCAATGCCAGAATGAGGAAAGCGCAAAGGTGATGCTCATAGATAGGCTCATGGAAAAGTACAGTATTAGATCACTAAGTCTGCCCTTTCTTAGAAGACAACATGGAATCACACACAGCAAACTCTTTGTTGAGCCTAATAATTTGTGTTTGACAAAGTCTTGCTGCAGGAATTTGAAATCAGCTGTATCTATGCTTGGGAGGTGTGTATGGTTAGCTGCTGGAGCACCTGACAAAAAGATGCCATGGGTTCCCCAGCTCTTGACATCCCAAACCACATCTGAATGCCTCTGAAAAACTGGCAAACTTAAATCATTTGGCTTAATTCAAAACAGCATGATTTTCCACATAATCCTGTGTACTACACAGGATGACCTCACCAAGATAAACTCATTCTGCACGTTACTCCACAAATAGCACCAGCACGTCCTACAACAAAGGTAGCATAAACCAGTGCAGTGTCACTGCTCAAAACACAACTGTGGAATGTCCTGGGGTCTGATCCTGCACCTCATCGGGTCAATGGGAGCTTTTGCCATTGAATTCAACGTGAGCAGAAATGACACTAAGATTTTTCCAGTTCAGATGTCAGCTATTAATTTGGGTGATGGTTATTTGATTCAAAGGAAAGCCAGCGGAGTCAAGTCAAAAAGACAAAGATAGATCTATATATTCTCAAACTGGGAGACACCACAACTCCCTGATAACCTAAATTAGATTGAGCTAGAGCTCTCTCTAATTAGGATCTTCCACTACGAACAAGGAAAGAGGGCAAAGTGGATTAGCAAAGGAAACAGTACATATGTTGGCTCAAAACAATAACCAGAAATGTCAGCTTCCATGTCAGATTCCACGTACGGAGAGCTTCAAAAATTATTTTACTAAGGAAACTCTGAAACTATTCAGAATTAAAGAGACTCCCTAGAAATACTGGTGATATTTATTAACTAATTAGCTAAGTGACTTTTGCATCATTTTTATACACAGTTTTCTTTCATAAATATTTCATGAATTACATGTAACTATTAGTAACATCAACTTTAGCGAATTAATTACTGCCAATTCCTATTAATAAAATGCGTCTTGTAATAAATAATGTTAGTTTATTACAGAGTATTGGTCTCAGAGGTATTCACATCTGTCAGTTGCCTTCTACTTCAGGCTAAAAGAAAGGTAATCAAATAACTGTAATTATTGTACTAAATATATCACCGTTTGTTTAAAATGTCAATGGGAATGGATAAAGGCATTTGTAACAATCCGAAGTGCATATCCTAATCTGCACGGGTGTAAGTGCATATGACAAAGAGCCACGTTGCCATCAGGATCACAGTGGACATCTGGGACTGCATAGACAGAAATGTCAACAAATGGTTACTCCCCTGATTTACTAACTGGTTTCTGCCTACTGGCCATTGGCTTAGAGTTATGTCAAGCTAATGAGGAGCAATGAGTCTAATCTGATGGCTCCTAATTAGCCCCTATGAAAGGGCTTTTGGAGTTTGTCCAGTTCCAGTAAACGAGCGTCCCTGCAGTGCCCAATGCCACCATTGGTGGCAAACTCTCTTCGGAACAGACTCCAAAGCTGTTGGAGCATGCACTGCAGCGAGGCAAAACCCAGCTAAGGCCACCTTGCTCCTGCCTTCCACACAGCTAAAAGCCTTCTGCCCACCTGCATGCAACCTGCTGGCTTCCCAAAGGACCATGATCCCATGATGGGTTCGCGTACTATATAAATCAGAGAATGCTTTGCAAAATACATGGCAATCTATAAAATTTTCAGGAAGAATAAGGAATTATTTTCTACTCGCATTGCACCATGACCCATGTCAATCCTTCGTAAGGGTTACACACCCAAATAGACGGCCTGGATGTGTGCCTGCAGTGGGCTCAGTGGCTGCAGTGAGCTCTTCCACTGCAATATCCATAGCAGTCTCAGCACGAGGCTGAAGCTGCACAGCTCATCCTGGAGCAGTGCTGCTGCTTGCTCACATTGGCCCAAAGGGTGGACCCTGCTGCAGGCAGCTGCTCCTCGCCTCACATCTGGCAGGAAGGAGGAGCAATCACTCTGGCTGTCTGCTCACCGTTTCCACACAAGAACAGCAAACAATTATCCAGCACTGCACTGTTTCAAACTCAGGTTCTTACATATCTGAATACCTAAAGGCTGACAAGCACAGTAAGCTTACCTTGGTGACACCTGTCAACACAAACCACAAATTACCATGATTTTTCTGTCTTTTAAACTGATGCCTCCCAGCAACTTACCATCAGAGACCATGTGAGTACATAGATTCACAATTGATGTCCTCTGGGGTTTCCATTCATTACTCCTTTTTCTTCCCTCCTTTCATTAGATACAGAAATTTCCAGAGAAAACAAAAGGTTGACTGAGATGCAGACAAAAATGGAATTCCCAAACACTGAAACTGTTTGAAAAACAGCAAATGAGGTTCTTTTAGCAACCCCAGCCCAGGCTAACTCATCTTTACTCCTTCTCCTCTGCCCTGCTACATCACAGTGCCTACATCCACAGCCTTCCCCTCATCATCAAGGGATTTATGCTTTCATCTGCAGTCAGCTAGAAAACAGCTATATCAATGTCCATGCTGTAATCCTCCAGACTTCCTACAATGGGAAATGCTAAGCAGAGAAAGCTGCAAAGACAACCTCAGATTGTCCAAACCCTCTGGATTGGCCTCCAGGCACTTATGAACTCCCACAAGGATCCCTGCAGTGACAGCTGTCCCAGGGGCATCCTGTGGAGTCCTGCAATTCTCAGGAGTCCCCACTCTGTCCATTAGACACACTCGTTATTGTTGTAGGAGAGAACCTGCCTAGTTTTGAGGAAGATGAGAGAAAGCAAAGTAGCCAGTGAACATAGCTACCCCATAACACATTCAGCATTTGAGAAATAGGTTGCATTCTCCAGAAATAGTGCTTACAGTTAAGCACCTTTAAAAAGCAGCACACGTTTGCCCAGACCATTACTTCTGAGGCAAATAGGAATAACAGTCCCTGTCACAAGGGCACGTCTCCACCTGGGCCTCCCAAACTCCGTCCTTACAAGCAGCAGTAAATGGACAAAGTCTGTGACATCTCATTTTCTATTCTGAAACATTTCCTGTGTATTCTCTGTACTGTCAGGATGTGGCTTCGCTTGGAATTTAATGCAGCAGACCCTTAATGAACGCATTCTCTGATTTCCAGATAAATCTGTGGATGAGCTTTTCCCCACCGTGTGACATCCATCAAATACAACCAGCAGGCAGCACGTGCCCTGATTAGAAAGGGATGAGGATGAGGACTCGTTTTGAGCTCTGGCAGTCTAGATATGCCCAGTCACAGTCATACATCTCATAGCAAAGCTATGAGTGCCCCACCCCTGGAGCTGCTCAAGTCCAGCTTGGATGGTGCCCTGGGCAGCACAAGCTGGTGCCTGATGTAGTGATTGGCACCCCTGCTGGAACTGGGTGATCTTTGAGGTCCCTTCCCAACCAAGGCACTCTAGGATTCTTTGATAGCATGGGTGCAACAGGCTTGTTGCATTTATCAGCTTCGTTATCTTAACACTCTCATTTATTTTATTTGCCCCTTTTTCGCTGATGTACTCATCCTGCAGACCACAGACCGAGCTGCAGACAGCATTAAAAAAAAAGAGATATTACCACTGCGTTGTAAAGGACCTTTTCAGGAGCCTCTTTAATTTCTCCACACACCGTAGAACGCAACACTGCAAAATGGAGAGGCACCTTTTTTGAAAGTTTGAGGGGAAGAACTAGGAAGAAAATGGAGAAAATCTAGCTTAACAACTCTTTCAATTTTGAAAATTGCAATTTGACAGCAATCCTGTGGGCTGGGAAATAAACGTTCATGCCTTTGCCTCTATAGTCACTTGATTGATGTCAAATTGCTTAAGATGAAATAAAGAGTGAGATGCAGTCACATTTTTCCAGCTCCTTTCTATAGAATTGGGGTCACAGTATTTGGGATCAAAAAGTTATTTATGACATTTATTTTCTACCGCTGATGGCACTTTAGCCTCTCAAAATCTTGGTTTTATCATAAAGATGGGCCTTTATATTTAGAATTTTGCCACACCGTGGCTTCTCAGACAGAAAAGGCACACTTTTGGTGCAGGATACCACCATTTTCAAGACTTCAGTCGCTATGGGTTCTGACGCTGACCCTACAAAACCCTTTCAATGAATATATTTTAAAGCGTGCAAATAAGACTCATTGACTTCATAGAGTATAAACATAATATGCTTTCATATGGGAACAACCTTCATCCTACAGATGAAGGTTCCTACTTGATCTTCATGGTTCTTCATGGACTAGATGATCTCTAGAGGTCCCTTCCAACACCTACAATTCTGTGGTTTTCTTACAAGTGGCAGGACGAGCAGGACAAGTCTTCCCAGCTGTCTCTCACAGAACAGGAATCCTCAGTGGCTTTCAAATTTAGGCCAAAAAACCTCACTTTTAGATAGCCAGAGGCAAGTGAAATAAATCTGGCCAAAGATTTTCCATAGGAATTAAGACAACTAAATGGTGGCTGCTTTTTTAATGGCCATTCCACTCCTGAACCTGAGGTTCTCCCTTAGACACTGTCATTCCTAGATGCTGTTCCATTCAGAATTTTAAAGCATATCTTATCTAAAGAAAAACTAGGAAATTTAGACTAATTAAAATTACTGTTAATTCATTTCCTAGAATTAAAATGTGTTCCTGTTTATTTCACACATCCTACATCTTCCCATTCATTCCAACACCCTAAATATTACTCCAATATAAGAAACTTAAGAACAGCCCTCCAGAACAGAAAACAAAACCCCCCACAGCATTTAATACTATTACGACACGCATAAAAATGAATGCAATTAGTCACCAATGGCAGAGCAGGGGGAGCGTTACTAAAACTTTATAAAGATAATTACCCGATATAAAAAGCCACTAACAAGACCATTCTGTGCTGGATATTATCCAGAAAAAAAAAAAAAAAGAATAAATAAATAAACCTACGTTGCTGCTTCAATACTGTGTAATGCTAGGAACTGGCAGAAAAACATCTATTCTATGAATAATAGCTCAACAGTCCCAAAGGACATCAATACATGAATAAGGAAAAAAAAAATCTCAAGCCTTTCCAAAATGGTGCTAATGCTCCACTGAAACTTAATTTTATAATTTACTGGCAGTCAAGATGGCAGGAAATAAAATAATTTGCTATATATTCTGCACAACAAACCCCCTGCTTTTCCTGGGAAGGGTAATTATCCCTTTAAAAAAAAAAAGAAAAAAAGAAAAAAAAAGAAAAAGAAAAAGAAAAAAAAAAACGACATCTCATATTAAGCTAAAGTCTCATCAAGAAGAGAAAGAGTGCCTCATTACATGTAATTACCAGGGAATTAGAAACATCATTTAACTAAATGAGCGAATAATGCTCAGGATATTGAAGAAACTTGCCTGCACTTCTGCAGAGCACTCTAAGTCCCATTACAAAAATTGCACCTCTTTAATGGAATAATTTTAGGCCTTGTCTGCCTTGCTTTAAAAATAAAGAGCCTCAGAGAGGCAGAAAGAGGCTGAAACTACCATAAACAACTGTTGAAAAGAGCTGCAGAGTAGGAGTAGTCTCTACTGGATACCATGATTTAAAATGACTCATAATCTAACATAATCATGAAAATTAAACCTAAGGACTTGGGTGGGAGGATGGGAGAGAGGGAGGGAAACGAATTACCCTTTTTAATTGTACTTACTCAAGACTACAATGTATTTATAATTATACATTATAGATAACGGGTGAAAGATTCTGGGTTAAAGGTAAATCTTATACAGGGGGATGAAAGGCTGCCACGTTAGAGCCAGTGAAACAAAAGAGAAGACACACCGCCTGTCGATGCTTACTGTCCTGCAATGCCATTTTTTTTTTATAATAGTGAAGAGTTATAGGGGGATTAATAACAGCCACGATAATGCAGTACACACAAACGGTATGAAACATTACTTCTGGTTTAGAAATATCATCTTTGCCTGTAAAGGCAGTTCTGGTGCCTCTAGGAAGAAATAAAATCTAGACAGTATTATTTGCTGCCAGGTTGATCTGGTGCCAAAAGAAACGAGGATCTCCTCATGGGTTTTAGTCTTGAGGTCATCTCCTGTCTAGATTTCAAGGCACCACAGTGAGAAGATCTGCTTTTGAGTTCGAAAGGTTTTGGTCAGGGTTTGAGTCTTTCACTGCATCACCCCACAAGGAATCAAACAGCTCATCAACCTCACCATAGAGATTCTAGGCAAAGGCAGCTGGCTGTTTCATTCCTGTAAACCAACCCTAATAGATCACAGACTGGAATACGGGGAAGGAAAAGGAATTATTGTCTCAACAGTGCTGAATCTGGGCACCTCTACTGGGCAAACCAGCCCGTCTTTGACAGCAGAAGGGGAGGAGCTGGTTGATAAGAGCAGCAGAAGGCCCACAGCCCAGCACCGAGGCAGGGCTGCCATTTTGGGCCCCAAGATGGGGCAGCTTGGCCTGGAAGGCCCAGGGAGGCTCTTCAGTTGCATCCCAAAAATCACCTGCAATATCATCACTATTTAAACATCATCAAGACCAAAGGAAAGGAGAATGTGGTCCTGGAGCACTCGATGGGTGTTGGTACCCTGGAGTTTCTGGGGTGAAAAGGATGAGCGGTGGCAGTTTGGACCCATTATTATCAAAGCAACTGATGAGGCCCTGATTCTGTCAGAGGCTGTGCACCTTCTGTTTGCCAAAAGTCCAGATTTCTACACTGTATCACTTGCAAACATCTGCCAAAATAGGTTTCACCCAATGCTGTATTGATCCAGATATTTTATATAATGGGTACTTCAGCAAAAGGCATTGTCCTCACAACATAATTGAAGAAGGGAACTGGAAGGTCTTAACCTTAATTGATTTTTTTATTCTGGTTTCCTAAGGAAATGAGATTCATACAATGAAATTGCCTGCGTCTGCCCGCCCGTCCCCTACTCCTCTCAACCCTCTAATAACTTTGGGACTGATTGACCAATTACAGCCAGGTTGGCTGCAGGAACACTATCTCAAAGATATCAGATTCCTGAGCCTCACGAGAGCAGGCTGCCCTGCAGGGGAGGCAGGTTTCCTTATGTTCCCCATAAGAAAGGTCCAGGGACTGGAACTGGGAAAAAGCTTCCTCCTGTTTGTGGAGTAAGTTAAATCTGAACTCCATTTTTCAGATGTCTAAGGCTCTGGGCAACCTGGTCTAGTGGGAAGTGCCCCTGCCCAGGCCATAGGGTTGGAACTGGAGAAGCTTTAAGGGCCCTTCCAACACAAACCACTCTGTGATTTTATGATCCTACAAGTAACTGCAAAACCCAACTATGTAACTCACCAGCTTAATTCTTCACCATTCAGACAAGTTCTGGGGTTTTTTTGTACAGATAATCTTGACAGGTCTACAAGAAGGAAAGGAAGGAGTAGAGCTCAGGTAAAAAAAAAGAAAAACCACTATTTATATCTGCATTCACAGCCTCCATATTGATTTGCACCTCCATCAAAAAAGTTTAATTCCAAAAACTTCCTTCTCTACCCCATCCTTAAAAATCTCAACTGCAACCCCATTATCTGCCTAATTAAATTCTGAATGTGTGAAGCTGTTAGGCCCATCTTTTGGGAGGCTGTACGCTTTAATCACAATTACATGCTACATATTTCATGATATATATCTTTTGCGTATAATTAGGAATAAAAAATGCAATCCCAAAAAGATGTTTAATAATTTAAATACCAGGGATTTGATTAAAAGCATTTGAGGATTGCAGATGACAGAGAAAGAGCAGCAACTCCATTATAACCAAGGGAACAATTCAAGGACTTTAAGCTATGCTTTTGTTTCAAACCAAGCACTGTGATCTTAAAAACAAATATTTTGGACTGGAAGGAACTGATGCTTTTCCCCAGATACACTCCTGTCTTTTAATCTGTGGAACTGGACCTTCTGCACAAAAAGCCAGATGTTTCTGTTGAGAAGTTCATCTGCTTCTCACCGTGTTTCCCTTCGAAGTCTCATTAGCAGAAATTAATGACCTCTGGCAGAAGCAGCCTGCTCACCTCCCCGTGCTCAGTGCTGCAGCATTGTAGGCCACGAGGTAAAGAAAATCTCGGCATGAAAAATCAAGCAATCTTAATGTGAAACACACAGATGGAAGAGATAAAGCCAAAGTCACCTTGACACTAAGAATAACATTCATACCATCATGCCATCAGTAGACATCTGTAAGCAATGCAGAGGATGCATACATCTCCTGCCTTCCTCCTCTCTGCCACAACTATCCCTCACTAAAGTAGTAAGCAAAGCAAATCTCTGCATTGTATTGGCCTCTTTCAGTGCCACTTAGCATTATTATATATCAGCACATTAGTATTAATGTATTTCTGCATAAGAAAAGAACACGTTTAAGGAGATTCCTCCAGGGATCTTAAGCCTCCTCTAACAATTTAGCCTCATTTACCTGTACACGAGAAGCAACATTCGTTCAATTGACCAAAGGATTACATTACAGAAATAAAAAGTCTGCAGCACTGACAGAAAAAACATGAAACCAATTATGTGAGCCAGGATTCAAGAACCCTCTGCTCAAATCCTGCCTTTACTCAGCAACATGGAAATTCACTTCCTCCTTCTTCATCTCTGTTGACATCTCTGGAATGAGAAAATCAAGACTCTTTCTTCTCTCTGCACCTTTCACTGCTGTATCTATTCTGAGAGCAGATTCTCCAGCCAGGATTGTTTCTTACAACACATCCATGTGGTGCTGAGAATGAGGCAACCACTGTCTGCTGCACTGCTGTCACAGCAGAACTGCAGCACTACGCAGGGACGTAAGCAAGGCAAAGCAACCCGTGCTTAGTTAATTACTAGGAACACTTGGGCACAAATTAATATGTTATAGCTAGAGCTTCACCTGGTGCTACCTTGCTCTCCTTTTAGCAAAGTCAGGTACAATGATTCGTTGCAACAGATGCTGCTTGCCACACTATAACATTGGCTGACCCAAGGGCTGTTCCAGCACCACTGATGGTGACCCCAGCCATAAATTTAAGGCTGTGATTATCACGAGACTGGCATAAGATTTTGTGAATGAGGTACCTATACAGCCAGTGAAAATCAGGAACCCTGCTTTATTAACCCAGTCAGAAGTCAAGAATGCTTACAAATATATTCTTTTACCTTAAGGAGTGCTATTGCCTTTCTCAGCAGAGCACGCCCCGCTGGCAGATGCTGCTGAGCATGGGCAGTGTGATGCTGACATAGGTTTGGTCATTAATGGGGTTCTGGGCCATGGAGGAAAAAAAAAGCCTGCTTAATACATAAGAACATTAAAGAATAGGAACAAAGAACACTGGTTTGTGGGAACAAGGCCAATGCCAGGTGGATGAATGACCAGGAACCCAGCAAGATGACAGCCAGCACTGGTTTCTCTCGTGCCCCAAGATGGTATCAGTTACAGCTACACCAGCAGAGGCTTGAAACTTTCCACAGATGGAGATTTTGCCACTTACTCCAGCAATTTACTCCCAGGCTTAACCACCCTTACACTTAGCAAGTTTTTCCTAACACCTAGACTAATCTCTGCTGCAATTTGAGCTCATTATGCCTCGTCCCAGCCCCAGTGGACAGGGAGAACCGTTTATCCCCTTCCACTTTGCAGGTAATCACGGAGGACTCTGAAGACCTATTACATCCTCTGCATTGCTATCATGCCTTAGCACATTCCCATCTTTTTTATCCATAGGAAAATGTATGAGACAGTCAAGAAGTGTCACACACTGGCCTTAATGATAAGGGTTTTCACAGGAAGAGTCTTTAGCACGTTAGTTATGGGTAACTGGGAGAGTCCTGTGCTTGACTTCACATTTCCAAGTTCCTCATGGCCAAATGTGCTATAAAGCATCACTTCGACATAGTTTCAAACACAGGATCTTGCTGTGATTCAGAACCAATGCCACCTTGCGGGAGTACAAGAAGTCATATCAGTTGCATATTGACTAAAAAATAACCAGCACTGTGGTTATGATTATACTAAACAACATAAAAGCAGCTAATGGTGTAATCACCAGAACAGATGCCTGCGAGTCAAAAGAAGCAGCTCCTGCTCCAGGCTGCTAATACCAATCACTGATGGTGGACGTGTCATTCAGGCCAACATTTGCAAAAGCATCCAAGAGTAGATGGCCCAAAACGGGTTGTTTCTATCTTAACAGATGCACCAACTGAATTACTGCTGAACTGAGCGACTAAGGGACTGCAACTACAGAAAATCTGATGTTTTCTCAAGGCAGTAAAACTGCTGGGTTCCTGAAGAAGCAGGAGACAGCTAAGCAGGATGGAGCTACTGATACCTACACTGCTCTGCAGAGGTCATTCTCAATGGCATCACTCAAATCTGTATGTTCATGTATTTAAGATCAGCGCAGGCAGTGGTTTTGCTTTGGAAAATGCACATCTTAAGGACACATTATTCATATATATACACATTGTAATTGTAGCAGCAACAAAACACATTGCATCCGAGACAGCAGAGCTGCAGAGCTCTGTGCAGCAGCCATACACTGAAGTAGTGGCCAATAGAGAAACTATGCTTACCAGCAGAGCTCTGTAACCCTCAGGGCACAGATGCCACTTGGTTCCTAATACCAGTGTTATGAGGCTCTTGTGAGAGCCAAGCCATGGCATTTTTTCCTGTAAGCAGCCAGTAGTGATTGATGGCTTTATCAGAATGACAGCTACGACTCCACGTCGTTCTAAGCAGCCCTCTGCCCAACAAAAAGCAATGACTGAAGGAGCATTTTTAGATCTCAGTTCACCCAAAAGTCAGCATACCCTCTCTGTTCCACTGCTTGCCATATAAGTCTCAGAAGGTTCATGCCAGGATTCCTCTGCATTATGAGCCTGTCTTGACCTGTGTTTCTAGAAGACAGCTTAAAAGGAAGATTTATCTCACACACACAGGAAAACAAGCGTATTCTAACAGCATACACTCACACCTAACAAACAGAAACAGCTGTATCCCTGACCAACTCCCATTTCTCCTCTCCTCAGTCACACCAGGTTGCCATGCTGTTTCCTACAGGCTGCATCTATAAAACGCCAACACACCACAGAAATTTCTTCATTGTTTCCAAGCCAAAATCTAATCAAGTCCAGTCTCTCTCCTTCTATATTTTGTGACCACCTTTGTCCACTTTGTCAGCATGCAGATCTTATTACATCATTACTCATGCTTGGCTTTTTTTTCCATATTTACCACTGAAAACCTGCAGAGCTTTTTGTGCCTGCAGCAGCAGCCAAACCAGTGCTCCCCATTCCTCTCCTGTCTTCCCTACTTACTTCATTTGTTACTTTGCTTAGTTTCCCACACTTAACACTTATACCTCTGTACATTCACACTCTATGCCCTCTCCATTTCACAAGTTCCTTTCTTCACATAAAACCTACCTTTTCATTACTCCCAGCCTGTCCAACCATCATGCTTTACTTATTCAGACTCATCCTCATCTCAGTTCCCTTCTCTTTTCCTCAGTGCCACTGCTGTACTTCTAAGTAACAAACAAACAAGCAAACAAATCTAGGGACTCAATCCTATATTCTGCAATACAATACTCTCTTGGTTGAGAAGAAATTGCAGAGCAAATACAGTATCTCTTCTTCAAATATACACGACTCTATACTTGCACACATATATACATTGTGCTCTGGAATGCCTGACAGTTCAGGAAGACCTAATAGAGTCTGCTGTCTCAATAGTCAGCCAACTCCCAGACTAGGGATTCTGCTTACAGAAGCCCTCAGTTCCCATATTAGGTTCCAGACCCAAAATATCATCTGCTGCCTCTCAAAAAGCCAGTAAGAATGAAGAGTTATCACTTCCTAAACTGACATCAGAAGATCAGCTTTTGTCCAATGTTCTGTAGTTGTTAACCCTCAAAGCAAAAGAAGTCAACTGAACCTGGAAGGAATGGGGATGATGCACGTACAGCAGAACAGAAACTGGGTGCTGCAGTGAGAGCATTTTAATTCTAATTCAGGAAGGCTTTTATTTTTCCAAACTTGCCACAAACAGTTGATACCATCAAGAAATTCATATCTTGTTCAGGACAAGCTATAAAACATTCCACATACACCTACCCCATTTATAGTCTCTGCCTGATAACAGCTCAAGGTTGTTAGCTTCCCTCAGAGTCCAGCTTCCTCCCCACTTCTGCCTTCTCTGGAATTATCTGTTACCATGTCTGCTGTCAGCAAGTTTGTTTTCCTAAAGGTAATATAGTACTCCCACTGACTGGACAGCCATCAATATCTCAGAGCAGCAGCTGGAAATGCAGCATGAATCCAACCACCACTTTCCTGAAATACACACACCTTTATCACCTCTGATTAGTTCAGCATAGAAGGAGTCACAGTTCTCTCTTCCATCCCTCTGATGTGCTACGAAGTTCCTTATGTACTTCCCAAACATTTGCAGAACAGTCTGTTCTGCAAAGAATTGGATGACAAAGCTTTTCTTGGTGGTACTAATCAGAAAGCATTTATCTTTGTTTCCTCAATCCAGCCTGGAACGTACAACACCGAGTATCTTATTTTCAGCTGGAGATGTGTAGGTTTAATCTCCTGTTCAGATAGACACACTCGATAATGCCAGTTATTCTCACTAAAAAAAGAAGACAAAAGGTGAAGTTTTCTGTAAGAACTAGCTGAAAATCAAGAATTCTGGTAGGTTAAAGTTTCAGAAAAGATGGTTCCACAATGTATTTTCAAAAATCTGAGAGTATTTATTGAACAGTTATGAGACCACTGCAAGTTTTTGTAATCAAAGATACTACAAAATTGTTGTGAGCTTATAAAGGTATACACAAAATTACCTATAGGAGGGAACTAACTGAGCTATACACGGTCTCATTAGCACTATAAGCAGAAAAGGTGCAATGGATTAAGACAAAACAATATACAAAGAAATAGTTCTTAGTTAAGACTAACATCTAAACACAAGCTGTTCTTCCCATTTCTATTATTTCATCTTAGTCTTGTAAGGAACAGGTGGGCAATTCTTGTAGACCTCCATTGGTATCTCTTCTCTAAGTAGACCTGAAATAAACAAACTGCGTTTCAGCAATTCTCACAGTAACCACAAACAGGTAAAACACTCAATATTTGAAAGTGCAGAAACATGTATGCACCACACTCGCACCAATGCAAGACAGAATAATTTAGTCACCAAAAGCCTGATCGTGCTGCGTTTATATCATAGGGCACCACTTAAGGATGCTCTGTGCAGAAATGCACAAACATCACTACAAAAACACAGAGCAGCAGCTTTAGCACTGATTTATTTTTAGCATACACAGATGACTCACACTGCTGCAGCACTGAAATATATGCATCACTCTCAGTGCACTAAGGCTGGCACAAGCAACTTATAAATGTCAGAAAAGCATATAAACCTTGTTAATGTTTTCAGAAATTCATTTAAAGATAGAAACAGGTCCAAAAAGATGCCTGTCTAAATGCATTGCAATTACGTTACAATTATTTTCCAAATACACAGATATGTTCTGTCTTTTCTCAGCTCATTACTGACTCAAACAATTTGCCCTTCTGGGATCAATTGTTTGCTAATAAATAATTGTTTACAGTCACAAAATGATATTAAGGAGTATTCTTATTAGTTTTCCTTCTACAGCCTAATAAGATTCAAAACTAGCTGATTCCCAAGAGTCTAACCTTAACCTTGCTGTGTTTAACAGCCCAGGAAATGATGAACCATCTGTTTCAGAAAATAATGGAGGGCCAGGAGGAAATATTGTTTAATTGTAGATTAACCTCCTCATACGGCAGAATGAAGCATCCACAGAATTAGCAATCGTAACTAGCAAGGAACTAAAATAACTGAAAGCAGCTCTTACAATTACAGGACCAACAGCAGCAAGTAGTCTTTTATCACCTCTTTTTTTCCTTTTAATTCCTCCCAAACATATGTGCAAAGCACAACCTGATTTTTAATATAAATTGAAGAAAAAAAAATCAGCTTTGGACTGGGGAAACGAGAAGCCACAGAAATAAATGCTGAAATAGTTATGTCTTCTTTTTCCCATGAGTAACAAGACTGCTTTAAAACAAACATCTCCAAATAAGAGATGGTGTATTTATTCCTCTGCAACTTTCACCTCGTGTCTCTGCTGTGAGGAAACAGCAGCTCCAAAGCAATATAAGGGAAGGAAGAAATGGTCTTGGTTTAAAAATAAAGAACTTTGATCACTTATTTATTATGTAGCCACTTGTGACACTAAATACCTGAAGTGCAAGAAGTTTGAGTAATAAAAGAAAAAAAAAAAGTGACAAACCACGAGAATTTGAAAATAAATACAACTGCTCCTGTGCTAACATAATGAAGAGCCGTGCAGCTCCACGCCGTGACGGCAACTCTTCATGTAACATCCACACCAAAACATGCTCACCCCATCCATCACTTTGTCCCATTTGGATAGCAACAGTGATAGGGAAGTGTGTTACCAGAGGGCTGCAAACTCCAACACGCAGGAGCTGAGAAAGCCAGCCCTCCCTTTTACACACCCATTCCCTTCTGTGACAGCTGGGTGCACACGCAGCGTGTACAGATTTCATCAGTTCCAAGTTCTAAATATCCAAACACGGTGACATTTACTCAAATGAATTATTCCTGAATTCCTCACTTAATTCTTGAAGCAATGAGCTAGCAATAACTCCACAGCTTCGTATAATAGCACCTATTCAAAAAGGATAAGAGTTTGACATTCTTCTCCCACTAAACAACTAGGCACAATTTTATCCATCAGACGTCTATCAACCTACGGATATTGAAAGCTTGGGCGAACAAGATAACATCAAAACCAACCCTACTGTCAAGCTGCACTATCTACTGGCATCAATAATGCTATTCATGAATTTAGGAAAATTAATAAAATCTTGGGATGAACGCTCACAGAAAGGCTCAAACACGGGCGATGCATACTCACTTGGGTTTTGTTTCTGCATCTGTCACTTGGCGAATATAGATACCATCTTCAGGATGTTCAATGTCATCCATTTCATACATATATGAAGAAGCTATTGCAAGGGTGGTCCCGTCGTTGCTGAAGGCAAGTGATGCTATGCTCGTGGGATACCGATGGAACTGACACAGCCTCTTCTTGTTGAACGGATCCCAGATGTTTACAAACCCATCCGAACCTCCTGAAAAACAGTTTTGAGAAATTGCTTTGCAAGTTAGACTCGGGGGAATGGTAACAGATAAAGTGAAGTAGAAAGGATGGTATAGGTAAGTGAAAGAGGAAAAAAAAAGGCTGCGTGGCTGTGTGGAATGCCTGTCAGTCAAAGCACAGGATTACACAGAGCTGAATATTCACTGCAAACACAGTCAGTATTTCCTGGTGTCTGACACAGGAATTAACTCCTGCTGCATCCAATAATTTAAAAGCCATGCTCAGAGAGAGAAACACAATTTAAAAACTTAAAAATTAAGGACATGGGAAATAAAGGCTGACCTGTTCAAATCACTACTATAGAAAACGATGCAAGTGTTGAAAAAACAAAAAAAAAGATGAGTATTTACCTGTAGCAAACGTGTTGTGGACATTATGGAAAGAAATAGCATTAACTGGATAAATCTGCTCAATGTTATTCTCTTTCAAACGATGACACTTGAATGCATATTTCTTCTTCTGTATTTCAGGGCTTGGATCCAAATACTCCACTGCAACACGGCCTTCAATAGAACTTAAAACATAACCCTGGCAACAAAATGGCAGACAGGCATTTTAGAAGTTTGTAAGTGGAGGAAAGACCACCACACAACTTCCTTTATACCCCTCTAAATTAAAATAAACGTAAACAGCCTTTGGTTGTGCAGAAGCACAAGTTGTTACCACTGATCTATGGCACCATCAGTAAAACCTGGTCCCAAGAAGTAACTCAGGAAAAAGCATTCCAGAAGATTTCCATTGCACCATAGGTTCAATCTAACAGTGAGGCTTTTAATTACCCTTGTGGGAGGACATTCAAGTGGATTTGGAGGAAGATTCTTAACCATTATACCTCCCAGTGTGTGAACACTTATTCCCAAGGCCTGTATCTTGCAAATACTACAGATACTCACTGGATTATTTAGTTTCAGAATGACATTAGTCAGTTTACAGCATTGCCTTAGTAAGTAAACCCTTTGAGTTGAAACAATGTTTTCAGCAACATTGATTATAACGGGTGCCCACTTATCCAGTTCATTACAGCCCTGACTTACAGCAACTTGAGATGCTTTTAATGCACCTTCTGAGCTAAGCCCATATTGGAGCTTTTCAAAAGAGGATTATAATGATCTCTAGCTACATCGAGGTTCTTCAAAATCCAGAAAACAATATAATCAGGAAGATCAACTTGTTTTACTACAACTAGAACTGAAAGTGGAAAAAGGCATTCGTGGCACTTCAAGAATGAGCAAGGAAGTCTCCCAGTGCATGCACCATCACCATGCACACTGAAAAATTGTCTTCCAAACTAGTTCTGGTTCTTGCCAGCAAAAGCTCTGTGATTATCTCAATGGCAGCATTTGCTCTAGACAATGGTCATTGGTTCTTAAGTGCATGACAAAGTCAGACTTCAGAAAATTACAAGACCATAATCCACTTTCTTACAGTTTTATTCCTGCCCCAGTTCACAGCCCGTTGAAGAATCCAGGGTTACAATGCATAAAGCTTGCTGAGAAACCAAGTCTGTCTTCATCTTTTCTACTGACTCTTTGTGGAGATTTTTATTTATTTATTAAATTAACATGTTATTATGCTGATATGCAAATAGATGATTTGTAATTTTAAAAAAAAAAAGGGGGACAAAATGAGAAAAAGTGAAAACAATGTGTTGATGAGCCAGTGGCAGAAATTCCAATTTTTTCCTGGAGAACATTCACCAGAAATATGATTGTTGAGGTTGCTCCTGTACCTGTTTGTTTGGAAATGCTCTGATGCAGCGGGTCTGGTACTTCAGGCTCGATTCTCTTCGCTGCTGAACGTACCCCATGTTCCTCAAATCCCACACCAGCACTCTGCGACCTGCAGTCCCCACAATCAGCCTATCTCCAGACACTGAGAGCGTGTACACCTTGCAAGAAAAAAGGACAGCTTTTAAATACGTATCAATCCGGATGATCACTGTACAAAATAAAGCTCCAGCAACCTGTGAGAAAGAAGCAAACATCTGCAACCAAAACCAAAGCCTCAGATTTCCTTTCTGCTTTGATCTGTAACTCAGATTTGGAATGAACTACAGCAGCATCCAGTTGGTTGCTGACTAAAAACCAATGCAGCATCTCCTACTGAGCACCCTAGCACATACCTTAAAATCAAGCCTGAGGCAGCATCAGACAACATAAAGTTAATTTACAAAAAACCAACAGTAACAGAAAGATTCAAGTATGAATATGCACTTGTAAAATTGTAAATATCAAGATCATTCATTGTATTACCAGTCTGGAGACAGCCCTCCCCACTGGGGTTTTTCTTCCTTGCTATTAATTCACGTTCTAAATGATACACATGTACAGAAAAGAATATACACGACTCAAAAAGGAAATAAATATTAATCAAGTTTACCTCAAAAATTATTTTAAGCGTTAAACTCATTGATAGTTCAAGGCAAGAAGGAAATATGCACAAAGAAACAGAGGAAGTGGGTACAGATTTGATCTTTGCTTGGTATGCATAGCTTGCATTAGCCACTGCCCGGTCACGACTGCGCAGCTCAGTCTCACAAAGCCACCTCACACTTTGTTCCTTCACCATCTAACAGCCACAAACATCTATTTCTAAACAGAAAACTTCAAGCTGTGATTCACGTTCATGAAGGGAAACAATCTGCCAACAATTCATTAAGAACAGCAGTTTCAATACTACAGTAAGACAAAGTGAAAAAGCCCACAGCTTGCAATTTTACCAGCTCAGAGGTTCTATTCTCAAAATTCTCACACAAATATTTACAGCACAAATGATTCTGCATTCAACTTCTACTTGGGATGGAGTTAATCTGGGCCTAAGTTAGAAAAACAACTGGTCAGACAAAAGCAATGTCCTACCAAATGAATTACCAGCTGCTGCTACACAAGCAAGATGGAATCCAGCTGCCTAGCCACTGAGCTGATACAGACACTGCATACACCTCAGAAGAGGAATGAAAAGCGTGAGAGAGTTGGTACCCTGCCAGAAGGACTCTATTTACTTTTGGCTCATGCTTGTACAATTTCACTCAAGCACACTGTTTCCCTTTCTGCTTCTCTGATAAAGTTTGTAAACACTAAAAAAAAAAGTTTGTAAACAGTACAACTGCTTGGTTCTAATAAGATTACACTGAAATGTTAGACAATCAAATTTCTCATCAACATTTTTAGCAGGATTCTCGCATTCCAAAAGTTGATTTATTATATAAAAAAGCAAAGCTATCACCTACCTCACAGGTGCACACAGACAAAAACCTTTGTTTGTTTAACCAATCTACAATTGTTCGTGCACATGTAGAAACAAAGGCCTAAGAGCATTAAATATCTTAAATCTTCTTAACAAACTGATGTCACACCTGTATAGTGAGTGTTCTTTCTCTACCACACAATCATAAATCAAATGAAACCATTGTCATGCAGTTGAGTAGCTGTACACATTTATCAAAAGCAGTATTAAAAAAAATGACATAATGAACCTTGTTGAACCAATAAGCAGCTTGATTCACTGTGTCTGTCCGTTATATGATATTCTGTCAGCAATTTATCATAGTTCTTTACATGCTACATACAACTATAAATCAAAAGTAGAAATAATGCAATTACTTTAGTCTGAACAAAGGCCTTGTCAGGAGGAGGTTCTGCTGTACTGTGACAAAAGTAATAGCTATTTAGATGCAATGGGGAATGCAATGATGGTTTCTAACTGTGACTCAATAGTACACTGTGACAGAGCTGAATGACATTTTTAAAGGATACAGGCAAAAAATATTCACATGCAAAATGTTTTCTTCTATAACTTGTTCCAGTGATTCCACTCTAAGTAGCATAATGATCAGCAAACCACACAACAAATTAGGAAAAGTTTAAGAAATGAAATTTACTCCTCTTGGTCTCAGTACAGAGGATTTGGGTCAATTCAGACATTCCTCTAATACCAGGTGCTACTACAGCAACAGGTACATTACAAAAGAAGCAATTCTGTTCAACCTCTCTATAGAAGTGAAAAAGAAATATTATCTGAGGCAATAAAAATTGGCCACTTAATCTATTTCTAGGCATATTTCAAAGCAATCGGACCTCACAAATGCCAGGATCTACATCTGAAATCCTTAATGCCTAGGGGAATCACTAATGGCATGTATTAAAACAACTAAATCAAGAATTAGCAAAGTAAACCATGGATTACCAGGGACCACCTCAACGTCACATGCTGTTTTTGTCAGGATTTGCCTCCTCAAACCTGTTTTAAATCAGATCTTTTCCCATCACAACTGCTAAGAATTAAGTTATGCTCCTATTGATGGAAGTGCAAAGCCTTAATCTACATCCATAACATATTCTGATTAGTATTTGCACATTAGAAGTCACCTTTTGAAGACAACACAGTCATTCAGCTCTTCCACTATGTGCAAAACTCCCCTGCTGTATCATTTCACATAATAACCTGGGATCCAGGACCCACTACAAACCTTTTCTGGTTGAGAAAAGGTTCCTGCATTGCAAGGTGTTCTGGGATCCCACAGTTTCACTGTCTGATCCCAGCTGCCAGTCACCATGACGTTCACCTCTGGGCAATACTCGACGCATCTGATAGGTGCATCATGGCCACCAACAAGGTTTTCTGGAAGAAAGTACAACCAAACATAATTGTATTGGCTTCACAAACAGTCAGAATGTTGTGAATAAACACACATTACTGTCACAGAAATGCTTTTTTCTGACATTCCCATGGAGGCACTGTAGAGGCACATGAGACAAAGTAGCCTACAGCACAGAGCAATTATCAGCAGAAATGCAATACAGGATGCCTTAACAAGCACCTACCAAACTTCTAGCAGTGCCAAACTCTGCTCTGCTGCTAGGTGGTACTTCTCAAGGCCACCAGTTGTCCTGCCAGACAAAGGGACATATGACGTGAACCTTAAACCACCAGCAAAATGAGTATGTAACTGTTTCTTTCCCTTTTCACCTTAAAATTAGGTAGGGAAAAAAAAATACACATGCAAAACACATCAGTCCACGTTTAAGCTTTCAGTTTAGCAGCAATGAATCCAGGTCTTCTGCTAGGAGTGTTCTGGCACAATCTTTAATTACACAGTAAGAAATACTGCATTGTTCAGTGCCTTTGATAGATCCACCCTGGCAATGAGAAAGGGCTGCACGACCCCTGGGCACTGGTGGCAAAAAAAATAAAGACCACTGCTTCAAGCAAACATTCCCCACCTGTAAAACTAGAAAAATTTGATTCCTGTAAGTATCTAAACCTGAAGTTCAGGTCAGATGTTTGAAAGAGTGAACTCACAGAAATCAATGTGCTTACCTTGGTCCGTGTTTAGGTCATGCATTTTCAACTGCTGATCTAATCCTCCACTCCAGGCATGGGTAGGGTCCTATAAAGCAAAAAAGATCCCCTCATGATATGCATAAATGTACAGCAGGCAGGGAAACTTCAATCTCCCAGGCACAGAAAGAGACCCATTTACAAGAGTTTGGGGAAAGCTAGAAACCTTTTGAGAATCTGCATGCTGAACCACAGTCTGATACCAGGTGGAAAAAGCACAATTAAAGATTTAATTGATCCTTAAAGCATTCAGTAACTAATCAAGGTTCAGACACTGAAGGACATGTCAGAATACAGTGTAAAAAAAAAAGTTACTTGCAACAATCTATTTCATATAGATGATAAGTAAAATAATGAGAAAAAAAAAGCCATTGATAAATTAAGACTAATTCAAATCTAATGCATTAAAAAGACAGAATTCAAGTATTTGGCAAATAGCTCATATGGAACAATGCTGTGTTTCTAAAACAATCCAGTAAGAGAAGACAAAACATGTAAGAATAATTGGCTGTGGGTATTCAGTGTGAATGATTACTGGGATATACTCCTCTCTGTAAGGAACATGCAAAGAATTTACCATATCATTGGGAAAAAAAACCAAACAGTATAAACCAGCTGAACTTACTCTTGTCTGCTACTTCTGTCAGAAGTTATTTGTGCACCTGCATCCTTTACAGAAAATGTGTTTAGGACAAGAAAGAGGCCCCTGGGAAGAACAACGATAAGCAGAAGTACACTGCTCTTTGACACCTAAATTTCAGGTAGGAACTACCCCTTTAATTTCAGGGCCTGACAATTTCTCACAAACTTTGTGTACTGTAAGTCCATAAAATAATAGTAAAAAAAACAAACACACACTTACATAAAAAGCACAGTCAAGGACAGCTCCTGAATGTTGATATTTGAGTCTCATGCTGTTGGCAGGAACATCGTAGAGACGGACAGTAGTGTCCCAGGATGAAACAAGCAGAAACTGAGATGTATTTGGACTGAACTTCACCGACGAAATGCCATCATCTGGAGTTTGATTGAGTTTGAATTCGTTTGATCCTGTCATCTGACAACAGGGCACAAATGTAGTGTTAGTCATAAGAAAATAAGCCCAGCAAGTTATATTGGCTAACTGATACATCTTAAAGTTCAACTAAAGGAAACCCAGGAAGCTTGCTAGCCTTCACACAAAGCGTGGACACAGATTCCTGACAAACTCTAACAGTGAAGATGTTTATCACAGTTCAAGACCCTTAACTCCTGAAGAGAACTTTTAATGTAAATATCAAACACAGAAATACAGCATGGGATAAATCTTATGTTCTGTTTATTTATAAACTTAGATATCTAATATTGTTACGTACTTTCCCCTCACTAAGTTGTCTACATGGTTATATTTCTAGAAGTATTTCTAAGTTACTCTGAGACTGAAGAATTTACTTTAAAGACGTAGGTGGCAAGGAATCAGAGTAAAAACTCCAGCAAAAAGCATTCCTGATTCACTGTGACTGTCCTGGACTTCCAAGAACTTCAACTGGATGATTTCTGCAATAGTTACCAGCATTAGTTGGCACACACAAAAAAAATAAGTAGAGGAGAGCAGAGGTCACAGGTACATTTCAACTGGAAAGACAGCAAAGAGCTTACAAATGCTCCGAATGAAGAATCATTATGAGTACATCCAAAAAGACCCAAAAATCTTTTAAAATGCTTTCCAAGCATTAACAGCTCATTTCTTTCGTAAGAAAAGGACTAATAATTGTATTAACTCTGATTTTTTGTAATGCTATCATGCTTGAATTTCTGTGTACAAATGCAGAGGAGAGATTGGACCTCTGGAAACAAAATCCAAGAGAGAATGAGCAGGTGGAACGTGATAAGAGGTATCTGTGCTGCTCAACAACTCACAGAGCTGTATTTGAACTACCATGGAGCTGCAGAATGATGTGAGCACCGCACATTCTCACAATGGAAAAAGTCTTAAGTGGAAGCTCCTGGAAGGATGCCTTTACACAAAGCCAGCGCCAAAACAAAAACTGCACCACTATGAGTACTCGAAACAGAAGCGAAAATACAATTGCTTTTCTGAACAGGAAACAGAAGCTACACTCTCACTTCCATTTTCCTCACAAACATAGGGATGCACTCGAGAATCCATCACACAAATGGGGACACAAACACTTCCAATAAAGGGTTCTGCAGAGGTTTCATTACACCACCAACAGCATAATGTGAGTTTGCAAGGATAACAAAGTAAGGAATCGAGAACCAACCAAGAGGATCAGAGTTGTGGCACGAACTCAGCAGGCCAGTGCGACGATAGCTATAAAGCACCCCGAAGCAAGCAGGGCTATGAGGGGAGCAGACACGGAAAGCACTCCAGAAGCTGTTTCTGAACCCAGAAAACACACAGACGTACATATATACACATGCAGTACCGTTTTCATAGTACACGGCTTCCTCCCTCTCTCAGGGCCCCACCGAGAACTGTTCTTCACGCAGCAGCGCGGAGCTGAAACGCAGCCCGATGCCGGCGTCCCGTCTGGGCGGGAGGAAGGACAGCGTGAGGGCGAGGCCCGAG